>PRKT01000011.1:2165994-2239384 GCA_003671525.1 Saccostrea glomerata | reverse complement strand
CATTTTCTATAGTAAAGGTATTGTCGGGAGAAAAAGTGGGGGGGCCAGGCCCCCCCTGGCCCCCCCCTGATACTACGTGCCTGAGTTAGGTGAGTTGATTTTTTGATAATTCAACCGGAATGTAAATTTAAAGGATTAACCAACTTAAAAGTAGGAATTACCTATTTTTGAGTAGAAAAGTCCAACATTAAAATTTAAAACCTAACTGGTAAAAACAGAATTTGACACTAATGGGCTTACGTGCGTAAAGGAGGTGCACATAATTGTATACCTTGCTTTTGTGCAATCTCGAAAGCTTCTACAATAATTTTATGTCCCCGCAGTCAAAGATTCTCGTGTATATACTTAAATGGTCTGTTCCCCGACCGCGTGGCGCAGTGGTAAGAGGTCTGCTCTAGACCCGCGAAGTAAGGAGTTGATATTTACGTCGCGGGTTCGAATCCCACTGGGGGGCGTGGAGACCGGTCCTTCGGATGAGACCGTATAAACCGAGGTCCCGTGTCGCAGTAGGTGCTGGCACCAAAAACATCCCTCCCTGCCCAATGGCCCAAAGTGATGTGTATAGGACAAAATTTGCAGCTCTCCACCGGCGGCCAGTGGTGCCGTCTCCATGTATGTGAAAAATTCTCGAGAGGAACGTTAAACAAAATAAAATCAATCAATTATCTGTCCGTCTGTCGAGCTGTCTGTTTGTCTGATAAAATTTATTCTTGCCAATAACTTTGATTGGATAGAGCTATGGCTTTCATATTTCATAAATGTATTCATTGTGACAAGACTTTTCTTTGTTTACCAAGATATTTGACCCTTTGACTTTGATCTTGGAGTTTGACCCATTAAAAAAAACAAGATGTGTTTGTCAAACACTGATTCACGGTTTTGAATTCCACTGTGGGACGTGGAGACCGGTCTTTCAGATGAGACCGTATAAACTTAGGTCCCGTATCGCAGAAGGTGCTGGCACGAAAAACATCCCTCAATGGCCGTAAGTGCCGAGTAAAGGACAAACTTTGCAGCTCTCCAAGTGATGGCGTCTCCATATGCGTGAAAAATTCTCGAGAGGGACGTTCAACAATATACAATTAATCAATCAAAAACTGATTCCACGGTATGGCGTGGGTTGAAATTTCTTAAATACAAGTTAAACGCCAAGGTCAAGCTCAAAATTGTCGGTGCCCAATGGTAGGTCTTCTCACAAGGAACACACCTGTGAAATATGAAAGCCCTAATTCTATCGGTTCAAAAGTTATGGTTAAGAAGTCTTTTTAAAGTGGGTCAAACTCTAAGGTCAAGGTCAAAATAGTTGGTATCCAAAGGAAGCCCAAGTACTAACGGTTCAAAAGTTATGGCCAAGATAATTTTTTTACAAGTGGGCAATACTCTAAGGTGAAGGTAAAAAAATTGAATATTTCTATAATTCTATACTCATTGAAAGGTCTAGCTACAAGGAACACACTTGTAAATTATAAAATCCCTAGTACTAACGATTCAACATTTATGGCCAAGATAAATTTTTTTGGAAGTGGGCAAAACTCTAAAGTCAAGGTCAAAAAATTGAATATTTCTATAGTTCTATATCCATTGAACGGTCTAGTTACAAGGAACACACTTGTAAATTATAAAATCCCTAGTACTAACGATTCAACAGTTATGGCCAAGATTAGAGTTTTTAAAAGTGAAGCTATAAGGTCAAGATCAAATACTCAAATGTTTCTATACCCCATAAAAGGTCTTGTCATATTGAATGCACATGTGAAGTATGAAAGCCCTAGCACCAACTACCCAAAAGTTATGGATATGGTATAAGTTCGGAATTTATTGGTAAATGTGGGTCAAACTCCAGGGTCAAGGTCACGAGGTTAAATTTGGTGGTGCCAAAATAAAATGCCTTGTCACATGGAATATACCTGTGAATTATGAAAGCCATTACCCTACGCACTCGAAAATGATTGACAAGGTTAAAGTTATACGGACAAACAACAGACAGAGGGACGGACAGGGCAAAAACTATATACCGCCAAATCTTTGATTACGGGTGATCAGTTAGTGCAACAGCTTTTATATTTCACCTGTATATCTATTGTGACTAGACCTTTCCACTGGTCTGAAAATTTTGACCTTGATTTTAAAGTTAGACCAACATTTTTAAAAAAATTACCTTAGCAGTGGTGGATCCAGAAATCTTGAAAAAGGGGGCCTGACCAGATTTGGGTCAGGATAGGGGTCCACAGACACATCCAAAAACATTGATTTATCAAATCTTGTGTATTTTTTTGGACAGAAAAGGGATAGGTGGAAAAAGGGTGGGCTGGCCCCCTCCCCTCTAAGTCCGCCAGTGCTTAACCTAAACTTTTGAGCAGTTAGAACTGGGTTTTTCATATTTCACAGATGCATTTCTTGTAATAAGGCCTGTCATTGGATACCAAGATTTTGGCCTTTTGACCTTGACCTTGGAATAAGATCTACTGTAAAATGAATCTTTGTCATGATTTTTTAACAGTTCATGCTAGGGCTTTTATATTTCACATGTGCGTTTTGTTTTGGACAAGGTTCTTCTCTGAATACTATCAATTTTGAATTTGACCTTGGAGTTTAACACATTTTCAAAGAAAATTAACTTTGACCATAATTTTTGAAAGTTATGTGCATGGGCTTTCATGTTTCAGAGGTATATTCTCCGAGATATTCACCCTGACCTTGGAGTTTTACATGCATTTGAGAAACTCTAACCTTTGCATAAGCTGCCATACGGGACACCAGTCTTTCAAAAGAATAATATTGTGTCTTGTGCCATAAATCATTAATTATTCGGAGAAGCCTTGCAAAAATAGTAAAAGGCCTGTTATCATAACGTTCTGTTGTGAGAGCCAACTGTCAACCTCATAACTTTCTCATACACTATTAAAAAGTTCTTGAATCCAACATGGGTATGCCAAGGGACTTCTTCCAACTTGTCTAATGAATAACCTGCGTAACTAGTTTATTTTACATCCACTGAATATGAAAAGAAACCAATTCAAACCGGTTGTTTAAAGCTACTAAGAAGTGAATTCTCCAATCAATGTAACGCGAGAACTTCGAAAGATGTTGCTGTTAAATGAGTTGCTTCGCTTTGTTCTAACCCACTTTTTGCGTTCCTTTGCTAAAATGTCTATTTATCGCATGAGAAATTTTAAGAATTTACAAATTATCATCTTCTCGTGAAATAATGCATAACTCCCATTAATAAAGGTTTCATATTTTGTTGATGTAGGTTATCTGGTAAGGCGGAGTCAGACGTTCTCGCCTATCAAACGCACCGAAAAAATTCTCACTTCCTCCCAGCAACTGTCCAACAATCAATGTTTCATTCTGAAGATGACGACATCAAGGACAAAAAAACAAGTTAACGATTTTTATGTACTTCATAAACAATTTTGAATTTTTGACTCTATACCAAAATGGCATGAATGGTGACATTCTGCACACAAATTTCAGGTAAAATTGGTTAAAACCTTTTCTTTTTTTTCTTTTGTGTACAGCTGACCAAGAGTTATAATGTCCAGACAGAAAAGAAAGATGGAACTTCTAACGAACCTTCTCAAGGAAATAACAACCACTGCATCTGCAGATTTTCAAGATAAGAAAATGCAATAAAAGGCCTAAGTGTTGACAAGGCCTAAGGCTGTGTTTTTGCCGCGGATTTTATAACGCGCGGTAGTAATTGACAATTAGAGGTTAACCTGCAGAGGGCAATCCACACGCGAAAGGATTATCTGTTTAATTGGTTGTTTTATCTGGTAAGTCACTAAGACGACCCTTAACTAAATAAGCAGTGACCACGGTGTTGTGATCTTAAGACGTTTTAAAGTAGGAAGTCTCCATCTGCCTCCAACGTGTTACATATAAAGTTAAACAGACAGATGCAATGCTTTTAAATGGATAACAAAGCTTACTTGTTTGAGGAATCTGGATACATTTATTGTAAAAAAACTTTGCCCAAAAATACTCTAAATTTGCCTTATATTCATATTGAGAAAGAAACAAAGAAATCACAAAGAAAGTAAGCATTGTCCAGTGTTGCTAGTAGAGATCACCTACTTCCGGTCAGAGAAATGGGATCAGTCTAACTACAGCAAAAGCCCATAAAATCAGAGATAAGGTTTTGAAACCAAGAGGCAAAGATGGTTCCCAGGAACGGGCACACCAAGTCTCGCCCTGTCGTCCGTGTGTCTGTGATACCATCGATCCGGGAAACCGCGCGGAAACAAACACTTAGCATGCTTAGCAAGGGTGCTCAGGACGGCATTTAATGGCTATCCATTTCGCCAAAGATATGTTCACAAGATATATAAAAGTCATGCACGATTTCTCATCTGTGCGCCATATGATTCTTGACGAGGCATTCTATGCATATCGCATCTGAAAAATACCGCTTAATGTTTTACTATACTGCGGCACAATTTTTATACGAATTATGAATTTCAAACATAAATTTCGTGGCACGATTTTTCGATAGTTCTAAAGTGCTTGTTTTTTAATGTGCAACCATCAAATATCATTCAAAGTGCAATCAGTATTTCATCGTCATGTTTTGCAAAATTCATACGGTGTGATATCGTTTCAAATCCAAAGAATAATGTTAGCATATACAAATTGAAATGTTTAATGTTTTTTACAGAAAGTGGATTTATTACAAGGTTACTTCGAATTTTTACGTGGCGAAAGCCTGCATAATATTAAAATTTTCATAATCATTCTCTATTCTCTAGCCTGAAAAATTTATCCGTTTCTCATTTCGTCTTTAAATGATATCCTTGCTAATAACATCAAGCACCATTATTTTATAAAACTACAATGTATATATCTTAAGAAAACTTTTGTTTTCAGGCACACGTGTCCAATGTTTCCTTTTGGTTTGGCAGACGATCGGTATTGTTGGCATGGTGACAAAGAAGACATGTACGCGATCCTCCAAATCCCATGGAACACAACATAGGCGGAGAAAGCACATTAGACGAGAACTTGGAATGTAACAAAAAACTTACAGCACCCAGAATTAAATCAAATTGAACCAAAAGAATAGAATCCACTAAATTCTATATTTATATAACATTTTTATTTTGCATATCTCCTCAATATAAACATTAAACGGTATCAAAATATTCAAAATATATTTACAAAACGCTATTTAAAAGTTGATCTGGAAAAGACGCATAAACAAGAGAAAAATTGAATATGGGGTGATAAATTTCATTTGAGTTGGAAGTTCGTTGTTTATCTTTTTTTTCAAAACATTTTATGACAAGGCACGAATAGAGAATTTAAGTAAATTCAAATCTGATTCTACGACAGTAACATTAATAAAACGTCAAGAATTTCTTCACCAGCCATGTGAAAAAATGTTAAAAATTATATGACAACAAAAACTCATTTTGCATAGAAATATTCAGAGAGTCAACAGGATTTCCAACTGTTTCATACGAAAAATCTGTAAACATATAAAAAAAATCTCAAATTTTTAACAAATCGTATACGAGTATTATGTCATAATGAACCTTCTATTTTTCTTTTTTACATTTCATTTCAAGCAGATAAAATGTGCATGTAAAAATGACAATATTCAACAGTAATATGAAACAAATCTACACATTTAATTTTGGAAGCCCCTGTACAGTGCCGACGCTAGGACGGAGGGATAAGGGGGAACAAGTGTGTTCGAATAATAGTAAACATTCAGATCACGTGATTATACAACTTCAACAACCACAACCTGTGACGAGTAAATATCAATTCTTACAAACAAACAGACAAAATCATGCTTTGCGCACCTGTCAAATACTTAGACACAGACATTGGGGTCCTCATATGTAGGTGTCCTTTTTAACCACTTATAAATAGAAGGGAAAACTAAGTTGCAGGAATTTGTGACAAGTATTATTTGATGTTGGCGATAATGATGTTGATGACAATGATTCGATGTGACGATAATGCTTCCGTTCAGACATCTAGCATATCTACTCCTCCAGTAGGTGACAGAATCTGTTGTACCATCTCACTCTCTTTGCTCTCACCGCTTGACGAGGCCATATTCCATTCTAGCATTAGTATCCTGAGTTTTTATCGCATCGACATATCACTGCCTTCTCCATGTATTCCAATCACGTCACGCATGAACATGTTGTTGGTAAAGTTATCCCACATTACAATCACAATTTTCACTTCACCATTAATTACATCAGAACGGTGTCACATTTTTAATGTTCCCGGGTCATTTTGCTCTCCGGTCATTGTGGCATTTGATGAGAATATGGATTATGCATAACAGTGTTATATTCCTGGGCTTTCAGCCTGAGACACGCTATGCTTGAACCAATATTAGGGGGTGGGGAGTACGAATGATTTGCAAGAGCACAACTCGAAGATGATGACGCGGGACTGTAGGCCGGAGGGGCATACCAGTTCATTGTATCGGCGGGTCCCATGGAAGATTGTCTGGGTGTGATGGGTTGCTCAATGGGTGTCGTTTCTGGTCTTCCATACAAATTACCTCTTTGGGCCATCATATTTCTTTCGTTGCGCCTGAATTTTGCTCTCCTATTCTGGAACCAAACCTGAAGGAAAAAAATATTGATGAGTTTTTTGATAAATCTTTTTCATTTTCTTGTGCCAAGTATTTTGAAATTTATATTTTTTGTTCAAGACAATCCAGTGCTTACCTGTACTCGGGCCTCACTCAGGTTGACTCTTCTCGCGAGTTCCTCTCGAACAAACGCGTCAGGATAATGCGTCCTTTCGAACACTCGCTCCAACGCTGCAAGTTGATTGCTGTTAAATGTTGTTCTGTTGCGTCTTTGCTTTCGTCTCCTCTTGCTGTCTTTGTCATCTTTATCATCATCCTCGTTGCCACCTATGAATTAAAAATTGTTTTTAGTTGTATATGACTCATCTGGAATAGTCATTGGTCTTGAAACATTTCATACCTTTAGAATGACAAAGCTTTATAATATTCCAGTTTTAAAAATACTAAATGAGAGATTTATGAGATACCAATAAGTGTGGGTCACAAAATATTTCAACCTTTCGTTATTTATTCTTTTAAAAAGCGATCACTGAGAAATCATTTATGATGTGATATATAAATTGCTCGTTGTATGACGGATGTTATAATATTAATTTTTTTCCTTATTATGGGACATTGATTGATATTTTTCTCGTGTGCATGAGGGTGTACTAGTAGTCTTCAGTTATGTTCATCTTTCTACATGTATAACAAAGGAAACAGGGTTTGCGTAAGTTTTACCAGATTCTCTTCATTATCATGACAAGATTAAGGAAATTCTTTACTTTTTAGCGAAGATTTGAATGCAGCATGAAGTTATGAAAGCTGGAATAAAATATATGTTGATTTGGAGTTTCACATGACCTATCTACGTTTAAAAGTATATATTATATAAAATTGTGATAGAATTTGATTAAACTTAAAAACGCAAGACAAAACATCGTAGAATAAGTGATAATGAGAAATTTCACCACAGCAAAATATTTTGAAAAATAAATCATTGTTTGGAAAGAGTTAATCGTCGGGAGATTTTATGGCAGAAGTCATTCACGTCTCCTCGACCATTCCTCAATATGCTCGGCAGGAATGCACATTAGGAACACCAATGTTGACTTTTGTTAAGAAAATACACCGACCCGGCTTTAGCGGACCACGTGTGCGTCTTAGTAGCAGCGCTACTACTTAACCCCAGAGTAAGCTCAAATATTGCTCAGCGAGAGGAGCCTGTCATGTTGTCGAAATGAAGACATCAAAGGCGCCAGCGGTCTTCATCAAGTGTTTTGGGAGATTTTTGTTTCCAGCAATACACGTCCTTACCAAATCTTCTACAAAAATGCCAACTTATATTTCTTATTTCGAAAGGGTTGAAAATGTTATTTATTTGTTTTCCCCGTGATTTGAAAGTTGGAAAAAAGGTATTTTTCTTGAAAAAATTTTGTGAAATTTTTTTTTTTTTTTGTAACTATCTTAGCTATTTTTTAATAATCATTTTAAGATTTTTAAACTTTGTGACATGTTGGATTTTTATATAAACACCTTTACACCCTAGGATCATATGGCACGTATAATTTTCTAAGACAAAACACTATTGCGTAATTACTTGTTATACGAGAAAATTTGACTGAAATTTATTCGACGTTTATCTTTGCCCCTCAGTCAAGAAAATATCCCCTTTCTGGCAGAGCTCTTCGTAGACATGCAATGCTTCAAAAACTAAGGCCGGATCGGGTGTTTTAACAAACGTAAAATAAAATGATAAAGTAATGTCATTATTTGTTTATGTGACATGGTAAATGGTTTATTACACTTTAAAAACATTTTTCGAAGAGCCAAAAATAGTAAGTGGTCGAAAAGTGGAATCCTGAAAAAAATTATTTGGTGCTGATATTTATTATAATAGTGTTCTTTTATTGCACAATTCAGGTTATGTGATATGAACAGAAAAAAAACCTTGGCGAACATACTAGTATTCAAATATTCTATAGTCCAAAGTAATTTTTATATCAACAAGTGCCCATATCTCGAAGACTGCGATAACTGATGCTTATTAAGGTAATTTGATACACCTCAAATGTTTATCCCTTGTTGAGGATTTAGAGTTTTTTGCGTATCACGTGGCTAAGATGACATTTTGACTTTTCAGATTTGACAAAGGGCCCCTCTGTTACATTTTCACTCAATCGTTGAGAATTTTTATGCGATATATATTCACTGAAATGTTGATGGTAATACGTTTCTCTTGTTCAAGCATAATAATTTGCCGGTTAATTGAAGTAATAAATAACAGATTAGAGCGCACTGAGTGCCTGAAGGGTCTGATACACAGAAACCTCATTTGTACATGTTTTAATTAATAGGCGGTGTAACTCTTTACGAAGTTTCAAAATCTATGGCAGCTACTTGACAAAGAGTATATTTCTCCCTCTCTCGGAAGACAATTTAATGTTGCTTTGATCTGAATCTTGAACATTGGGTCTAGAATTCCTTCCTATCTTTTACGGCTACTATTGAGCGATGTTTCCATGTCAGGTTTTTGACAACCAAGAGTCCATCATTGCAGATTTGGATTTTACATGTGTGTATAAATGTAGCTTGTGTTTCTGAGACTATCAGTAGTATGCTAGAGGAAGAGCGTGTATACAAAAAATACCCATGGGGCACATTCGACTTTCACAATAATAAAGAAAAATCCGATTACGTAGGTGTGTAATGAAGAATTTTATTTATCAAAGTTTGTTTAGCATTTGACGATCCTTTCCATGAAAATTGTATTATTTTATTATTTTCATTATTTCACTGACAAACTTTGAATTTTGTTTTTACCTTTTAAAAAAAAAGAAATCGAGTTAGATCTATTCTTTCAAAGGTAACTTTTTACAAACAATGATACTTGGAAATCAAAATAACGCAATTTTTTTTCTTCAGTGGTAAGCTGAAACAACTTTTTTTGAACTTTGCTTAGATAAAATAAAAGTTTATGGTCTGCCTTTCAAAAAAATATATAAAAAAAGTAAACGGATCAGGGATCGCTTGTAAATCGATATATAATGATATAAGACTTTTATCATTTCAATTAGCTGTTTACTTATCACTAAATGTTAGCACTAATTAGATTCGGTGTAATTCGTGACTGCTGCAATAAAATGTTGTGTACGACTACAAAATATCACCATTGAAAACTTCTGTACTTCAAAATTATCACTAAAAAAAACTCTAAAGCCATCAACTAGACCGATAAACAAAAAACCAAATAAAAACGTTTTTCTTTTTGTTTTAGAGAAAATTTTCAAAAATCCTTTGCGCTGTCCATTTCAGCCTCTTTCTATCAGTCGTGCGTATGTGAATCTGTATAATTAAGAAACCTTTTGGTATGATAGGTGCTTGCAAAGGCTCCAAGCAGTCTACATATTGTCAACCGCAAAAATGACCCCGAATAGAGTGTATCAAAGATGTACCAGAGTAAATTCTTTGATATATCTTAAAGAAAAAATGGTAAAGGTACAATATCAAGATATCAAATTCACGAGAAGTAAATCGTAATAAAAATGCTTTATCATGGGAAAACATTATTTATTTTCTGTTTTAAGAATCACAATTTTGCTTATCTATCAATAGCAATATAAGCAGGAGGAGGGAGTGATAGCAAGTAATAATGTATTACAGCGGCTATCGTTTTGACATTAGCACGATTTAACATGGAAATAACTGTAAAATACGAGCCTCGTTAGGCTCATTCGGTAGACAAGTAAAATTATGTATGGCCCCTCTTATGATAAAAAGGAGGGAAAATTTCTCTTTCATCACGTACCCTGAACGTTTTCAAATTCTGTAATAATCAGAATTTTGTAGAAAAATATCTCCGATTATCAGAGTATTTTCTGCGTTTTCTATCGCTTCTGATAAACTGTAAATTGTTGGAAGTAGGGTCAAATAACTCTAGCTATTTCCAAGATTACTTTTTTTTTGAAGACAACAAATGTCAGAATGTGATAAATGCCAAATTTTACCGGTATGACCGCAGAAAAACTAATAATATTTTCTATTTTATAAAGCATAATAATAAGTTTTGGAGCTAGTTCGTGAAAGTGCCTTGCCTTGAAAATATATATGCTGTTTGTATTTCAGTACTCTTTTTTGCCACTCTTCTTAATTATGTAGCATACGAGGAATTTCAAATCGACAGTCGTTGTTTTCCTATTTTTCTTAAGATCAAAAGAATTCAAGGTGCAGTTATGAGTTTTATAAAAAGTAAAACTTTCGATCTATTTTTTTTTCAGATTTCTTTCTAACCTTGTATGCAAAGTTGCATTTTTTTCTTTTCCTGTACTGTCAGGAGTCAAGTTTTAAATTCTAATGAGAAATTGGAAGAACCAAATTGGAAGGCCTTTAAATTTCCGCTCTCGTTCATCACCCCTGAACGTTACTCGTCCGACATGCCAATAATTAAATTCATGTAATCCCGTCCATCATTCTGCTAACACTTGAAACTTGTAATTAAAAGCATGGTGGTATCACCCAATTGTTGATTAGGGAGGGCATCTCATTCGCGCCATTTATTTCATTAATTTTATCAATGAACTATACCAACCCCAAGTTTGTCATTTCAAGATTTATATGGAAGCCTTGGCAAATGTCAAGAGGCTGATTCAGAGAGTACAAAACACATAAATAATATTACATTGTTTTCTAAGAGAAAGAGAAGAGTTGCTATTATTAGCAGGACTTCCAGGATGGTAATTAATGTTATCTTTCGAAAGCTCCGTCATGTCAGTCCGTATGTGATGTAGACAAACATTTTCCTAACCCATCAAGTAACACAGCGGTATCAAAACAAAATCATAACGACTCCACGGAACCGGGAAAGCGATACCTGTAACGAGGGAAAAGGATGGGGAGAATCGTCGGTAAAAGAAATCAGCACATGTATTTACTTCATGTAGGTCCTTATTAATCAGAAAACAGGTCGATAAATCTAGATATTTCATGTAATTATGTGTAAATGCATGTCCGTTAGTTTAAAGAACAGAAGATTTATCGCAAAAAAAAAAAAAAAATTGTAGAGAAAGTCTTTAAGGATGTACTCTCAGGATTATGCTGAAGCGTCAGCCATTTTTTCGGAAATCCTCTGGTTTTATCGACCAAAATAAACTTAAATCTTGATTTTATTTATGTTTAGATTCTTAAAAGCTTCGATATTGTCTTCTTAAAATATTTATAAAAGTTTAAATTCAGATTATAACTTATCAAAAGATTTTTTTTCATTTATCGTCTATGGAAAAATTCTGAGAAGTCTTGATTTTCCATTGCATCCATGTATTTGCAATGAATTGTATTTTTAAAAAATAATCTCATATTTTTATACTTCGTTTATTGTTTCAAGTAATGAATAAATCGGATTTAAGTGCTAATTAAAATTTATTTCAAGTCAACTCAGCAGAAAGCATCTTTACAACTTAACCATTTGATTTGGTTTGTAAAATAGTCTTTTAGTTTTATTCGAATATCAGCTTATAGTTTCGCTTCAACATAGTTCAACAACAAAAGTTTAGGGTTTAAACTTATTTGAACAGATTTTATACATGGCAACACTGGAAGATCCTATGGAACTTCCTAAAATTTGTGTTAAAACTATTCACATGATTATGGATTCTATACAAAATAAAAAGCGTTTAGTCATAAATTATTTCACTTAGAAATGTAAATAATGATTAATCTTATCAATTACCTTTCACAATTTTAGCCCTCGAAAATATATTCAAATACACCTTATAGTACTGATGAACAAAAATCACTGATGCCTTCTTAAAGGGGGAAAATACAAGCATGAAAATGTGTTCAATTAACTTAAAAAGGTTAAGAATGCTTAAATGAAATAGAGATAAATATGATGTACATTTTTATTTTACTTTATATCTTAGGAAAAAATCACTTCAACTGCATGAAGCACTAGTATGCTTTGTAAAAAGATTCTTCATTGGATATTTAGTTTTAATGTTATGCTGACAAATTATTGATGCTCTATCAAAGCAATATTATTCAGATTTTTTTTTATTAATGTTTGACAATCCTTGAGCAATTTAATTTTTAAACAGAAAACTTATCTCTATGTTGAAATTATAATTTTAAATATTAGATTTTTAAAAATAACTTGTAAAAGCACTACATTTTGTTTGCACCAAAAATTCAGTCAAGTTACCTAAAAAAAAAGTTTACGAAACTTGTTTTTTTTTTTTAAAAAAAGAATTGTTAAATTTTTCAAAAAGCTCATAAAATATGCTTTTATACATGTTATACTTTCCACCAGTAAGGTGAAAATAAACTCTATATAAAATTGTTTTGTATAACTTTGTGAAAAATTAACGTAAATTTTTCGCAATTTTACTTCCACTTATCAAAATATGGAAACAAGAAATGGGAATTTGAAAAGTAAATGATATATAAACCAGATATCATGAATCGATCAGCAGTGTTCTTTTTACAGACTCATCAACATATATCAACGTTTAGAGCACACGAATTGATGTCTGACAAAAGACAGATACCGTCAAATCAAAACACCGACTACTGTACATAAACAGACAATTTAGCGGAAAAGAACTCTTCATCTGATGAAGGAAAATAAGGTTCTATTGATGCAATCTGCAGAAAATCATTGCATGTAGCAAAATTGCGAAAACGATTGAGACTCTTTACATTTAGAATAACTTTAGATTTTTAATAAGTGAATGAAATCAGATGTTTTGGTTCAAATGCAAATTTAACTTTTAAAGAATGCAAGAAAAAATATGTATAAGTCAAAAATTGATTAAGTTTGGGGAACGCTAAATTCTTCTTCAGTTGTTCTTTAGCTTTGAATTAAAAAAAAGAAACAACTGCAGTGTAAAGTGATATTGAAACACTTGTTTAACATATAGGGTACAACCATTTACTAACCATTATAATTTGTGTTTACAAACGGTAATTAGTATTTAATGAATAGGTAATTCATTCCACATCGCTTCCATTGAAAACGGTATACCATTGCCATGCCTAATCAAAACCACCACCCGTCAGCGGCAAAAAATTCTCAAATACACAAATTATCACTAATAAATGAAAACACGTTTCTTGCTACCAGATACACATCACTAATATAAGCATACGAGCTAATTTCCTCCGCAAATCGTTGTGACAGATTTTACCGCCATATTAATTAGTAACACTATTTTCTGAATGAAATCAGTTAACTTATCTCGGAATGCCCTGTCATGCCCAGTTAGTATTACCCCGGATATTAGAGAGCTTATTGCAACAAACGTTTCCCCACAGTTTCCTCTCAATCATCACAACCAATTCCTACTGTCGGGAAAAAATAAAACGCCTGTTCCCAATGATAATTTGCTTTGATAATATCTATATTTGCTTTGAACTGGTAAATTTGTATGCAAGAACAAGCAAAGTGTCTATGGTGATTCAAGAAAATGGTGGGCTCTTACAAATGTAATTTCATGTACTTGAATCAAAAGAGAATATTTTAAGAAGATCATTCCTTGAATTCTGTCATCGTTAACATACATCATTAGCTACACAAAATTTGATATATATTTTGATAGTTTGTTTTAATGAATGTTAACGCTTTCGGTCTTATCAAAGGTTAATTAGCTATATCTCGACATTGTTATCAAACCCTGATTGAATATACGCAAATTTCTTCTACAAAAGTCACATCATCTGCGTCGTAAATGCCCTTAGAAATAAGAATCTCTACCTAGAGTGTATTCATCCTTACAGCAAAACCAAGAGCTCTACCAATAGTAGAATCGTCTCTACTACAAGACAAGGACAATACAATAATAAAACTCACTTTGACTTTTACAATCACTCGGTGAGGGCTGCTGCATCCTCTCTTGTATCGGGGAGGGGGAATTGTTGCCTAGGTCTGTCATTCCTGCTCCTGTGGGATTGCCGTTGAGGGTCGGGGTACACGCCTGAGTGGGGAGCCCTGGCTGAGGGTCAGTGTTGGCATACATGGCACAGTTTTCGCTGGGTAGTTCCTCCAAGTCCAGTAGGTGACTCACGGAGAAGTTAGCTTTATTGTTCTGTAAAGCATTGTGGTAAGCTGCAACTTTGTCAAAGTTGTTGGCAAACTGATGGTGATGTTCAGTTGATGCTAGGCCGTACGTACTCATTCTTCTGATTGGGTATCAAGAGTTTTCAGACGACTGTCAAGTGCTAGGGAATTGCACACAGAAATCTCAAATCTACTGAAAGTAACTTCACAGCTCATGCAAGAAAAATAATATGTAAAAACTCCACAAAAAATTAATCTGCGTTTGTGGTCACTACCTCGGAATGAAAGGTATTACTGCAAATAGCTGTTCTACATAGTAACTTCCCAACATATGTAGATGTAAGCCAAAGCTTTGAAAGGCGATACGACAAAACAGCGAGTGTAGTGGGATCCGAACATGTGCAGGCCGTGACGGAATCCCTCCCACAGGCCTCCAGAAAGAGCATCTCCAGCCTCCAAGAAACGCTGTGTCAGTCACAACAAAGCAAGCATATGATTGGATTATCCCACCTCCCGCTGGGAGGCGCTGTGCACAGGGGACACGCCCACTCAGTTGCGGATGTGAAACTTTCTATTGACTAACGCAACATGACATGTATTTATTTTTGTTTGAGCGTTTTGCAATATAAAATGTTACGGAAGATTACCGGAGAATATTCTTTGTAATGTTAATGTTTTTCTCAAGTAACATAATAAAAGCATCAACATTTGATTTACTACAAAAAAGAACCTCAATAAATGTAGATTTATGCATTTAGAAAAAGCTTAAACAATATTTGATATAACTAGTATGATGATATAGTTAAGCAATTATGAAGGCATTTCGAATTTTTCATCCATCGAACTGCTCTTTTTGGCGCACAAAAAATATCTGAATGACAAACTAAGAATTGAGTAAAGGAAGATTTTAGATTAAAATTCTCAGATCATTTTTTAATTAAAGAACAGATTGTTTTCTTGAAAACATTAATATGTAACTGTGTCCGTAGTAAAATCATTTGATTTATCAGTTTGTCAAAGTTACCTTACACCATCCCGTCTTTATTTCTTTGGACAAGGCTCACAAGTTAAAAATAAAAAAAAAATCTTTTTTTTAATTTTAAAAACTGTTCCCGAGATATTTATATTTTTTACGCAAAGGCATAAGAAGCAACAAGTTCAATTACACAAGAATCATGGATTTTCATTCATTGTTTCAGAGAAATACCTTATCCCAAAAAATCTACAGTTTGGCGATATGTATTGCTTCACTTTATACTTAAACACCTATTTCTATTAGAAATTTGCAGTTAATGCTTTATTTGATGGTTTTATTGACAGAGTAAATATAGCTTCTATAATAATTTTTGAAAATTAATAAGGATTGGAAGTCGGCCCGAACAGTGTATTCCCAAACTGGGATACATTTCATGGATTCAAAGTCCAAGGAGTAATGTCATTTAATATTTTTATTTATATAATCATGTATTCTATTTTCATTCACATTTTGAATTTTAAAATCTTTAACCAATTTTTAAAAAGGAAATTTTAAAGAAAAGCAAAATATGAAACTTTTATCTTAAATGTGCGGATCAAAATGCTATGCATGTAACTCATGATCGCTGTTCTTCAGCATGCAGTGTTCAATTTCTGGCGAGAGACTAACTATTATTTAAATATAATTGATAATCCTTATGAAATATATTCATTTCTGATATCTTGGACCAAATTAATGTGCTTTTATAGATGTGCAACGAATGAAATTATAGAGGTGACAAATGTACATATGATAAATCGCTGGATCTTGTTTATATTTCTATTTAATTGGCTTACACTACCAACGCAACCATGGCTGAATATGAAACGATATAAAAATCATATTCCTTTTGATCTATAAATGACTGAAATAAGACGATGGGATTTCAAGAAAAAAATTACAATAATTTTTACACCTAGTTAATTAAAATTCAACAATGTTATGTAACAGTTAGTTAAAAATAAACATTATGCCTTGAAAAAAAAAACAAATGAAAGTCAAAGATAGAATTAACAGAACATGAAAACAAATTATATACAATATAATCATTTTTTTCATTCTGCAAAATATATTTTTAAATTAGCTTGAAAAGGCATTAAGGACAGACGAGTTCCTTAATAATAGATAAATTTTTCAAAGAATTTGTCATTGAAGTATTGCTTTTTAAACATGTTAACTCATAAAAAATTGAGGTACCTTACCAGGCATTTCTGCAAGATACCAGGGGTAGTTTTCCTTATATAATCCTTTTGGGAAGAAAAATAATTTTCCAATTTCAAATGTTTAAGTGTTTGAATTTTGTAAAAACGTTTAGAAACTGGTTAAGAAATCAGAATGTTATTAAGATTTTGAATATTTTTCATACATTACGAAGACTTACAAAACAGATATTGAGGAACGTCTCGTCTGACCTTAAATTAATATTTTATGTTTCTCAAGTTACGTCATTGAATCTTAAATTTCGTTGCATTTTGTTTTATTTAAAAAACAAAATCATAAAAACTTCTGTATAAATCTGCTGGGCGTAAAAACGGACTCCTGGGAATACCAGAGGTTGGACCAAGTGCCATAGAGGAGTAAGCACCTCCTGTTGATCGGTCACCTCCGCCGTGAACCGTATGCATTGATCAAGTGGTCGGATCATTCGTAGTCAAATCGTAGTTAAATTTAGTACAAAAACAAAGATCTAACAATTGGTTTGTAACAAGTCAGCCAAATACTATGTTATTTTTGCGAATAAGGTCATTTATCGAACATAGAATTTACGAAATGCTGGCTTTCAAAGAAGTTTTTGAAATTCCTGTAGCATCAGCTTATGTGTATTTAGTCTGTCTCAGTTTTAAATATTGATCATACTCAGAGTACTTGAGTTGCGGAAAATCTGGGAGACATAAGCACCATATGCAGGCGATAGCTGAATCTTATTGTACAAAGGTGGGGAAAATTGACGATGGAAAAGCTGGCCATCTCGTTTGTCATACAATTTAGTTGTTAGTTGACCTTTGTTGCCTAAATAGTGAAAAATAATCAAATACGAAGCAGAAGTGGCATTTGATTTTATATTTTTTCCCCATATAATGTACACGTTTATTGTTTTAAAAATTTCCCCCGTTTTGCACTCATTTGAAAATCTAGTGTTGTAAAAATTGTGTGAAGTTGTAATTTTCCTAGGTAAGATACTTACTTAAAATTGCTTTAGACTGTAACATAGTTTGTGAATCAGGAAAGAATAGGGAATTTAAACAAGAAAAAAAATCATTTGTGTTTGATATCTTGATAATTTAAAAAGCAACATATAATAACTAAATTTGGACAGAAGCAAAATATTTGAAAAGTTATCAAATCTTTAAATCCATAAATTCTTTTTTTTTGCAATACATTGATAAAATGCAAAAACAATCAAATTTTTTCTTTGGACGACAAACTCGTATATGTGCTTTATGATCTAATGTTGCGGTTCTTGTGATGAAATCTATTTGACAGAATTTAACGTCGATCAAGTTCTTTCATGACATTCTTTTGTTGCGCATTTCGCATTTTCTTCCCAGCATATTCAGAGTTTCTCGGAGAGTTATGTTATGACATTATGCTATAAAATGAAACAGGTCGTGCCAACAGGAAATGGAGGGCCATTGTGACCTTGAACTCGATGCTGATTACATTTGTATCATATTCTTAGCTCCTAACCTGAACCTTCCTTGCAAGAAAATGGAAACAAAACTTTCATTGTTAATTTTAACTTTTTATAATTTTAGAAGGAAGTCTAAATTCAGTGCTAGTGGAGAGCATCAAATTATATATTTCAAAAGTTAAACTTCTCTGGATTTAACGTATCCGGAGAAGTGAAAAAAAGGATCCGCAAGCTCTTTTATAAACTTGTAGATATTGATTTCTAAATGTAGCATTTTTCAAACATCATAATTTTATCACCCTGTGAACCATACCGTGTATCATTGATACATGCAGAAATTTTGTTTGATTGCATGAAGTCAGTATATAATAATATCTTACCAAATTTTAAGCTTGTGCTGAAAAATTACACAGTTTGATTCTCTGACATACGCTACATTAATATAATATTGATTTTTTATATTTACCGTGTGAAAGTAAATGCATAACCAAAATTTCATCGATGTTATTTGATTATATCAGCCTAGGGGTGTAGTTTTTCGAAATTTAAATAACAGCACTTAAATGACATCTTAGGTAAAAATTTTCGATTATATAAATGAAATAAGTGTATTTTTTTGAAATTTAGAATGAAGTAATTGTAGATAGATCATCATTTTCTGATTATGCGAGTTTTACACACATATTTAATACTAAATGACAAAAATATCTAGTAATGTCTTTGGATTACCTCGTTTAAAGTAACTCTCTATTTAAAGAGGAAATTGTAAAATTTTAAAAATCTACAGTGAAACTTGGTTATAGCGAAGTCCTGTGGAATTGTGAATTTCGCGATGCACATAATTCGCAATATACGGTGTACGTCTTTTTTTTATCTTTTAAGACAACCGATAATATTTCCGGAAGTATTGAATGTAAATAAAACCTATCATGGAAGTTTTCTTGAGAGGGTATTTTTTATTTTATTTTATATGAACAGTTATGAACAGACTCCATTTTTTTCAAAGATATCTTTTTGCTTGGTAGTATTGTTAATGCAAAGAAAACTGAAAGCTTAAAAAAAGCAAATTTATTTTAAATTCTGAGAGCAATTTTTAAGAGTTTTACTCCTGTTATCATGTCAGTTTATATAAATTCTTACTGAAAACATCTCAAAACTCGTACACCTGAAATATATGTAATATTTTTTTAGCGTGTAATTAACACTTTTACGATTGCCAGCGAAACTAGTACTATCCGTTATTTCAGTCCGCCATAAAACCGAGAGCAGTATCTTCGAAGAAGAGAAAGCACTAATTAGTAACCAGCAGCATTGAGTGTCTTCCGAGGGGTAGACATATGTAAGAGACGCCAGCGAGCCGGGGGAGGCTGAACACTGGCTGACATCTCAGCCGCTCCAGAGACAAATGCCCATTTCACGGGAAGAAAAAGCTGGAATTGGCAGGGCGGCTCGGAAAGCAATGCCATTTAACCGTTATTCGATATGTTCTCTAAACGATTTTTCATCGGATGAGTGCTCTGTGTTTTCTTGTATTTTTTGCGAGAAACAAAATGTTTCACCGTGGGAGCACATTCTTCAGATGTTACTAATGATAATTAACAAAATTTCTAAATAAATAGTTGCATCTTTTCAGGAGGGAAGAGCGAACAAGTTTCATTGAGTCCTGCTAGGTACGGGGTGTTTTTGCGTCTTCTCTCTCGGAAGACACTGACATCATATTGTAAAGGAAATTACCGCACTTCAAAATGCATCATAAAGTTTTTTTTCTTTCTTGACGGTTTGCACTTTTTGAAAGAAATCGATAAAGTTGCCACATATCACACGTGTTGTCGAAAAATCAGTTTTTGCCTTCAACCGGAAATACAAGCTCTTGATGATCGCCAGAACGTGAAAACATGGCGTCAGTCGTCTTAGAGGAGACAACTTGACGACGATCGCTTCCCGCCACGAAAGTCGAGTCATTTCTCTTCTCAGAGTCTGCAGTGGCACATCAGACGCAGGAAAAGGCCAACAAGAATACAAGGAAAGCAAGACAGTCAAAATAATTCATAATGTATTTATATTTCTGCTGAACTGAAGATGAAATTTGTTTTCTCAACTGCAATATTTTGACATTTTTGTTCTAAGCTTTCAGAGGTTTTGTGTTGATTTACTGGTCGCTTGGCTTTTTTATACCGGTGGTATGTCATCTTCCTTAGCAACAAATTTCTTTTTGTAATGCATGTGCATTTCAAAACCACTATGGATAGATATTGACAGAAACCCAATGACAATCAACCATCTTTCAATATCTCCGCATTTTAACAAATCTTTAAAAACTGTAGAAAAGCTCTCGTCAGTTAATTTTTTTGGGTTATAACTAGCTGATGATTTATGCAATGCTTGTCAAATCTCTAGTTTTATCAGACGAGCGATAGAGCACATCACTCTTCGACTCCGGAGAAATAATCGGCCGTAGCGATTTCTGTCCAGGGAAAATGAATGGCTCGATAAATTAAGTTTCCTTCACTTTAATAGCTAAGAAAAACTCTCCGCAAAATGTCTAACATCAGCTTTTATCGTGCATACTTATAGCCGTGTGCATTCTCGTTAATCTTCCATTTGATGAAGATACCGGGCCGTATACATCATCAGGGTGGTATCATTATGCTAATATTTTCTTAGCGGTCTCGCGGAGGGTTCGGTTTCCCCGATAAAACCCGACTGGCGAAGGCCATAGAATAACCGGACCTCATTCGTGCCTCTTTATGACTTGGATGCATTGACAATTATTTGCAATTATGCACACATGGAGAGAGGAATAAGGATCATTAAAAGATTAGATAGAGGCTTTATCTAGGCACTTATTGCAGCGCGGGAACTACAAAGGTTTCAGCAGACGACATCGTCCAATTAAAATGGAGAATTCCCCCGAGTCTGTCTACGACTGGATGATAAGTCTTGATACGTAACAGGCTGGAGGTAACAGGCGGAGTCCTTTTTACAATTTATCTTCATTTAGGCTTGGAGTACTGACAGTTGAATGTATTATCACATGTATTTATGATGAACATATAATTCACACCTAGGGTGAGGACGCTTACAAAAGTACATCATCGAGGAGGTGCTGTTGATCATTTATTGGCCTTTAAAAAAAAATCTTGAGAATCCAAATGTCCTCATTTGAATTTTTGACATCGCAGAGTTTCCCCCCTTACCAAAATTTTGAGGACACATTCACATTTCACTTTGCACCAAGAAGTGTCATGCAGACACTATCAATTAATAATAACGAAAAACACGTACTTTAAAAAAAATTACAGTCTGGATCTTTTTATATAAAACCATGTTTAATTTATTCAGAAAGATATATTAGTCAATTATAATATTTGAAAAATAATTTAGCAATGTAATTCTAAATAACGGTAGTACATGTATGTAACAAAGTTTTATATCTATGACGACCAAGTTAAAAGCTAGTTTTTTCCTAGCTTCAAAACCACTCTTGACACTAAAAGAATAACATTTTTCAGATCTCCGAAGACCACGCAACACCATTTTTCCTGAGAGATATTACTTTGTCCATCTTACAAACCTGAGTTGCATATTAAAACACAGTAAAATTTATCAAATCATGCCACTGTTTGTTTGATATTAAAACGTTATAATTGGGTCCCAATTTCTATTTCTGATGATGAATAAGGAGCTCCATTTTTAGGTTTAACCTCCATTTCTAAATCAAACGCCACTGGGTTGTCATGAAAACCTCCCCCAGAAATGGTGGATATCTCTTCCTTCTAAAAGTAAGACAAAGAAACTTGGACTTGATTCAAACATTTACATCATATTCTACAATGTCTTGTTTATTTTTATGACCACCCAGTAAAATTAAAATCAACGGAAGTTTAAAGACAATTCATAATACAAGAATATATAAATGGTTGTGTCAACATGTGATGCTCTAAAGTATGCTATAAGATCTGGTAAATTTAAAATTTGACACTTTAGACGTACTACTTTAACATTGGCAATGTATTCGTCTGGCAAACGATACTAAGGTTTATATAAACGACAGTTAATATTTTGATAAATGTGATTTTACTCGATAAAAGATAATCATGTAGATAAAGCTTGAAATGAATATCTTGAATTTTTTGTATTTGTTTTATTAGTAAGAATGTCTAGGACAGATCTGGTGGAAACGTTTGGTATGCTGTTGGTTCTTGCTCGTTTGATTTATTTATTTACTCTTTATTATTTTATATGTGGCATTATACGTACGTATTTCTGAAGTCTGGTAACTTTTTGGCAGCCAAGGGGCAAGTAGCAAAAAACACGATCTACCCATTTATGGACGTATTTCTTATCAAAATCATTAGGTGTGTTCATATCTACAAATATTAATAAACAAATAAATAAAAAAAAAATTTGCATCGGCATTCACACGTCTAGAATGTTCAAAGAGGGATAACTTCATTTTTCGACTCACCTGTGCATATATTTGATATGATGGTAACGATAATCCCCGTAACAACTGATACGATCACAGCGAATAAAGCATAGTATAAATAAGACAACCTATAAATCCATCTGAAAGATAAACGAAAAAAACATTCTATTCATCTAAACATAAATTAAAATACAATTCAAAATCTAAATTAAGAATTAAAAGAATCGAGGGGACTAACAAATAATCATCCAAGGACTCTGCTGCAGATGACGTGTCTAATGTCGTCATTGCTGTGGTTGACAAAGTATTCACCATCGCTGTTGACGTAAAGTTCAAATCCGTGGAATTAAATATAGTTCCATTACAGTTTTTAGGGAACAAGTCACATTTCGCAGTGCTTACACCTGTTACCGGGGGAACCGGAAGTAAAACTGTACCGCCAACTCCGACCCAAAACGTCAGGAACGCACTCGCGATTAGTCCACAAAGAGCACCCTGTAATTATGGAACAACAGAAAAAAAGACTAAGAAAAAACTTTTAAGGTATGCGTGTACTAAGTTTTTCCCTTGTATATGATAGTAATTACTGGGGGGGGGGCAATATTTCCTATTTACGATATCTACATTTTTAACCTGCTTTTCTTTGATGGCGGAATATGAGGTGAAGTATTTTACATTAATTTTTTGGACTATACACCTCTTATTTTATGTGATTAGTAGAAAATTTAAAATGTGCCAAGTTTCAATTTTTCAACTGCATGCTTGAAATGCTGTTCAAGGAAAGAAAGTTAAGTTTATATTGATATAATTTGCGTACGGCTTAACAATCTTCAAGATTTTCAATCTTAAAAGGTATCGACAAAACGAAGAAAGGAATCCTGCAAGAAATTAGATAGAACAACAAAAATTAATATTGACATTTTTATTTGAACTTTTGAAAGTATTTCTATATTTTTATGGGTTTTAGAAAAGAGCAAGCAAACATTTTAATTTGAAATTATTATCGTTTTCTTTAATGTTTTGTCTTTTAGAGGAAGGAATAATGTCTGTAAAAAGGCGTTGAATACTCAGAGGCAAACAATTATAATACACTCTGATGCTAGGTGTATGTTATTTAATGAATAAGATTGCTGCTTAAGAAGGCAAACCTTTTTGAAAAAAACTACTGCAACACTGGGCGGGAATGAATAACAAGTAATAATATTATGAAGCATCATATTCAATCACAAAACATGGGGGACTCCTTTTTAATAAGATTTTTTCACCTTCTTTTACAATTTTGATTCCATTTCATTTACGAATTAAACCGTGTAATAACAATAAATATATACAACATTACACTCCCAAAAATGACTGATTCTCAGAAACATTTCAGTTGCACACTTGTTGATCTAACAAACGGTTGGTGATAATGAAATTGTTTTATAAATATAATTTAATATAATACTAATTTTATTTCTGTACTCTCCTTAAAATCATGCAAAGACATCCACTTGATGAAAATCAGAGTTACATATATTGCTTTTGTACTTACTGGTGCATTTATGAATGGAAAAAATATTCCAGAAATGAAAAGCCCCAACAAAGGTCCGCCAACCATTCCAAATATACTCAACATAATCTGTAACAAGATAATTTGTCATTATTGTATTAAAAGTTAAACCATAGGAACGTATAGAAAGAAGAGTTAGCAAAAAATTTCATCAGCTATTTATGTGAGTATTCTTTAAATCTCTTACCTGTAAAACAGTTTGTCCAAGGTATTGGGCAATAAATGCTATACCTATTACCATACCCCCGGCAACAAAACCTGCAATGATTATATTGTCAAATATCTTTTTATTAAAAAATCAGTTGTTTTTGAAATAGGTAAATATTTTGATTGACAATCAATTATTAGAAATTTCCAATATTTCGTAATTATGCATGTTTTACCCAGTATTTTGGCTATTCTGGTTTGCCACGTGACTGATGGGGTAGTGTCTGTTTTCTCCCAATATAATTTCAATATGTCTTCCAAAATTACGATGGCGAGGGCATTTAAGCCGGAGGAAATGGAACTTAAAGAAGCGCTAAAAAGACAAGCTACAAACAATCCCGGCAGTCCCGGTAAAAATGTCAGCCTGTCCATCACCATAAAAGGCAACAGCTGCAAAAGATAGCTGATTGTTTAAAAATCCATGCATGTTTCTTGGTTCCGATCCGTTTCAAATCGAGATATTTTATTCACAATTTTTATTGAGGCTATGAAATGAAAATTCATTCGCTTTTGTAAATCTTTGTTTCTTATGTAGCAATGCTTTCGAAAACGATGGGTTATTACTTCCTTATTTTTTTAAAGTCCGTTTTGTAAGTTTTGCAATTTGAATACATGTGTACTTACTTGATCTCGTGCATGCACCTGACCTAGAAGGAATGGGTCACATTCGTGATAGGTGGCGTATATAACTAGCCCCACCAAACAAACCACTGTAGACAAAACAAGGGTCAATGGCAAACTAAGGTAGAGTGCCCTGAATAAAAGAAAAAGTTATAAGGAACATCTGGTTAGTAATGCATGCTTATACATGTATGTATACATACAAAGACTTGTATTTCTTCCATTTACCTTTGGGAATTTTTAATTTCTTTAATGGCTAGGTATCGCTGAATCATGGTTTGATTGGCTGCGTATATTGTAAGCTGACCAAATGTTGAACCAATCACAAGAGACCAAACAGAATGACGTGTTGTGGGGTCTCCACTCCAACTAAAAATTCAAAATTATTATAAATCTACGAATCAGGTTTTTATATTTATTAGAATTGTAGGCTAGAAAATGCTTTAATATTTTTTTTTACGAGTTTCTTATCTACGTTGACTTACTCAAGGAAAAATATACGGCCTCCTTTGTTAGCAATGTCCCAGATATTCCCAAAGCCTCCAAGATCTACCGAACCCTGGGCAATAATAGCAATCAAACCGGCCATAACGACAAACGTCTGGAATGTGTCTGTCCACACAACCGCTCGTAGTCCTCCCTGGTAAAATTAAGCATTAAGTACCTGATTACTGCACTATTGATCGGAAAACAAGTGACACTTCCTTTTTCATCCGATATATCAAAGCTTTTACATGATGGCTGAACGAAAATGGAGTTCTCGGAAACAGTTTTAGGTAAAAGGAAAGGCAGGAAACCCCTAGAACAACTTCAATTTAAATGTTTTAACTTTCCTATTCAATTTAACATAAGCCACAGGTTTTTGTGTAGATAGTTCAGATGATTTAACAATCGCATCGGATGTTACTAAGTACCTTAGGCAACTAAAATTTAAAAAAGGCAATAAAATAATGTTAAAGATCACAGTCTGTTGACGAAGCAGATCAATTTTTCATTCAAAACAGTTTTTAGAGGTGTTGAACAATTGTTTATTGTTTTTTATACTATGGCATTTATGAACACACTTCCTTAATGAATACTTCTCTGTGAAACGTAGAATTTGTTTCTTAAGATTACCTTGGCTACCGAAGATGCAATTACAACTATTTTTTTTATTTATCGAGTTTGTTTGGATGACATTATTTTTCTTTCTTGAACCATTATGTTTGCGTACACATGAGTTTGAGCTCCTTTTGGTCAAAGGATCGTGATTTCATTTTGGAGTTGGATGACACAGCAACTGGGGATCAAAACTTTACAAAAAGTGGCCTCTTTCAATTCGCTTGATTCATGATCATGAAAGAAAGTAAAGATTTACTTTGAATAAATTTTTATACATTCGCAGGTGACAAAATTGTGGTTTATTTCCAATCGTGAGGGATATTCTATTACACCTATTTCGACATACTCACCAAAGCGGTATAGAATGTACAAACAAGTCCAATCAATATTATCGATAATGCCAAACTAAGACCAGTCACTGAAACAGAAAAAAACATGATAAAAACATTCGTTATACTGAGGTAAAAAAATAGCAAAACACAGAACTAAAATTACCTTGATTAAGAGCTAAGGCTGGGGCATATAATACAACGCCCATGTATAAAAGCTGAAAAGAAAATATGATATAATGATTGCCGTATTTTTTGCTGTTGTCAATTTTTAAAAGAATTTTGCTAAAAGGGCAAACCCGCAATTATGCAGTAGCAAAATATTCTAAGATATTAATTAAGATATCATGTTGAATATAATCTGTTATTCTCAAATGGAATAACTAAGTTGGACTGAAATGTAATATTAAGCTTGATTTATCATGTAATATTATAGCTATGTAAATAATGTCCAAACTTCAAAACCGGACCGCTTTCTGGGACATGAAATAAATACTATTTGAACACTAACAACTTATAAAACATATTATTGTTGCTCATATGTAACTTACCATATTTAATGTAAATATCACAGATGCAAATATCCTAACCGACTTGCTGAATCTCTTCTGCAAATACTGAAAAAAAATATTTAATGTTGAATAAAGAGAAGAATTTACATGCAAGTTCCCACCCTTAAAGTTGTCTGTATTTTTTTGTACGAAGTACGAGATGTTATTAAAATTAGATCTTCCATCCGCTCCCCGATTTTTTTATATGTCGAGAGGAAGAAAATCGGGAAGGGGATGGAAGATCTAATTTTACTTAGATTTTTCTATTCACTACTGCCCATTAAGGGTCTCAGTTACAGATCTAGCTCGCTCGGGGAAAAAATTGGGAAGGTCGTCCAACTTTTTTTCAGTCCAGTGAGCTACAGATCTGCAGCTAGGTCTCAGTCCATGTACTTACTCTGTATTGATACAGTTTTCTTAAGGTTCATAAACCCTCTGCTCACTCATATAAAATGTTGCTTGAACCTTAATGATTTTCCAAAAGAAATTTATTTTATAAGTAAAATCCAAACAATGTACTGTAAACGTGGAAATTTTGACGATGTGCTAATTTTGACTATATTGACGATTTTACTTTTCTCGTCAAAATTTGCACTCGTCAAACTTCACATCATATATATATATATATATATATATATATATATATATATATATATATATATATATATATAGAATCACAACAGAATGAGATATTGACCATTGTACAACATTACCGCTTTGTTTTCTCGGCTTTCCACTATTAAAATTAGATCAAATTTACTTTTAAATTCTTTTGTAATTAGTTATGAAAACACAGTGATATAAAATCACATTTTTCAAAAAACATTGTATCTAATACTGCATGCCTAACTTAGCGTAATTAACACGCCGTGTTTGACCTAGTTAATCACCTCAGGCAATTGACCGCTTATAATGAAAACACATTACAATTAAGAAGGCAGTTTTTTTAATCAAGTCTTACACACTTAGATAGTTTGTACAATCTTACAAACTGTAGATCGTCTACAAAAATTTTATTTTAGTGATTCCGACGCTGCCTCAAGTTGCATCCCCATGAGTTCAAAGATACATAACTCTGAATCAAATATTTCGTCAAAATTAACACTCGTCAATTTTCGTCAATATAACCACGTTTACAGTATTATAGCAGAACTTGCGGGGCAAAATTGGACAAAAAAGACACTTCAACTTGGCAAATCTATAAAGAAATAATAGACATCAGTGTCATTAAGAGTTATCTCTCTTATCTGACTATCAATGAACCTTAAGATTTTTGTAAATACAATCAAACTCCAAGGTCAAGAGATCACAAGTGTTGTTACTTTAAAAAAAGATTTGTGCCAATAGATAAACTGGTTAATATGAAAACCCCAAGCACTAACCATTCGAAAGTTATGGTCAAGATTAAAGTTTGCTTAATCTTTGCAAAAATTGATCAAACTCCAAGGCCAAAAGGTCAAATATGTTATTGCCCAAAGAAAGGTCTTGTCACGAGGAATGCTTATGTGAAATATGAAAATCACACGTCTCCTACCAATCAAAATGTATTTGCAAGGTTAAATTTTTGCGGAACAAACAGACAGATGGACAGGGCAAAAATTATATACAATGTACCACCGAATCTTCTCGTATACGTTCATTTAAAGTTCCACATTAGTATACCTCTACGACCCCATTTACTGTTAGTGATGCAACATATCGAAATCCGAAGTTGCAAAACTACAAGTTTGAATTTGATTTTCCTAAAAAAAAATGTCTTATTTTCTGACTTTTTTATTTGATACTTCGTAATGAATATGCCAAATGTTGTACATAAGCCACAATTATTATATAATTTATTTAAAGAGACAAATATAACTTGGAGGGGAGGAAAACTGTCCGTACGAGTTTAAATTTAAAAAAAAAAAACAAGGCCTACTTGCACCTTGAAATGCAGAACTGATTTTAGCTCACCTATACAATTAATTTTTTGAATCCTTATAAATACCACTGGGATTGTATGAAAAATAAAATAATATATTTCGTTCCTAAAACATGATTTATTATAAGAAAGAGTATACAGCAACCTTTTATAACAAATAAAGATGTTTTTTGTCGGTATAAAGGCGAATACCAATCTCCCATGCAGAGTTGTCGTTCGTTCCTCTCTCAAACACCTCTGCGATGGGCTCACGTCAAGATTTTTGACATAACGTATAAAACATGATATTTGAAGGATTGTTTCAATTTAAATTAATAGTTTTGTATTGATTTAGTAAATATCTATCTCAAAACTCAGACATTATCATAGAAATTGAATTATAATGAATTAAAACAAACGCACTATTTCTCATGTTTAACACTGTATATACGCGAGCCAACGACAGAGGTGAATGTATGAGCCGATGGTAGAGAGTGGGCGAATACATGTAATGACCTCGTAGAAAAATGACTTGGGGTTGTTTTTGGACGTTAAACAAAAAATGTCACCAAAGTCGGAGGAAAATGAGTAACTGTAATTTTTGAAGAAATATAAATATATATATGCTCTGACAAATACCAACTTTTTTTTCGTTTAGAAGAACAACATATATTTGTGTGTACAAGTAAGTTATTCGTTAGGACGAAGTATACTCGTACATTAGAAGAAAGCAGGTTTAATTGGTTTTGCTCGGAACTACAATTAAGTAAATATTTGATTGAAAAGATCTGTTTTTTCTTCTTTGCTCAAGATTTATCATTCCTCGGATAAAAGAGAACATCCAGATAATAAAGCAATGATGATAAAAGATGGCACGTTGATAAAGCACGTGAATCAAGTGCACATAGGGGACTAAATACGGATCAAGAATTGACATTGCCTTTGCTATTTCTGGGGTTTCTAGGGGTTTTATATACTAGTTAATTTCTGAAATATAGTAAAATATATCGTATGAATATTGTTTTTGAAACAAGAAATGCATTTATTTAATCAATATAAAAGTATTTCCACTTATTTTAGATTAAGTGAGTTACAATGTTCTTATTTATTAATTATCATAAAAGACAGATTTTATTTCTTATTTTTTTATTCATACAATTTTTTCCAAAGATTTATAGATATGTACATCCTTAATTAAACTCATATTAGGATCCAATGGGCCTTTTGATTACTAACGTTTAATATTTTTAACCAAATATGTATCCTAATGAAAAACATACAAGGTGTCATTATTCCGCTGCATTTCATTTCCGGAAATTGTATAGCATTTCCGACAATGTTTTATTTCATTTCCGACAATTTTTGTTTCATTTTCGCCATTAATTTTTTTTATTTCTGGGATTTTTGCAGGTTTACACTTTTGCAATTTAAGTAAAATTCATGTTTTCAAATTTAAATTAAAAAAAACATTGAGCGGAGGAGAAAAGCTAACAGGAGTCCTGATTGGTCATTAACCGAAAATCTTTGTGGTGGAATTTGACAGTGAAATATAAGTGACAAAAATGAGATGTGACTTATTAGAATATGTAAAAGGATATAGGACTTATAAAGGAAGACTTGAGATGAGGGGTGATATTTTACTGGACACTTTCATTCAGTGCGGATCTACACCAGTTGGAAACGGGCCAAAATTCAAAGGAAAAACGCCGCTGCAGTGTATATTTTTCGTGGTGGAATTTTGAAGAAGAGGTGTTGCTTTAAAGTGACTGATTTTTTGAAAATTGATTATATAAATAAGTGACAGTGATTGGAATTTGTATTGAAGTCTATGGGAAAACATTTAGTGGTGTTTGTCCATATAATACATTTCAAATTTATACTTATGAGCGAAAGTTCACAACACTTACATGTGCCTCAAGGAAAAAAATAATAATCGCTACATTGATAAATAATCAAAACTCATTTATGGATTTCATGATCAATTTATACATGATATATAAGTGGAGTCTTCAATCCTGCTTTCATTGCAGAAAAGTACTACATGAAAAATATCGGGGATGAAAAACTTAAAAATGTCCTAAATGAAAACTATGAAATGTCGGAAATAACGAGTTGAAAATTTCCAAAAATTCCAGAAATGAAATGCAACCCAAAATCAATGATGATACAACTTTTACTTCGGGCAAAAGGTTTTCTTTTTTACTTCATTCTACTAGTTACAAAATGTCATAAGTTAAGAATTTTTGAGGAATATTTTTAATTTGTATTTACTCCTGCCCAATAAATTCAAAATTTTTATCATGACAGTTTAAAATATATTTTATTTATGAATTATTAACTTCTTATTCAGTTTCAACTATTAAATTAACAGAAAATTGTGTAGAAACTAAAAAAGATAATATTTCATTATTCCATCATTACTTTTTTCGCGTGTCATATGACTTGAACGAAAGAATCATTTTTTTGTCACACAATAGATTTCGATCTTTTTTATCAGATTTTTATCTATTAGATTCATAAGTCAAATGACAAACGTAAATAGTAATAATGATGGAATGAAATAATAACTAATAACTTTTTATCTAATAAACAAAGAAATTTTTATCACAAAAGTGAATATCGGTCAGGGATACTACCATTGTTTCCATATTACATACTTTGTATTCTGACACTCTTTGTTGTTATCATATCGACAAATACAGGTGTGCATTGTCTGTTTGTAAATACAGAAGATTGAGATTTAACAGATAACTCTAGATAATTTAATTAATTCTTTGAATTCATTCAACAATAGAATTTCCCTTCCAAACTTCACACTATTTATTCTTTATTTCATTACACACTTATTTGGCCATGAAATATTGCTCATGCATGTACTGTAGCATCCTTTCAGAAAATGGAGCAGAAAATTGACATTTTACCTGAAAGCTTATCTTTAATTAAACTGACTCAATTTCAATTAAAAAGTAATCCTTTTACGCCCATTTATCTAGAAGTTCCGTCCATTGTGTGACGTAAGCGGTCCAGCATTTTAGCAACAGGTCCAACATCTCACTCAGCGGTCAAACATCAATTTTTTTAAAGACCGCTCAGTAAAACATCAAATATATTAGACTTTTTTTCGTATAGATTGGTATAGGAACAATTTTTTAAAAGTTTATAACTACAATGAATGTTATATTTGGAAGAAAAAAATCAACCGATATTTCTGTTTGAAATGGTATTTTGGATCATGACGTTCCATTTTTTTTTTATTAATAAAATTATTTTTAATACTCTAAATTAATATAAAACAGACTGTTTGAGATTAATCCTTTTATATACGCTGTTAAGAACACAATACATGTATTAGCACTTTTGCATTATGATTTTCTGTATAAGCAAGATTTTGGGTATTAAAAAAAATGAACAATAGGCTACTCCATATTTAACACCAATTGTAATAAGTTGCTTTTATCTGATAAAGTTAATAATGTGAGAATAAAGAGCGAGCCTGTGTTGATTCGGGGTGGAAATTGGGTGAATAGGGTTGACATACCAAGATAGCGATAGTACCCGGTATGGATCTAAGTAATGGTGAAGGTGTGGTTATATAACGGAATGGATTGTATTTAATTTCCACTTTCTTCACTTAATTCAAGTTTCTGTACTTGCTAGATTTCAATCCTTTACGTTTCTATATTGGAATATTTCTATGAATAAAATTATAGAAGTCTGATGTAGTAAAAAGAATATGTCATGAACCTTATTTATAAAGTCTGTATATATTTCTTTCTGTTGATAACTTGTCCTCCACTCGTATTTTATACTTTACCGAGATCAAAGAGAAATACAATTTATCATCCCCTTTATTTAATAATGTACTTGTACCAAATTGTCCTACAGATAACCTTATATCAGATTAGTCTGCGTCTACGAAAAGAGTTCCTTAATAAATTATCAACCTATATCCCAAGATAACATTGTTTACAATGTAGAACGTACTCTTTTCAGACCCTTCGATGTGACTTTTTGGTTAAAGATATGTGTTGGTATATTCTGATTTTGGGACCATGTATTTACATGTATTTCAAAATCAGTTCAATTTGATATGGAAAAAGTAAAAACATTTCAAGCATAACCTTTCTCAGTGACTCTTCTATTCCCATTTGTTTGATAATGCTAAGTTTAGGTATACCAACCTCATAAGCAGACGTCAAAGACAAATCATGGAAGAAGGGTAGGAAGATGTGATTCGTTAATGGCACGGTGATCAACATGGCCATACCGGCGATCCAGTAACTTGTGTTGTTATTATACATTTCTGTGGGGGTCCCTAGCACCGTGATGGCACCCATGAAGCTGGCCATTAAAGACATTGCAATGGGGAAGATCCCAATGTCCCTTCCTCCCATGAGGACATCGTCGGAAGTCATGTTTTTGACCGCCCGGTACTCCTTGATCATGTAGAATACCCCAATGAGGGCTGAGACGACCAAGACTAGGGCAAACAAGACGTAGTCCACGGCCACGAAGGAGCCGATCTTCTCCCCCGGGCATAGCTCACAGACCTTCTGACAAGTCTCCGCCACCATCGTCAATCTCACACTGGTATCAAACAGTCCAAAAATGTTATAATCACAGACCACAAACTAACTATACAGCAAATACACGGTATCAACTACTGGTCCAAAATGTTATGATCACAGATTGCAGATCATACGGCAAATTAATTTTCCTAGAGAAAAAAAGTAATCACACACTGGTTGAAAATTTCATGTCATTTGTGCAGCTGCCTGAAGTGAAAACATTTATTCCTGATTAGGGTTTAGTTGATTAGCTTCAGCTGATAGTTTATCGTTGTCCTACGTATTTCGCCCTCCGTTCGTAATGTCTCTGGATTTTAACAGGTCTTTATCAGGTCATATGTGGAAATGGGCAAGTGGAAATGTTAAAATGTAGAAAGAAAATGGTAACGAGTGTACAGAGTACAGCAGAAAGTGTACTAAGCAAATATTTAAGATAAAATTTTAAAAGTTATGCATTTTTAACAATATTCATAACTTTGATTAGAATTGATTTTTTAATATAATTTTTGGAAAGTAATTAACAACCGGCAATTGCAAATCATATGCAATATCTATGACAAATAAATGATATAACTCTTTTGTAAATAGTCAGCATTCTTTTTCAAACTCTGTTTATCCGAGAAAATTTTGAACATTAACTCTTTCCCCGTTATCTATATAAAGTATACTTCCGAATTTTCTTGAATCCCTTATCTCTAAAGATAAATTCCTCCGTCGTTCGACACAAGAAAACCTGTAAATCGATACTAAGTGTCGACACCGAAAGATAGACAACAGAAGGGGGAGGTCACCAGAATATGGACATCTCCTACATCTGTTGAATTTGAATCGCCTAAAGTTATATTTTACAGTAAGGTAATGGATCATCCTGACAGTTTGGACTCTGAAGCCTCGCTGTTTTATCAACACTGGCAGGTTCCGTTTATGGAATCATTATGAAGTCACTGCATATCTATAAAACTTTAAATCCAACTCAACGTCTGTGAGTACAAGGAAGTCTATGAACAAAATCTTCCAACTCAATTCCAACCTCGTCTTGAAAGGATATACACATGCATAATAATTTTTCCATACTTATTGCACCGAAATGAAATGCAATGTCAATCAAAAAAAATTAAGTCCTATTGAATTAAAACATGATTGAAAAGTTTTTTGTTTTGCTTTTGTTTGTTTGTTTGTTTGTTTGTTTGTTTTGTTTTTGTTTTTTTTTTTTGGTTTAGAAAAAATGACTGGATAAGCATTTCTCTTAAAATCACAATTTCTAATTATTTATTCTGTTTGATATGAATCAAAACTAACAATCCAAATTTTTATTGAAGGACTTTTCGATAAAGTTACCTGTAACTATATTGGGCATAATAATATTTTCATACCCATGGATTTATGTGACAAAAAGGCTTAAGTAGTTTTTAAAACATGTCAATAACACGATTTGATACTTAAGTCACGAGTGTTTAATGAGTTTTGGGACATATTGAACAAGAAAGTACGTGGGGTTAAAAAAGTAAGTGGAACAATGGAAGCATAGAAGTATCAAAGAGGGTTTACTTTAGCGAACATAAGAAAATTTCAGTATATCTGACCAGAACTGGTAAAAAGACCCTATGAGGAGGTATATGAGTACATGTACGGACGAACACTCCATGGCAGCAGGGATGCTGGAAGCTGGCAAAACGCAACGTCACATTGCAGAAAGACTTTATCTTTCCCAAAGCGGAATTAACGGTTATGGAACCGCTATTTACAGGCAGAAAACTTGTCAAAAAGGCTAAAATCGGGATGTCCAAGGTGTACGGCTGTTCGTGAGGATTGTTTTTTGCCAATTTTGCAGAGACGCACCGCTTGCAAAGTTGCTCTTAAGCATAATACTGGGCATCAGAGACAACAGACAGACGGATTTCTACTCAAACAGTCTGAATCAGACTTCAGGAAGCAAATCGCAAGGCTTGTCGACCAGCCGTACATCCTGTATTAAAATTAGAGTGCCGCAGAAATCGACTACAGTGGGCAACAGAACACAAAAATTTGGCAATAACGTCATTGGTGTTTTGTTCTCTTCTCAGACGAGTCCCGATTTTGTTTTGACTTCCATGATGACTGAAGACTTGTTTGCATCGCAAATTTGGGAAAGATTTACTGATTGTGTCATTTCTGAGCATTACAGAGAGTAAATGGAGGTTTGGTGATGATTTGGGCAGGCATAAGTATTGACTGCAAATCTTATCTGCACATTATTGAAGGCAACCTGACAGGTTTAAAATACCGAAATGATATTCTTCATCCTATTATAAGACTGCATGTACTAGAGGGGAGGATTTCATCTTACTGGACGATAATGCTCGACCTCATAGAGACCGAATCATAAACGAGTACATGGAAAGTGAAACAACTTAGCGTATGGACCCGCCAAGTCGTTTTTTAGACCTCAAGTTAATTGAACATGCCTGGAAGATTCTTTAGCAACGCATTTCAGTTCGTCTTACACTTCCCCAAAATCGAGGGAGCTTCAGACAGCATTGCAGGAGGAATGGCAACAGATCCCTCAGGCTAGCCTTGGACGGATGATGGGCAGCATGGGTCTGCGCTGCAGGGCCCCGCGAGGAGGTCATACAAAATAGTGGCAATCATTTAAGTGACGTAATTTGACTCTTCTGAAAAAAATCTAATTTTCAGGCCTACCCCTAACATGCCAAATTCCAAAGTGACCAGAATGAACAATTCATAGCGTGTGTTCAAACAAATTTATCACACCCAATGTTTAATTTTCACTTTTTAACATAAAATATGATACTAGAATTAAAACTGCATTTTGTTTTGTATGATACAGTATTTGTAAAACATATTTAATTTGATGATCATTAACTTTTTTTTGTCCAGTATATTATTTTTATCGAACAACTGGTTTGGGTATGCGAAAACCTGCAGAAGAAATGAACACTGGTCTTTGACTGATTAGTGTTTCTTTATTTACATGAGAAGTACTACTATACCAGCTTATCTTAATAAGAATTGCACTGGACAGGAATGCAATGTCAGTTAAAGCAATTAATTTCTATCTTTTAAGTGATTTTATGGAAAAAAGGTCGAAAATGGCCATTTTTCCAATTCAGTTTTCTTAAACAGGGATTTCAAAAACAGACTTATTGGAATCATTTTATTCCTGTTTCATCAAACAGTTTCATCAAACGACTTTTCAATAAAGTTACCTATTACTGTATTTTTAATAGAAGAACTAGCCTAGGTATGCGTGAACCTCAAGAACAAATGAACACTGGTCTTTGATAAGTAGATTTTTTTATTTACATGAGAAGTACTACTATACCAGCTTATCTTGATAAGAATTGCACTTTATTGCACTGAACAAGAATGCAATTTCAGTCAAAATAATAAATTTCAATCTTTTAAATGATTTTATCGAAAATAAAATCGGAACTGGTTATTTTCCAATTCAGTTTTCTTTAAAAGGGAATTTAAAAAGGGACTATATGGAATATTTTAATTCACGTTTCCTGGTTATCTTTGATATAAATCCAAATTAACAACCAAGTAATTATGTCGAAATTAATATGATATACCGTATATCTGTTTTCTTTTCTTTTGTCAAACGACTAGAGTAGATCTAAAGATAAAATTCTCGTGTTTGACTGATAAGTAGAAAGTTTCAGAATGATGCAGATATGCACCGGGAAGGATTACGAAATGTATTCTATACAGTACTTGGAGCTGAGTTCTCATCAAAACATCGGTTACTTTTCCTGATTTTTAAATATCGAAAACTGATTTGGTATATGCGAAACATCCAGAGAAAAATTGTGTGTTGGGTAAAGTTCTTTTAATTCCAATAAAAAACAATTGTTACTTTTGCTGATTTTTTTTTAATTTTCAACAAACGATTGGGTATATGCGAATCATCCAGAGGAAAGTTTGTGCCGAGTGAAGTTCTTTCAATTGCAAGCTAATCGATTCTCCTTGTAAATAAAGATTTTTAGATTCAATCAAGCAAAGCGCCGATTTTCAATATAGAACATCCAAACGCTCTCTTCGATACTACATGATTGCAGTCCTTGTTTAATGATATAAACTCACATTCAAACCGATCTGTACAAGTAATAATATCTTTGGTATAGCTCTGACTTTGTGTTCATACTGATAATCACTCTCTGAAGTTTTATATAGTATACAAACTGGCCGCCTTTTAGCATTGACTGAACATTTGCATAATATAAAACAAATAGCAAAGATCGTTTTGTCTACGTCGTTCAAAGGGCCATCATTTGAATTATCGAACTTTGTAACAGACTAACATTATGCAAATTTTACAAGTAACAATTAGTCCCAAGTTATAAATGTATATATAGGCTGTGTTTAGGGGGTTGATGGTGGGGGAATAGTTCCAATACATTCATATTGTGCTTGTCTAAATTAAAGTATCATTGTACATTACTGCACTACAATGCAACACATTGTAATTAGCCTTGCACATTGACCAATCAGTCAATTTGATTCGGAATTGAATTCAAAATGTGATTGAAAATCCACACTATTTCTATTGCGTGCTCTGCATTTGAAAGAAACATACTTGGTGGGATTGTTGTTAATTCACATTTTCTTTAATATTTGTTTCCTTTGGTAGGATTCAAAATTAACTATCTTCAGTTATTGTGTCGAAAGACTTTTCGACAAAATTGCGTATTGATGATTTCATAAACCGACAAGTTTTGGTATAAACAAAACATCCAGAAGAAAGGAAAACTTGTCTTTGACTGATGAGTGGATTTTTTTTAATTGCCAGAGAAATAATCCTGCGTATCTGAATAAGAATTTAACTGCACTTATTGTTCTGGACTAGAATTCAATGTCAACAAATAAAGTCCAATTCAATTAAAATGTGATTGAAAAATTGACACTATGTTTATTTCGAGTTCAAAAAAAGGCTACTTTAAAAAAAATATGGATAGGTATTTCTTTTTTATGCACAGTTTTTTAAATATTTGTTCTGTTTGATATGAATCAAAATAACAATCAAAATTCATATCGAAGGACTTCTCGATAAAGTAACCTATTTCTATTTTTTATCGAACAATTAGTTTGGGTATGCTAAAACCTCAAAAAGAAATGAACACTCTTCTTTGACTGATTAGTAGATTTATTTACGTGAGAATTACTAATATACCAGCTGATCTTAATAAGAATGGCACTATCTTGCACTGGACAAGAAGCAATGGCAGTCATTATAATTCATTTCAATTTTTTATTTACGTGATTTTATGGAACATAAGGTTGAAACTGGCCATTTTTCCAATAATCGGTTCTCTTAAAAAGGGATTTGAAAAACAGTCTTAACTGAATATTTTTACTCATGTTTTCTGGTTATCTTGTTGTCTTTGATATAATCCAAATTAACAACCCAGTAATTATGTCGATATTGATTAATATGATATACCGTATATCTGTTTTCTTTTCTGTGGTCAAACGACCACTTTGGATAGAAAGGGTAGAAATTCTTAAAATGATGCAGATATGCACCGGAAAGGAAAACAAAAATTTAATGTATTCTTATATCATTGCTTAAAGCTAAGTTCTCATCAAAACAACTTAACGGTTACTTTTGCTGATTTTAAATATCGAAAACTGATTTGGTATATGCGAAAGATCCAGAGAAAATTTTGTGTTGAGTGAAGTTCTTTTAATTCGAATCAAAACAAAAGTTACTTTTGCTGCTTTTTTTTTATATAAAAAAACTGATTGGGTATATGCGAAACATCCAGAGGAAATTTTGTGCTGAGTTAAGTTCTTTCAATTGCAAGCTATTTGATTCTCCTTTTAAGATAGAGATTTTAGATGCAATCAAGCAAACGCCGTTATCGATATAGAACAATCAAATGCGCTTTTTGATACTGCTTGTACTTGTTTAGTGATATAAACTCACATTCAAAATTAACTTGACACATAACATTACTGTTAGTAAAACTGACTTTGTCACATGTTCATCCTGGAAATCACTCTCTGAAGTCTTATATAGTTTAAAAACTGGCCGCCTGTTAGTATTGACTGAACATTTGCATAATATAAAACAGAGAGCAAAAATCGTTTTATCTACATTGTTCAAAGGGCCATAATTTGAATTATCGAACTTTGTAACAAACTAACATTATGCAAATTTCACAACTAACAATCATTCCCACGGTAAAAATGTATATATAGGCTGAGTTTGGGGGGTGGATGGTGGGGGAATAGTTCAAATACATTGATATCGTATTTGTCATTAAACTATATTGCACTCTGCTGCAACACATTGTAATGCCTTGCAAATTGACCAGTTAGTCGATTTGTTTCGGAATTGAATTCAAAATGTGATTGAAAATCCACACTAACAATTAGTTTGGGTATGTGTATCATCTGCACTACAATGCAACACATTGCAATGTTTTGCAGTCAATTGTTTCGTAATGAATTCAAAATATGATGAAAGACCATACTAATTCAATTTAGTGTTCCGGATTTTTTTTAATAAAAATCAAAATTAATTATCAATAGGCCTACTTGCGTCGATGGACTTTACAACAAAGTACGTATTGATGATTTTCACCAAACGACAAGTTTTTGTGTGCTCAAAACACTTAGAAAAACGGAAAACTTGGTATGACTGATGAGTGATTTTTTTTATTTGTAAGAGAATTAATCCTCCTCATTTTAACAAGAATTTAACTGCACATATTGCACTGGACTAGAATGCAATGTCGATCAATCATAACACAATAAAAAAATAATAATATAATGTAATATAAAAGGAGAGGAACTTAGAAAGTTGTACAGAACTTGTTTCCAATCCTTTTGATTCACTCTATAAAATATGATCAAGGTTTAGCATACAGTTGCTGCAAAGAAATGCTGACCATGCTAACAAAATGCCTTATTTTCCCTTCACTGCCAGTTTCTGTATTCAATGTGATGCCTGTGTCGGATCCCTCCCGAGAACCTCCAGTGTAAGTGCTCTTAAATCAATCATAAAAGGTGAGTTTTATATCACAATGAGATGTTTCTGTAAATGTAATACACTGTATATAGAGAATAATACATACCCTTTTCCATATCACATCCTGTATCAGCCCGAGACATCAATATCAGCCAGAGGGCCGAAGGAAAAGGGTATGTTTTATTATATTTATTACATACTTAGTAATAAAATACAGAACACATTAAGTTGAGAAGAAAATACGTAAATAATCATGCACGGACTTCTTAGATTGTACACGGTCTATTGTCTCATACAGTTTCGGTTTGTTTCTTTATGTACTTCTATTTCAAATGTCCCCAATCCATTATTTTAAAATAATTTATTATTTATCAGTTAGATTATCATTTCATTGAAAAAGTTAAAATTAAGAGAATTATGTTACCCCCAAAGTATGTGTATGATCAAAAGTACAATTTTTTTTAGGTTTAATTTACTATGAGTGTGATATTGATCCGTATCAGCCCTGCAGGGCTGATAACCTATATCAGTCCCGCAAATCCATATCAGCCCTGCAGGGCTGATACGGCTATTGCGACGTCAGCCATATCGCATATGCAAAAATCCTGTATTTATTACTAAGTATGTAATAAAAGGGTATAATGCAGGTGCTATATCATGATGAGTTTAATAGTTATTTTCAGGACACTCAGGGCATTTGAGCAGGGAGTGATCTTTTTCGTGCCAGCACCTACTGCGACACGGGACCTCGCTTTACAGAAGAAGAAAAAAAAAACAATTGGCTTGCAGGTTTGAATATACAAATTTAAAAATGGGATATTTCCAATTTATGCAAGAACACATAAATATATTTAATGAGAAATAAATTATTTGGGAGCAATCTCATGAAAAAAACCTGCACATCATTTGTCCATATGTTGAAATCATTGGTCAGTTACTAGTATTCAGTAATAATGAAACCAAATGCGAAAATCTTCCAAAGAAAATATACCGACTCTAAAATGCTGTGAACGATGGATCAAAAAACTAAAATTTGTTGATACCCTTTCCATTTTCTTTTATTCAAATTCTAATTTTCCTAGAAACAAAGATCAAGTCTTGACCTATATTTGCAGTTTTTTTATGTCAATATGTGTATTTCCGTTTTCTTTTCGTTACCTCAGGATAAAATAACAGCCAGGTCGATTTTAAAGCACACACATTTATCATAAAAATCCTCACATAAACATCGTCATAGTATAAAATTAATGAATGATAGAATAATATTATTGAATGCTTCATTTGAAGTTTCAAGTACACGATCGAGACACGTACAATTCGATCAACAAACTCAAGCTTCCACAGAAACATCATCAAACAAACAGTCCAATCAAGTACCACATTTTAACACCTTTGTTCAGACAGGAGTCGTAACGTCCAATTCCGTTTCAAAACTGTCCATTCTATTCGTTTCCCTGGGAAGAAGTCTGGCCGTCTCCCGGGAGCACATTTTCAGAGATTTTGAGGAATTAACATCTTCGTCTTCTTCATCTGTTAATAATTCCTCTCCACCAGGAGAGAGTACATTCTACAGACAAATACGGTAAGTTTAACAAGAAGATAAACTGGAAATGCATTGCCAAGTACAAACAAGTTTATTGCATTGATTTAATTCAAAAACATTCTTCACATAGTCGCATAAATTATTGAATGTGAGTGAAGTTTAACTTCTAAAATCTAAAGGGGTAAATTGTCTTACATATGTAAAAAGCTTATCACACTTCAGTCTAGCGCGATAAGGAAAACAGCAACATAACTTTTCTGCAACAGGGTACACAAACCGGGAGCTTATTGGCTGTTTTGTCCAACCTTCAGAATAAAAACGATCGTGTAAAATAAATAAAATTATATCTAACTTTATATATCTCAAATTATATTTTTTTTTAGAATATGCTAGAAGTACAAGGACGGCATCTTTCAAGATGAACTAACCAGTGACACAGCTGACGACAATGCCGACCACCAGAGCGACAAACAGAGCCACGGTGGGGTACCAGAGGAAGGAGATACTGTAGATCATCTTAAAACCTGACCTGGAGATAATTAACAGTAAATTTTAAAGAGGGGAAATTTCATATCAAACGTCAAAAATATTGCCAAAAATTGGAATGATTTTCATAAGATACATGTTAATTAAAAAATTCAAAAACAATCATGTTTTAAACAGAGGGACTACTACTTTTCTTTTTTTTGAGAAAATCAAAATTTAGAGCTTGTCGGATGTAGTTAGCCACTATTGTGAAATGAACAACAGATGATCTCGGAAAATGAAAATGATTTCTACCATTCTATCCACGGTGCAAGTGTCGTTGTTACTGTTTGAGGGATCTCGTGATTAAGGTCGCTAATGTGAGTAGTGAATGCATTGAAAACGTAAGATACAGTGCTTTCTTCAGCTAAACAACCCTCTGTTGAAAAGGGAAGAACGGGCATAGGTACCTCATATACAAAGGAACCAATCACAATCCAGAACATTATCATTGTGCTCAGGATCAATGCTGTCAAGGCACCCTGTTAATTGGAATACGTTGATTCTTAAGAAATAATTTATCATTTTACTAAATTTCGAAATTGTTGTATCTTGACCAAAATTGTAACTTGCCTTGCCATTGACACAAGGAAAGAACATTCCTAACATAATCACACCTAAGAGAGGACCACCTGCCAATCCAAAGACACTTATCATTATCTGTAAGTGAAAGTAATTAAAAAATAAACTCGAATAATCCTCCAAATCAATTTATTGATATATCATAACAAGGGAAAGACATACCTGCAACACAGTAGAACCAAGTATTGTACACAAGAAGGCAAATGCTATAACCAGGACTCCACTTATTATTCCTGAAAACAAATTCTTGTTGTATATAGGCAACTAATGTCGTATAGATAAGTAAAAGAAGGAAATAAAATTTCAAATTGCCTGAAAATAGGCTGAATTTTTTTGGCTATCTTATCTTACCTAGGAACTTCGCAAGTCTTGCCTCCGTTTGCATGCACATTGTCTTGTCAAAGTACTCCATGGCTGGCTTGACTAGATCTTCCAGAATTGTGATTGAAACAGCATTCAAACAAGAAGAGATGGAGCTAATAAGAGATGAAATGGTATAATTTGCTTTTGATGAAGCAGCGACATTTTAGAAAGTGATTGAAAACCAAAAGCTACCTCAAAGAAGCACTGAAAATACAGGCGACAAATATGCCTGGAACACCAGGTATTCCCCCAAGTGACTCCATCACGTAATACGGCAACAACTTGACAGAAAAGGAGGAGAAAATTAAAAGAAATACGACTTTTACATGTATGTACATGTACAATTAAAAAATTGACATTTGGACATTTCACTTTTTTAACTTTTTAAAATTCTGTGTGATAAGCTTTTACCTGATCTCTTGAAATAATTTTTCCATCAAGCAGAGGGTCACACGCATGATAAGTAGCGTATATAACAAGACCTGCCACACAGACTAACGCTATGAGAAGTATGGTGGTGGGTAGACTAACGAAAAGTGCACTGAAGAGCAAATAAATGTCAATTTCGGTAAGTAAAAAAGGCACAGTTTAATGTCGATATTTAAAAAAAAACGGATGTGACGTACAGTTGTGACTTGCGCACATTGCTTATACTCATATAACGCTGTAGCATGGTCTGGCTGGATCCGTAAATTGTTAATTGACCAATAAAGCTTCCTACAATGAGGCCCCAGAATGTACAGCGCTTGAAAGGACTGAAGTCAAAACTGTAACGAGAGAGAATTTTTTTTTGATAGTTCCCAATTAATCCGTTTGTAAGTACTTTATTTATACATGCAAAATTAGTAGTTCTCTAAGTTGATATTTAGCTCAAGCATATTATTTCTTGGACAAAACTTTGAATTCTATAAATCGCCTTAAAAACTGCATTTTAACACATCTTTTTATATAAGCTTACTCGAAGAACTCTATCCTTTGCCCCTCTTGTGAGATCCGCCACACTTCTCCTATTCCTCCCAGTTTGTTACTACCCATAATGATGATCCCAATAAGTCCTCCGACAACAACAAATGTCTGAAATGTGTCGGTCCAGACCACGGCTCGTAGCCCACCCTACAGTAACGCAAACAGTTAATCCTATAGAGATTCAAGAATTAGGGACAATCTGCATTATTGATATGCTTTTTATTCTATCATTATGAAGAAAAGTCAAATTTAAAGTGCTTACCAAAGAGGTGTAAAATGTGACCACAACACCAACACTGACAATAGAACCCCACAAGGATAGCCCAGTCACTAAAATGGAAGTCGATATGATCAGCAACATACCTAACTATTATCCTCATAATCATGTAAAAAATTCTTTCCCCCCCCCCCCAAAAAAAATTAAAATCGATCTTTGAAAGGAATAACAGCCTAAAATAAAATAGTTTACGACGCTACCTCTGTTTTTGACTAAAATCAAGCCCTCTGTCTAAGCTGCAACATCTTCACATGTACCAAATGTCCAAATAATGAAAAATCATTCCGATTTTTTTTTTTGATCGATAATACCCCAGACTCAGCATTCAAAATGCAATCCGTTCAGTTGGAGAAAGGTATTTATACAGACTCCGGACCATGGCTTGACAGGATGAAGTGGGTGGTGCTAACTGTCAACCAGCTTTTTATCTCATTGGTCCTCTGGTACAAGTAACTTACACAATAGATATTAATTGGTTAATGGTAAATACACTCACAGTTTTTAATTCACTCGGGGCTCCGCCCCTCGTGAATTAAAAACTGTGAGTGTATTTGCCATTAACCAATTAATATCTATAGTGTAACTATAACTTGTTTATTTCTTAAATAATGTACATATGTACATTGCATTTACTCTTTAAATTAATTTTCACAAAAACATGTACGAGGATAGGCATTATTATCGATGTAATTCAACCATCTTTTTTTAAAAAAAAAAAAGACAAATTATTTAGAAAATATGTTTTGTAAAATATTAAGTTACAAAAAACAAAAAGAAAAAAAAACTTTAAAAAGTAGATAAAAATACTGGTCATTGACCTGTTTCAAATTACATCAACCTTGCATTCGAGATGCAGCACGGGGGGTTTTGAATTATCTATTCATGTTTAGTTGAAAAAGGACGACAGGGTGCTTTTCAGTTGCGTTCGTTATGAATCTGGGCATAGTTGAAAAGAAAAAAAACATTAATGCGACACATTATATTCTATTGATCAATCGGTTCTTCTAGAATATAGGGAAATATTTTCAAGATATTATATTAAAATTTTGATTTGCTTAATTAAATGTATGCTTTGAAATATGGATAAATGTGTAATTGGTACAAAAAAATGTCAAATTTTCACATACGCCTATACAGCTATATATCTCGGGTCATCGCTCTACGTATTTAAAACTGTTACAGTGTTTTGTGCAATTTTGTTGCAAAGACGATAGCTCAGTGATATATTTTCTGTGCATGATTAGGAGGAATTAAGGTTCATTTTGCTGATTTTTTAAATTTTAAATTAAACTAAGATAAACTTAATTTTTGATTCTGTTGCAACGAACATACTAGCAGTTCTTCCGGTCTACTGAAAGTTTGATGCAATTAAATACTTTAAATTTTACTAAATACCGGTAGTCACCCGCTAGGCGCAGTGGAGAGCGTCTCAGGACTAGATCCTTACGTCGCTGTTCTAATCTCTGAGTGAAAAATTCTCGAGAGGCACGTTAAACAATAAACAATCAATCAATCGAATCCCATTGTAAGACATGGAGACTGGACCTTCAAGGTCGATCCCATGTCGCAATAGGTGCTGCCACGAAAAAATTTCTAGAGGGACTTCAAACAAAAAACAAAGAATTTACTAAATACCTTATCATCTGATAGCTGTTTATTCATTATGCGAAACGATACACATGTTATCGTAACTGTTAAGAAGGATTGATTGATTGTCTAATTGTTTGATTGTGTGTTGTTTAAAGTTCCAATCGATAATTTGTTTACTCATATAGAGACTCTACCATCTAATGGTGAAGAAGTGTATGGCACGCCAAATTCACAAAAATGAGATAAACATAGTTTATCGGTTGTAAACTATAGTTTACGGACTGTAAACTATAGTTAACAACGTTAATCTATATTTTACATATGTAAACCATAGTTAACGCGATAATCTATGTTTCACAAGCGTAAACTATACTTAACACTGAAAACAATCATTTGCGATTCCAAAACATAGATTATCTGATAAAGACAGATTCATCAAATCCATATCAGCCCTGCAGGGCTGATACGGCTATTGCGACGTCAGCCATATCGCATATGCAAAAATCCTGTATTTATTACTAAGTATGTAATAAAAGGGTATAATGCAGGTGCTATATCATGATGAGTTTAATAGTTATTTTCAGGACACTCAGGGCATTTGAGCAGGGAGTGATCTTTTTCGTGCCAGCACCTACTGCGACACGGGACCTCGCTTTACAGAAGAAGAAAAAAAAAACAATTGGCTTGCAGGTTTGAATATACAAATTTAAAAATGGGATATTTCCAATTTATGCAAGAACACATAAATATATTTAATGAGAAATAAATTATTTGGGAGCAATCTCATGAAAAAAACCTGCACATCATTTGTCCATATGTTGAAATCATTGGTCAGTTACTAGTATTCAGTAATAATGAAACCAAATGCGAAAATCTTCCAAAGAAAATATACCGACTCTAAAATGCTGTGAACGATGGATCAAAAAACTAAAATTTGTTGATACCCTTTCCATTTTCTTTTATTCAAATTCTAATTTTCCTAGAAACAAAGATCAAGTCTTGACCTATATTTGCAGTTTTTTTATGTCAATATGTGTATTTCCGTTTTCTTTTCGTTACCTCAGGATAAAATAACAGCCAGGTCGATTTTAAAGCACACACATTTATCATAAAAATCCTCACATAAACATCGTCATAGTATAAAATTAATGAATGATAGAATAATATTATTGAATGCTTCATTTGAAGTTTCAAGTACACGATCGAGACACGTACAATTCGATCAACAAACTCAAGCTTCCACAGAAACATCATCAAACAAACAGTCCAATCAAGTACCACATTTTAACACCTTTGTTCAGACAGGAGTCGTAACGTCCAATTCCGTTTCAAAACTGTCCATTCTATTCGTTTCCCTGGGAAGAAGTCTGGCCGTCTCCCGGGAGCACATTTTCAGAGATTTTGAGGAATTAACATCTTCGTCTTCTTCATCTGTTAATAATTCCTCTCCACCAGGAGAGAGTACATTCTACAGACAAATACGGTAAGTTTAACAAGAAGATAAACTGGAAATGCATTGCCAAGTACAAACAAGTTTATTGCATTGATTTAATTCAAAAACATTCTTCACATAGTCGCATAAATTATTGAATGTGAGTGAAGTTTAACTTCTAAAATCTAAAGGGGTAAATTGTCTTACATATGTAAAAAGCTTATCACACTTCAGTCTAGCGCGATAAGGAAAACAGCAACATAACTTTTCTGCAACAGGGTACACAAACCGGGAGCTTATTGGCTGTTTTGTCCAACCTTCAGAATAAAAACGATCGTGTAAAATAAATAAAATTATATCTAACTTTATATATCTCAAATTATATTTTTTTTTAGAATATGCTAGAAGTACAAGGACGGCATCTTTCAAGATGAACTAACCAGTGACACAGCTGACGACAATGCCGACCACCAGAGCGACAAACAGAGCCACGGTGGGGTACCAGAGGAAGGAGATACTGTAGATCATCTTAAAACCTGACCTGGAGATAATTAACAGTAAATTTTAAAGAGGGGAAATTTCATATCAAACGTCAAAAATATTGCCAAAAATTGGAATGATTTTCATAAGATACATGTTAATTAAAAAATTCAAAAACAATCATGTTTTAAACAGAGGGACTACTACTTTTCTTTTTTTTGAGAAAATCAAAATTTAGAGCTTGTCGGATGTAGTTAGCCACTATTGTGAAATGAACAACAGATGATCTCGGAAAATGAAAATTGAAGAAAAGTCAAATTTAAAGTGCTTACCAAAGAGGTGTAAAATGTGACCACAACACCAACACTGACAATAGAACCCCACAAGGATAGCCCAGTCACTGAAATGGAAGTCGATATGATCAGCAACATACCTAACTATTATCCTCATAATCATGTAAAAAATTCTTCAAATGATAGAATATTGAGTTGAACTAAAAACAGACATCGTAGCAAATGGATTTTCTTCGCTTAGCCTGGAACTAACCCAATAAAACAATGTCACAAACTTTGAACGTACCTACCTTGATTGAGAGCGAGTGCAGGTGCATATAAAACAACAGCCATGTATAAAATCTAAAAGTGAAAGAACTTAGGATTTATTTCAAGACTCAAGAAAATTTAGTTAAACTTTGATTTCCAAAAAAAGATTTTCTTACCATTTCGAGAACAAACACAAAAGAGGCGAGACACCTAGTCCATCGGTTGAACCGGAGCTCCAGATACTGAAGTTCAAGATATACATTGCATTATCAATCAAAGGTTGAGGGGAAATTTTCCTCATATAAAAAACCCAGAAAAGGTAGAATTGGCATTGCAATTCTAAAAGACACTTGGATATAGCTCCAATGAATCAGATGGGAGACATGCATTTGGTAGTAGAATTATTACTTCCAGCTATGGAGAGTTGTTTGAAAAGCTGATTTTATCCAATTTGTCACAAAATTATTTAACCATAAACGTAAAGTCGGTAAGTAAAACATCCAAATATTAAACAATTGCCGCTTATTCTTTGGATGTTTTCTTTTATTTCAGTGCGATATATCTTTTCGATAAATGAAGGGAAATGTTGGGCGTGTCGATTAATTTGAATGTCAAATGGAAAGCTTCTTTTAATGCAGAATTTAGAAGTTTTTGAACAACTTCATCTTCATAAACAATACAAAAATGATAAGTAAATTTGTGTCCATAAGAATTTCAACAAATAGCAGAAAAATCAAGCCTTAAGTTCATGGAACAATTTGGACTTAAATATCAAAGTCTTCATTAATACTTAGTTATTTAAAAGTCAATGAAAGCAAACATCAATATTTAAAATATCTCAACAAGTCAGTATGATGATGCTGAAGAATTCAAGTGTGTACTTGCTTTTGTTTCTTCAAAAACATGTAGTCCATTTATGCCTTAATAGAAATAAGTAAATTTTGTAGGAATGTGATGTAGACCAAGGTAATTTTTGATCAAATAAAATTAAATCGAGGCATAAGATACGAGGTTCCCCTTATATGTGAAGAAGAAGAAAAAACCTAAATCCATTTTAATCCCATTCAAACTTCGTTGGACGGAAGTGTGTTCTTGGCTGCTTCAAACTATTAGGGAACTTAAAAGAGTTAATACGATGGATCCAAACACTATCATACCTGATATGCACTGGTGAGTCCAAGGTTGTGAAAAAATGGAAGAAAAATAAAACAAGTGGCTGGATAGGTCATCAGTCCAGAAAAACCCACAAGAAAATATTGTGTACCATAAACGTACATTTCAGTGGGTACGCCTGTAAAGAGGAAAAACCGAAATCATATCTCTGTTTCCTTTCAAATACCTTCTTTCTGAAAAACTCTATCCCTATCACTTGAACATGATCGTAATGTTGCTTTGAAGGATACTGACCAAGAACGGTGATTGCCGACATATAGCTGGCAACCAAAGACATGGCTACCGGAAACACGCCCATATCTCGTCCTCCCATCAACAGGTCGTCTGCTGTCATCTCCTTCTTCCCAAACTTTTCTTTGAGAAAATAATAAAGTCCCACTACTGTAGACACAAGAAGAACGGCAGCGAACAAGCAGTAATCCAAAACCGAAAATGTTGCAGCCATTGTTGGTTGTCACTCGATCAGCAAAGCAGCTCTCAAGACGGGTATTGCAGACTCAAGCAATAATACTTACATATTCTATCGAATTATAGTGTTACACATTTAGTACTTAAGGTTAACAGAAGTGATAAGAAATAAAATAGAACGATTGATAAGAAATTAATCTGAAAAAGTGTTCCCATGCCAATAATGGATTCTTGAATGCCTTGTATTATTCTCTATATACAGTGTATTACATTTACAGAAACATCTCATTGTGATATAAAACTCACCTTTTATGATTGATTTAAGAGCACTTACACTGGAGGTTCTCGGGAGGGATCCGACACAGGCATCACATTGAATACAGAAACTGGCAGTGAAGGGAAAATAAGGCATTTTGTTAGCATGGTCAGCATTTCTTTGCAGCAACTGTATGCTAAACCTTGATCATATTTTATAGAGTGAATCAAAAGGATTGGAAACAAGTTCTGTACAACTTTCTAAGTTCCTCTCCTTTTATATTACATTATATTATTATTTTTTTATTGTGTTATGATTGATCGACATTGCATTCTAGTCCAGTGCAATATGTGCAGTTAAATTCTTGTTAAAATGAGGAGGATTAATTCTCTTACAAATAAAAAAAATCACTCATCAGTCATACCAAGTTTTCCGTTTTTCTAAGTGTTTTGAGCACACAAAAACTTGTCGTTTGGTGAAAATCATCAATACGTACTTTGTTGTAAAGTCCATCGACGCAAGTAGGCCTATTGATAATTAATTTTGATTTTTATTAAAAAAAATCCGGAACACTAAATTGAATTAGTATGGTCTTTCATCATATTTTGAATTCATTACGAAACAATTGACTGCAAAACATTGCAATGTGTTGCATTGTAGTGCAGATGATACACATACCCAAACTAATTGTTAGTGTGGATTTTCAATCACATTTTGAATTCAATTCCGAAACAAATCGACTAACTGGTCAATTTGCAAGGCATTACAATGTGTTGCAGCAGAGTGCAATATAGTTTAATGACAAATACGATATCAATGTATTTGAACTATTCCCCCACCATCCACCCCCCAAACTCAGCCTATATATACATTTTTACCGTGGGAATGATTGTTAGTTGTGAAATTTGCATAATGTTAGTTTGTTACAAAGTTCGATAATTCAAATTATGGCCCTTTGAACAATGTAGATAAAACGATTTTTGCTCTCTGTTTTATATTATGCAAATGTTCAGTCAATACTAACAGGCGGCCAGTTTTTAAACTATATAAGACTTCAGAGAGTGATTTCCAGGATGAACATGAGACAAAGTCAGTTTGACTAACAGTAATGTTATGTGTCAAGTTAATTTTGAATGTGAGTTTATATCACTAAACAAGTACAAGCAGTATCAAAAAGCGCATTTGATTGTTCTATATCGATAACGGCGTTTGCTTGATTGCATCTAAAATCTCTGTCTTAAAAGGAGAATCAAATAGCTTGCAATTGAAAGAACTTAACTCAGCACAAAATTTCCTCTGGATGTTTCGCATATACCCAATCAGTTTTTTTATATCAAAAAAAAGCAGCAAAAGTAACTTTTGTTTTGATTCGAATTAAAAGAACTTCACTCAACACAAAATTTTCTCTGGATCTTTCGCATATACCAAATCAGTTTTCGATATTTAAAATCAGCAAAAGTAACCGTTAAGTTGTTTTGATGAGAACTTAGCTTTAAGCAATGATATAAGAATACATTAAATTTTTGTTTTCCTTTCCGGTGCATATCTGCATCATTTTAAGAATTTCTACCCTTTCTATCCAAAGTGGTCGTTTGACCACAGAAAAGAAAACAGATATACGGTATATCATATTAATCAATATCGACATAATTACTGGGTTGTTAATTTGGATTATATCAAAGACAACAAGATAACCAGAAAACATGAGTAAAAATATTCAGTTAAGACTGTTTTTCAAATCCCTTTTTAAGAGAACCGATTATTGGAAAAATGGCCAGTTTCAACCTTATGTTCCATAAAATCACGTAAATAAAAAATTGAAATGAATTATAATGACTGCCATTGCTTCTTGTCCAGTGCAAGATAGTGCCATTCTTATTAAGATCAGCTGGTATATTAGTAATTCTCACGTAAATAAATCTACTAATCAGTCAAAGAAGAGTGTTCATTTCTTCTTGAGGTTTTAGCATACCCAAACTAATTGTTCGATAAAAAATAGAAATAGGTTATACTAAAAAGAGATATATTTTAGAAAATAAAATTTTAGTGGACTAACATCAAAACGCCAAAATTAGCACCCCGCTAAAATACTGTAGACATACTTTTTTCCATGGGGTCTCAATTTCCGTTTAATCCATGGGTTGAAAATTACGTGGATTTCTTAGACTTTCACTATATGCCTTGCATTTATATTAAGTACGCTTGGACAAATTTCTGGGAAAATTTGTGACTGCGTACATATTGTAAATTAATATCACGTGGAAAAAAATACTTCTACAGTAACCGAAAATAAACTTATATGGTATACACATGTTCTTTACCTGGCTCTATAAATCTGTGAAGTTTTTTACTTATGCCTCGCTTGATGCTGTATTCAATGACGCCGATTTCTGCTGGCAAATAATGGCCATCATCAGTCATACACAGTGTTTGGAAGTTGATTAAATAAAACACCTCATTTGCAACCTCTGAAAAGAAATTGTGTTTAATTCATTGTAATGAAAAATATAAGATATAAATATATATAATTAAATCAAAAGTCTAAAATTCTATATGTGCTAGTTTATGAATGTATTGACATGAAACCCTATGAATCTGAACCATAAAGTCTTAATTTTCCTTATTCTATTCTATTCTATATTAAATAAATGCCAGCTGACCTTCTCCTGGGGGCCATTTTTCTCGGACGGACATCCTCTGCTTTAATCGCAGCTGATCAGTCTCAGCTTCTACATCTACACGTTCCTAGAATGGATCACTTTGTATGTAAAATAATATCATATTTGTTTAGAATATGCAGTATGTTACACAAGGCCAAAAAATGATGATCAATCAAGAGCTTTAGCTCATGTTCCTATACAGTATGTACAATGTTGCACAGTTTCAGAACACTAACCGAGAGCAGTTTTCCTTGGTTGTCCATTCTGTAGCAATCGCCACTGGCTCCCTTCATTTGCTTTTTATATTCCTTAGCCCTCTGATCATACACTGCCCTCTCTTTATCTGTAAGAGCCTGTATTCAAAATAAATGCATGATTGAAATTCTGCACAATTGAAAAATGGACATGCAGGGGGTGACAAATAGATTTATAAGGCACTTGTCAAAAGGCAAGTACATGGTCAAGATACACTTGCCCTACCTGAATTTTTGAGTGCCCTACCACAAACTTATACTGTATTTATAAATTTTTTAAAAAAGAGGGAGACCAATATTACTGATAAGTAGATCATGCAAGCCCCTATGCCCCTTTGGCTTACATATTGATTTTATTTTTGACAAGTCATAATAATTAAAGATTAGGCCATCCTTAAAAAAAAATTTTTTTTGCAGTAAATCAAACGACTCACAAAAATCCGCCCAACTCAAAATTGTTCATCACTATTCAAGGTATGAATTTTTTTTGCAGCTGGCTACAAGTAGCTCCTAAACATGCCTGATTTAAACTTTTTATTGTATATAGTACCCTGATTGGGTTTTAGCTTTGTATGAAGCATTGCAGTACCAAAATGTAACACTCTAAATAAAATTCAACTCATTGAGTCGTATGGAAGAAGATTGATTGATTGATTATATATTGTTTAACGTCCCTCTTGAGAATTTTTCACTCATAATGGAGAAGCCACCGCTTGCCAGTGGAAGCTGCACATTTTGTCCTATACTCGGCACTCAGGGCCATTGAACAGGGAGTGATCTTTTTTGTGCCAGCACTAGTGATGGAACGATTGTCGTGATAAGTCGTTCGTAATATTAGTCACTTTCACGTTTTTCTTTCTCTTAATTAAACGTTGAAATAATCGAGCAATACGCAACCATCTCTGTATCGGTTATCGTATTGCTAAAAAATATCGATATATACCGATTACCGATATATTGATCCAGTCCTAGTCTTTTTGTCCCACAGTGGGATTCAACCTATTGACATAAGGATAACCTGCTGGTTTATTGTTGTTGGTGGAACAACTACCTTCTCTGGGGTGGAACAGTGAACTTCTTGCTTATTTGTTGTTTCAGGGGAGCAGTTAACCTGCAAATTATTTGTTGCTATAGAATTACTGTGTACAGGGTTATTTTCGCCCCGTGTTATTTTCGCCTTTCATATTCAGAAACAGGTTTGCCCCGTTTTAAATTCGCCCGGAAAGATTTTTGTTTAAGATATTATACTGTTTACTTTGAATTCGCCCCGTTTTAAATTCGCCCACTTCCGACGAGGGCGAAAGGGGCGAAAATTAAACGGGGGCGAAAATTTCCCTGTATACAGTACTAACCTCTCTGAGGTATGGCACTTAACCTGCTGGTTATTTATTTCCATGGAATTACTAACCTCTCTGAAGTGGAGAAGTTAACCTGCTAATTATTTGCTTCTGTAGAATTACTAACCTCTTTGAGGGGGAGCAATTAACCTGCTAGGTATTTGTTGCTGCCTGACTGGAGGTTCCATTGCCTTAAATCCTGGGGGTACAGTAGAGGCTGGTCCCCTAGGGGCTTGAATGTTTTGTAGACTTTGTGATATACTGTTTAAAGTCTATAACAAAGAAGGAGTCATTGTTTAATTAAATTCAATAAAAATAAACTTCAGTAGTGAAAATTCAATAATTTTACATTCAGTTCTTTTTATCAGAAGTTATCAAACAGCTTTAGAAAGAAAGCTTTTTGAAATGAACAAGCTACTGTATACAGGGAAATTTTTGCTCCCGTTTTATTTTCGCCCCTTTCGCCCTCTTTCTGATTGGGCGAATTTAAAACGGTGCCAATTCAAATTTAACAGCATAATTTCTTAAACAAAACTATGACTGGGCGAATTTAAAATGGGGCAAAATAGTTCGCAAGTGCAAAAGGGCGAAAATAACCCTGTATACAGTATACTGCATTCTGAGAAATGGAATCATATGCGAAACAAAATCTTAACCTTTCAAAGACTTTTACATGATATTTCACATCATTTTTTAACAAAATATCAATTCTTACTGGTTTGGAGGGTTCCTCTTTAACCCAAGCTGCGGGAGGAACAGGTGCTGAACTGGGATCTGGGGCCATAGCTCGCCCCGCAAACTTCTGTCCTGCTGTTGATATAAGAAATGTTAAGAGTAAAAATTGCAGTGCTTTACATTTTGCATTTGATTTTCCTTTCAATCTTTTCTTCAATTTTCAAACCATAAACATAAAGTGTGATTAACATCTTTTCTTGTTTTCATACCTGGCTGCTGGACATGACTTAGAGGAACTCCTCTCCCAATGCCCACCCCTTGTAATTCATTATATCGGGAGAAAATCTTCACCGATTTTAGGGGAAATGTGATTTTTTAAACAAAATTCTAAGAATTCTTTTGGGTTTTTTTTTACCTCTGTGATAAAATTTGAGGAGGATATCACTTGATCATAAACTTCGTTGAGTTTCTCTAGCTTCTCCGTCAATTTATTTCCATTCTTTACGATTCCTGTACCACAAACTGTTTAAAACAACAAACAATTATTATACTTTTTTCATATACATATACTATGATACTGTTATCTATAAGCTGAGGTTAATTTTTACCATTGCATGGTTGCACCACACTGTCCGAAATATGGCAATTTAAGGCAAAAACATATTTTTTATCCAGAGAAAAAAAATTGCCATGAAAGGTAAGAGTTATAATACCTTGACGCTTAACCTTAGTTTCCAAGTGCACCAATAATTTATTAAGGTTTTAATTAAAACCAGTTGCATACTATTTAGCTAAAAAAATGTCGTGTAATTAACGATCTGTCAATCTCGACAAATGACTATTATTTAGAATGTCGTACATTGTGTTCAATGCCGTCAAGCTTAGTACGATTTACATTTTTGCGTTTAATAAAGTCAGTTTCTCTATCATGTTATTAGTTCAAGTTTACGAAATTTTTATCAAGCATTGGTATAGGATTCCGATTGATGTTAATTATTTCAATAAATGCTGGTAGAATTTAGTTATTTTTTCGTCATAAATACTTAGTAGACTTTTTAAGCTAAAACTGCTAAAAAAAAAGTTGCGGATTTAAACTGAGACAATAGTTTCTCTTTTGATGGCACAACTTTACGAATTAAGTCTAAGTGGAGAAAAGATCCATTCAAACGTTGTCTGCTTCGGTATATGAATATGTTTTTCACTTAAAATGTGATTTATTTACGTATATCTTGGTTTCAATGATAGGCAGCTAAGCATCAGCCAAAAAATTGTTGGCATTCCTTTGAGCGAATTTTACACCCGCTAAAAAACCCCGCTTTACGGTAGATAGTGTCAGTAGTACAAATTTGTGCATTTCAGAACATGCAACACTATACTACCTCATGAAGTAAATTAAATAGAACGCAGAACAGAATATTGTCATTAGATGAATGAAATTACCAAGATCAAAAAGACTTTTAATACCTTTTTGTAGAATGTCTCCCTTATTTTTGTCGATGTAGTTGGCACAAGTTGCACATTGTGATTTATATCTAGCACATGAATCAGGATCGATAACTATAGTACCACAGTCTGGAATATCAGATGAACTCTCAACATTTGGCGGAACAGTCATAGACTTGAACAGATCCTCCAGCCCAAGACTAAGGGGCGTGATGGGAGCCACTGTAGAGGACTGCACGGGAAAATCGTAAGCTTCCTCAGGCAGGATAACGCCTAGCAGTGCCTGCAGGGCGGGAGAATCGTCGTGAGAGTTGGGGATTTTCTCTGTTGCCCCGAGCTTTTGTGAAATAACCTCTGGATCAAATGAAAGTTCTGATGTCTTTGGTGGATCAATTACAACTGTTGTAACCTATCAACAAAAGATAAATTATCTATCTGTATCTATATGAAATATACCAACTATAGGAAGGACATAAATTATGCTTTTGAAGCTGAATAAGAATTGGGTGTAATAATACTTTTGGGGTTTCTTTGCTTGGTTGCGTAAATCGGTCAACAATGGTCTGCTCCAGTTGAGAGGCGAGTTGATCTGAGTGAACTTGTACTGCTGGAGTGGCTTGTGATGGGGTAGTGGTTGGTGCAGCTGCAGTTTTAGGCGCTGTTTCCGGGCTGACTGGCGCAGGCGTAGTGGTGGTAGTAGAGAAATTCCGTCTCGATTTGGACTTTCCTGATTTTGATTTCCTCCTTCGCGATCGACTGCTGGATACTTTAAACCGTTTCAGACTAGGTGTAGCAGAAGTCGTTGATGATGGTTCAAAAGAAGGAACTGCTCGTTTTTTCCTTCCGAAGATGTTACCTAAAAGAGAAAAGCGTGTATATAAAACGCTAATATTGTAGCATTGTGCGTTATAAAAATAGTCCTCTTCGAAAAAGTGAAGACTGGAACTTACTAAAGAGATTGGTCATGTAATTATTCATATTAGCTGCAAATGCATGTCCGTCAAATGGTCCAAAAGATTGTCCCATGTTTATGTTGACGTTCTGATTTCGTGGAATTTTCCCATTTTTGTTCTGAATGTGTGTATCGATATTTAAGACATGCGGAACATTGCTATTCTTCTGTCGGTAAACCTTATTATTTATCCTCACGACACTTGAAGACGAGACAGGCTGGGAATTGTGAAGAGATTTGGCCGAGTTGGGTATGTTGTTTTGTGTGTGGATCTGAGAATTTACGTTCACTGCTGATGGATATTCAGGCAAGTGCATATCAATCTGCTGGATATTGGCTGGACTCTGGACAACAGGATCTTGATATGATCCTATGTTAGAGTTAATGTTAACTACACTGTGTGAGTTGCCCGGTATTTGCGAGTTGATGTTGACAACGCTTGGGACGCCATTTGGAACGTTCCATTGTCCAAAACTGGCAGCCATGTTGTTGAACATGTCTGTTAATCCCATAGCCATTTGGTTCATTCCTTGGTTCATTCCATTGGCAAAATTGTTCATAGAACGACCCATTTCCATACCCATTTGAGCCATCTGATAAAAAAAGTAAACTTCTGTATTTAGAAATTTAAAAGCATTTTTTAATAGTTCAAATATAAAATTTTCACTGGAAAGTTTGGCGTTACTGTTACGACGACTAAGATTTCGCATAAAATAAATTCCTCTTTATTTGATGCTTTAAAACAAAAAGAAAGCAAGCTTTTCTTTAAAAAATGATATCTAAAAAGCTTATTGAAGGTTAAGGTGGTATGTCCTTTTCACCTGTTGTCCCATTTCATTGGCAATCCGCCCATACTGTTCTCCAGCCCGTTGCAGGGCTTCCCATTCTGAAGCATTGAGGGAGGATTTTGACGGACTGAACCCACCAATGAAAGTCTGCATCCCATTGACAAACGTTCCAACATTTCCGCCAAGGTCATTTACTGCACTTTGCAGATGCACCTATTAAAAGGAATGAAAAACAGGATTAAATCATTAACATCCTGTTTATTTGTATAATTAAAACAAGTTTATGTGATGTAGATTTGCGTCACATTTAATGTGGTTGGTACTGTTTTTATCTATTTTACACAATAAGATTGGTCGTTCTTGTGTTTCCTAGAGGTGGGATCTCATTTGTCATTCAATGTTATGTCGTTTCGATGTTTTGAAATAAGAACATGTACTTTTATGTCTTTTTTCGCCATACTTTCTCGAATTTTATTCGCTAAAGCGATGGGACATTAAATCTAATTTGTCCGTCCGTCAGTATGTACGTCTGTCAGTCTGTCCGTCTGTCACAAAAACTTGAACCTTGCTCCTATCTTTTGAATGAGAAAAGATAGGAATTTCATATTAAACATGCATATTATCAGTTACAAGACCTTTTAAATACACTATGATTTTGACCTCGTGATCTTGACCTTGAAGTTTGGCCTACTTTTCAAAAACTTACAGAGACACTGTGATGCACAAAGGGGAAAATTGATAAAAGTAGAATTTTTGCATGACCCGAGTAAATTTCGTTTAATTCCTATAAGAGTTAGGTTTCAGAAAATTCAGAGCCTAAAAATCTATTTTTATGGAGAAAATAAAAGTAAAAATAATTTCAGTTTGCTCCATAACGAAAATATTGCATCAACTTCTTCCTCCCATTGCACGCGTGCGCAGAAAAGTTACCATAGTTACCACGGTCTCAAGTACCCAGGGATGAATGTAAGTAGACCAACAATTTGATGCAATCTCTTAAAAAAGTTGTTAGAACATGTTTCTCACCTTTGCATGCTCCAGTTGAATGTTTGTTTACAAGTTTGAGCTAAAAATAAAAGTGGCGTGACCTTGACATACTCGAAAACAACGAAACGGTAGACACAACCTTTGTTTTTCTGGCACTTATATTATGCAGTCTTTTCTTGCTTTACAGTGCAGTTTAATTATTATATCTTCGCTATATACTCATAATTTTCATAAGTCTTTCTCTGCATGCTACAGATATCTTAAAAGAAACACATTATTTTGACTCATTTTGTTACTTTATTATAACCTTGGTCATAACTTTTAAATGAGAAGAGATAGGGATTTCACGTGTATATTACCATTGACAAGACCTTCCTTAATACACAATGATTTTTGATCCCGTGACCTTGAACCTTGACGTTTGACCCGTCTTTCAAAAGTGCTATTATTTTCTTTCATCTTTTGATTAACAATAGAAAGAGCTTTCATATTTGACATGTGCATTTCCTGTAATAAGATATTTCCGAGCATGTCATGATTTCTTACCCCTTGACCTTGTTTATTTTTAAATATTAGTTGGGTAAGCAAGCAAAAAAAAAACAATTTAAAAGAATTTTATCAAAGAAACATGTTTTGTATATTTCTGTTCTTTTATATACCTGTAAATTATTTCCCATGTTGGAAATGGATGAGACCATGATACCATCGGGGTTCATGATCGTCTGGCATGACCTGGAGTTATCGCGGAGGATGCTGCAGATCTTAACTATGGATTCTCCAGCTTCGTTCTGGTGATTGGAGACAGAAACGCCCCCTGTGGCAGGTAAAACAACTTTTGTGAATCCCCGGCACTTCCTGATCCTGTAATCAAGAAATATCTATCTTAGTAAATAAATTATGTTTTATTCTTGACATTTCCTCGATATTTTAGCAATTCAGACTATTGGACGAGTGTCACCGGTCTGATTCCAACAATTGGAATTAATTATGTATATTGTATGTACATAATAATTGCTGGTCAGATGAGTTAAGTGGTACCAGCAATGCTGAATTCTAAAAGTTTTTTTTTACTTTTACAAATGCACATAATCAGGGAAAATTATCTTTATTTGAGATTATACAATTTTTTTTCATTTATTAACGGAAAAAATACCAAAAGGGTGTTGATTGTCACACTTCTAAATATATTATAAAGGAAAACTTTGATATAATATTATGCATGACAAAAGGGGTTCGATTGGTGATTTTGGCCAGCAAATAAAATGTTAATAAAAGCTTTACAAAACATCACAATTTGTAAGTTTGTATCACCTGTTTTGGCATAAATCATTGACACAGTGGATACAGTCTCCCAACAGCGCATGCGTCTTGTTCTGACAATCTGCCATCTTTGGCTGCATGGAATCTATCATCTGTTTCACGGTCGACAACTCTCGTGTAATGGTTGACAGAAGATGTCTCCGAACTTCTCTGTTTAAAGCTAAAGCCAGTCAAAATGAATAAATGTCTGTTTACCAAGGTCCATTCATGATTTATTTATGTTTATTTTAGGGGGACTGAGTAAACTAGCCATTGGCAACACTATACGAATATATATCTTTGCATATTTTTTCTTTGATTAATGAAAAAAAAACTGTTTTAATTTGTTTACGATTTACAGTTGGGTTCTGTTTTGTTATATTGTTAGCATTATTAATGACGAAATCTTATATTTAGGAAGAATTTTGAAATCATATAAACATACAAAAATCATTTTATCTAGCAAAGATGCATATGATTCAATTAAGGATGTTAATTTTTTAAAAAAATGTCCGTTTTTCTTAATCATAATAATGAGTACACGCAAGGTGTGACTAACAAGGGATGTTCACTCCTCCATGACACCTGATCCCACCTCTGATGTTTTAGGTCCGTGTTTGCTCTGCTCCTAATTTGTATTGTTCGAATGAAATTTTGAGCTTTAAATAATACTTTTCGTTTTCTCCATATATTTTATCCAGAAAGTCTGGTCAGCAAAAAATATGTGGACATTTAACGCCCGATCTTTATTTAATGTGATGTAACATTTTTACTACATACAGCTCATTAAGTTTTGCATTTTGTTTAATCACTCTTGTGTAAGCAACGATTTAAAATGTAATCACGCAATTAGTTTTTACAACATGTTGTTTCTAGAGACTATGTTCCATGTGAACAAGGGCCACTGAAACTTTACTTGTATGTGGAATGTTTGTGGGGTTTTATTGGAGAAATTTCATTACAATTAAACTTCTTTCTTTGTCGTCCTTTGTATTAATGAACCAAGAATAAATGAAGATTTTAAAACCTTTTAATTATTTCATTTATTTGTCATCGCCCACTAAGTGTCATTATGTAATCTGCAGAATTTGAATAATTAATTCGGGAAAGCCTTTGCTTTTCATTCTGTATCTTTGATACATGAAGATAATAAATACTTGATAGATCATTTGACTGTTGAAAAAAAAATCTACAGACTTGTGTTACATTCTCCAAGTCCTTAATAGAATTTTTAATTTAGTCAAAGAATTTTTAATCAAGTTGTGGATTAATGAATTGGATTTAAACAAAAGCATGCATACTTACCTCAGTATTGATACACATACTAAGCTCCAATTAATTCATTATTCTACATAACACTTGCTTCAGCAGGGGGATATGTTTGCCAAGGATTACTTACTGTCAAGGTTAGCAGGTCCCAGAAGCTGTGTGTCCTGGGTCAAGGAATAATGAAGATCCACACAAATAAGGAAAAGTAGTGCCACTAATTTATGTCCCTCCATGGCAAATGCTCAACACAAAATAAACAAATGCGCATCTGAGATTTTGTTATTCTGTTAAATATCTTGCTTTCTCTGTGATTAATTTATGTACGACACAAGAGGGAGGCCGGTATGGGAAAGTATGAAATAAGTTATTAGATGCACGAAATTTATGTTAATTAGAAACATTGCAAATATTAATTGACATTGTCTTTCAAAGATATTCTTTGGGTCCTATGAGTGCTTGTCATCAATACGCTTAACAATGCGAATGATAATTCAGTTTTGCTTTTAATTTTTAGATAATGATATCATTGAAATATAGTGCATGGATAGTAGTACATGCACATTCCTTAATTAAGCTTAAATAGACAAAAATTTTATTCATTTTTGCTTGTTCAGATTTGTTGGCTTTATTTGTAACATGGTTTTGGTTTATTTATAATAAAATGAAGGGAAATAAATTGCGGTTGTGCGCTATTATTTATTGACTGCTTGATTTTTAATGATGACCCTCTACGTACTAGTATATCATGCTCACTATATAGAGTTCTAATTCCCCAGATAGAGGAATCTAACGTAATATATATTTATATTGAAACATACGGTGCTGTTTTCATCTTCGACAATAATTTTTTTCGAAATATGTGGGTTTCTAAATTTACTAATATTTAATTTTGATTTCCTTTTTGAAAATTTTTAAAATTTCAGGGGGGGGGGTCATTGTTGTGACCAGAGGATCTTTGAAAAACCCTTTTTTATGAGTGAGAAGTGTACATAGAGTGTTTTTCAATTTAAAAGATCTCAAGTTTTAAATTCTGAGAATTCCTAAACTTTTGATTCGTCTTTGAGTTGCTTAGGAATTTCAATGGAATATAAGATCGGTTTACTTATTTTGTTTTGCTGTGCATAGCATCAATATTTGTAAATTAATATATAGAAGGATTTAAATTGTGAACAGGGAAAAATGCACATTTCATATTTATTGGATTCTTTCGAACATAGCGATTCTTTTCATTAACGAAATGACTGTTTAATTTCTTTAACAATTAATAGTCATGTGATTGACTGAGACCTCTCACCCTTTGTCATCTCAGTACTTATGATAATTGATAAGGTGTAAAATTCAAATCTTGCACGAAAGGTGAACAAGTAGCGACATCTCGGGGGAATTCTTATCGAGGTTAATCACTCAAAAACTTTACTTCCTTTCCGTTCAATCACGTATTTCTTTTGTAGGTCAATATAGTGTGTTATTCTATATTCATTGAAAATATTAAATGCATGTAAAATTTCCTCTCCATTTGAACGAACACATTCAAATTGATGTATATGATTTAATTATTTCAAAAACCTTTAAGTTATAGGATGTATGTCATATGCTTTAACCTAGATTAAATGTCAATATTCTGATTATCAATTTTAAAATGACATGTTTAAATTTAGATATACCTTATTGTATTGCTAGTCTACTTGTATTATGCTTACAAGAGCAAAACAAATGTCCATAGATGTTGATGAAATAAAAAAGGATATCAATCAATTATATGGAGAAAAACAAACAGTATTCAAGCTCAATTGAAGTCCATTAATCAATATAAAATTTGGACAGAGCAACAGACCTTCAAAATATCAGAGGTGGGAGCCATTGAGGAGTGAACATCCCCTGCCGACCGGTCTACACGCCATGCGCTCCTCGTCATAATCGGGAAATAACGGAAAAATCCGTCGAAAATTCAGTGTAAAAATTATGGCCTAACAATTAGTATGAAAAACGTCAGTCAGCATTTGACTTAATGATAAATTGTATTTGCTAATAAGTATGGCACGCCAAATTCACAAAAATGAGATAAACCTAGTTTCACATTTGATAAACTAGGTTTATCGACTGTAAACTATAGTTTACAAACCGTAAACTATAGTTAACGATTCGTTAAGTATAGTTAACGATTCGTTAAGTATATTTTCATCTGTAAAACTATATTTAACGGTTGTGAACTATAGTTTACGAATGATAATCTAAGTTTATCTGTCTGTAATAAGCGTTAACAATAGATTTTGTTGATAAACATAGATTCACGTTTGTAAACTACAGTTTACAATCGTAAACTATAGTTAAGAGTTGTTAATCATAGTTTCACAAATCGTGAAACTATATTTATCAGATCGCTAACTATAGTTAACGGTTTGTAAACTATAGATTACAAATCGTGAAACTGTATTTATCAGATAATCTATGTTTTGCAATCGCAAATGATTGTTTTCTGTGTTAAGTATAGTTTACGGTTGTGAAACATAGATTATCGCGTTAACTATGGTTTACAGATGTGAAATATAGATAAACGTTGTTAACTATAGTTTACACTTCGTAAACTATAGTTTATAACCGATAAACCAAGTTTATCGATTGTGAAACTATGATTATCTAATTTTTGTGAATTTGGCGTGCCATAAATAAGGTCATTGTGTCCACAAAATGATGACTTTAACGATACTGCTGATATTTTTGTTTCATCAAATTTATTTCTTTCATACGAAGAGCTAGTCCGAAGTATCTTACGTTTTCCAGGCTTTTTTGGATTTTGATATCTTACGTTTTCCAGGAAAACGTCAGAACCGGTGCCATTCCGGAAACTGGGAAATCGCCGCCTCCAAAAGGAGACGGCATTCTCGAGTCGATTTTCGATACTTGCGAATCGAATCAAATGTCAAAACTTATCAATGAAACAATACTTTTGGTACTTACCAACGCCATTATCATCAATCATTTAAAAAATAAACAATCCGTTGAAAACATTTTCCCAGACTGTCCAGATCTGTTTTCATTTCGTGCATTTTTCAATCTTGCAAGTCCTGCATCGAAATTGGGAGTCTTTTTTCTTTTCATCAAATTTGGTGATTCCAGGAAAAATGTGCTTTAGATATATTCTGATTTCGACATTTAGTTCGGTTCGCAAGTATTGAAGATCACTCCGGTTCGAAATGGCAAAATTTCCAGTTTTTGCAATAACGCCGGTTCTGACGTTTTCCTCATAGGCGCTCTGTTACAACGCACTTTGAAAAATTACGCACTTTGAAAATTTTTTTCAAAGTGCGTTAATTTTTGGGACCAGGTTAACGCACTTTGAAAATTTTTTTCAATGTATATATAGGTCTACCCCTCTATACTATAAAATATCCGGTTATTTTATAGTATAGAGGGGTAGACCTATATATATACTTATCATACGTCATTTACAGAATTACATGGGGAGCGCCTATGGTTTTCCTGGCACGTTAAAAATATCAAAATCGTAAAAAAAAAGCCAGGGAAACGTAAGATATTTCGGAATGGCGTAGAGCATGGTCTTGCGTATCGAATCAACTTGTAGAGATAAACCCCGTATGCAGGTGATAGCGGTACATCGCCGCATAAGTAAGAGAAGTTGAGATGGAAAAATTAAAGTCACTGCGTTTATCATAAAGCTCGGTTGTTAGATTATAATTATTTACAAAAAAGCAGCTTAAATGATTTAAAAACAAGCTTAAGAAAAATACTTGGCACAATTAAAGTTTTTATTGATTTGCATATCATTAACATGCATGCATATCCTCTTTGGTTTGCATGCGTTGGCTCTTACTTTTGTATTGTCTTGAATCTAAGTTCAAAATGTATTCATTCAGTACCAAAAGTGCATTGTAAACTGACAGTTTTATGAACTTTGTACTGTTAAATATTTCTATAAAACAAAACAACACGATATTAATCCTTTCATACTTTATCAGTTAAAATGATTACTGAGTATTATTTTTATTTGAAAACTTCAGATATTATGGGTTAATGAGGGCAAAACGTATATCATTAAGTTTTATTTCCATCGCCATTCGAACATCAGTAGTGAGTTGTCGATGACCTAATTAACGTTTTCTGGAGGTTGACAAATCTTTGGTCGGTGAGGACGGGTCGGTGTAGGACACTCGCCGCCTGCTGACGGAGCCTTTCATTGCGTGAGGAGAACCCCAACACAGAGCTCAGGTCTGATAACTTATCGTTAGCCTCCGACATAACGTTTGGGGGGAGAGTCATGGCCAGTTTAAGAAGTAATTTGTCCTCATCAGTTCTCACCAATGACTGACGTCGATGGTCACGTGTTTGGTTGCCAAGCAACTCTCCATCTTGGGACATTTTCCGATTTCTTGCTTGTTTTATTGTCTTTTCTTTTGAACTATTGTTTGTTGGCGATGGGTGCGTTTCTGAGTTTTTATAGTTTCTCCAATTTTTCACAACGTATTTAATGAAATTGCTTTTTTGAATTCCGGTGTTGGACTTGTCAGTGGAATCATCAGTTCCGCCTTCACTGTTACTCTTGCCTTCGTCGACTTCATCTACCAATTCAATATTCGATTCTTCCTCAAGACCTTCATTTTTCTTTCTCTCCAAATAACGTTTTCGAATTTCTAGAGCAGCTTGAAATGCTCTTACGGCAGCCATGAGCTTCTCTTGTCCATGTTGTACCAGTTTGTAATTAGCGCTCTTTCTGTGATCAATTTTTCCCGGAAAGAAATGCTTAGTTAGTGAGACCTAATTTTAAAAAATGAAAGATAAAGCGTGTGATATATACATGAACATTTAATTTGTATGACGTCTGTATTAGAAAAAAATACTTGAAGTAAAATCTTACGTCGAATTTTGCAGACTTAGAAATGCTAGGAAGTTTAGCAGGTGTTCTGGACGATTCAATGCTTTTCACTTGTTCCTTCTTTTCCTCAGAAATCTTATTGGCAATTCCGGCATACCTAAGTCAAAGAAAGAAGATATCAAATTATGGGGAAAATACTATTCAATTTATTTATATGAACATAAATCTAGTTGATATATTGCCGATTGAGGCACATTAAATGATCTATCGGTCACTCACTTCAGACGCCGATCCTTGTCAAACACTTTGTCTATGAAGAACTGCCTCTGCTTCCAAAAGTGTTCCCTTTCCAGAACTCGTTTGTCTTTTTCTAGTAGTTCCAGTCTGGTTTCCAGTAGCTTAGATTCTGTTATATTCCGCCCAGACACGATTTCACCTACAAAAAAGAACTAGAAAACTAGATTTCTTCAAATTCGTTTGAGTACTATAATTAACTTTTTACAATTTATTTGATATATTTTTAGAGTGCATAGTTTTTATCATCATTCATCATATTAAACCAATACACGGAGGAACTACTTGTACTGAATTTATTAAGGTAGCCCAATCCTCGTGTTCTGAAAATCAGACAGTGGATAATAAAAACAAATCACATAAAAATGTCTCTTAATTCTCAAAGTAATGAATTCAAACTATCTTTAAAGTTAATCATATTATATAGGGAAAATTAGTAAATGTCCAATAAAGAACAAGATAGGTTAAGACCCTTTTCTGGCCCCTAATTTTGGGTGTCTTTTAGAATGATGCAACAGTTTATCCATAGAAACCTGTTGTCATCTCTGCCACAAAATGAGTATTGGTTCTAAGTTTTGGATTACACAGAGATCTTAGAGAGGTTAGGAAAACGGTCAATTTTCGAATTTTCTCATTTTTATGCATTTTCATCGATTTTACAGCACATTCTGTTTTGGATAGAGGACAAGCTTGCCCATCTACAAAATTTCATATCAAGCTTATAAATTTTGGTACTTATTGCTAGATTAAAGAAAATTTGATTTTTTTTTGGTCATATGTTTATGAGGTACAAATATTCACTTTTTAAAAGACCGTTTCTAAAAACTTAAATTAAAAACATTGAGATGGATGTTGTTGCATGAAAAGATATCCATTTCAAGCTTCATTTTGATACTTTTTGAATTAAATTATAAATTGAAGATTTATCCTGCCTGTTGATTGGATATAGTTAAGTATTAATGGAGAAAGTGGGAATTGTTGTAGTGTTTGAAACAGTTTGATATAGAATTTAAGCTTAAATATCATTTTACAGTCGTTAATCATAATTTTTTATTTTTATACCATGGAACTATGAAATGGTTTTGATTGCTGAGTAGCTAGAAGAGAGAGAGAAAGAGTACTTACCGATATGGGATTTGTTAATGTTCAGTGCACTTATATACGCCAGTTCACGACTTGTTTTCTTGCGAGGTACGACATCTGAAGCACTACGGGATATTTGCGGAACTCCCATGTTACTTTTCAGTAATTCCACTAGAATTGTGAATAGCCTGTTCTATGTTCCTTAGTGTTTCCTAAGATTTTTTAGTTCAATAATGTTTCTCTTGAAAATACATATTATTGACTTTGTGGTTAAATAATCATTCGATTTCTTCTATAAAAAAAATAGCTGCAGTATTAATCGCCTTACATCATTTTACTTCATTCTTACACGAGACTGATAAGCCGTTTAATTATTACACAATGTAACGTCATATCTAGTAAAATAATTAAGTAATTTTTGGAGTTTGCCATTTAAAGTTACTAATTAAATGTTCATATAGTGAAGGTCACATTACAAAGTCATGTGTATAATTAGATTAGTTTAATCCATTCACAGAGCTTCAGACCATTCTGTCTTCACATGTATTTGATGCTAATTGCAACAAACCAGATTTTTTTTTACAAAAATGAAGTGTCATTATTAACAGTCTAGTTTGTCTATCTGTTTGTACCTATTTTGATAGTACATGTACAAATGTGATTGTCATAAGTGTACGAATGGAACCAATGAGACATTGTATGGTCCAATATACAAACTACATGTGTAGTTGTTGTCACAAGACAGAAATAACCGGCTACATTTAGGTATCAAATATATTAACATTCATATTTTTATATCAAGAAAAGAAGTTACAAAAATTCTCTAGTTTACAAAAAAGTAAGTTTTTCAACCCAAGTCGTCCCATGAATGACATGTTGAAAATCAAAATAGCGAATGCACACACCCGGTTTTCTTTCAAAACTTTGAAAAATATAAGTGGACTTAAAAAATTTATAAAAATTTTTGACCATTGCCTGTCCCCCAACTTGAATATCAAAATTCAAAACCCTTATTACACATCTACAAGACTATCATTTACCTTAATTCCAAAACATGAATAGACTACATGTACTTGCAAAAATGAAAGATGAGCTTAATAGGAAACCCATTTTTTGTAAGAAAAAACTATGCTTTTTGACCCTCTAGTCCCCTTCTGGTTTAATAAAAATCGAATTTCCGAATCCTCATTGCACACTTACAGACATTCCCAATCTACAATTCAAAATATGAATTGGCTACAGTGTACTTCAGAAAATTAGTAAAGTTCAGGATAGGGTTTTGTAGGACGGTTTAACACTAACCCAAACCCACCCCCCGCCATTACACCTAGGGTAAAAATAAAAATCCTAAAATCTTACACTACAGGACACTTCATATCACATTGCAAACTATGAATTGACTTCTGTGAAAAATGTAAGGAGTTCAGGGAACCATTTTTTGTTTAAAAAAAAAACGTTCATTTTAAGGCCATTTGACACCAAGGTTAAATCAAATTTTTTAAAAACCTTTTTGCACATGTTGAAGGCACCACCAATCAAGCATTTGAACAAAAGATGAGTTGGCTACTACTTAATATAAGAGTACATGTAGGTTTAAGGAAAAATGTGAAAGACGAACGTGCATGCAGACCAACTTTAGAAAGTGAAGGTTCAAGGAAAAACAAACCAATAATTTTCTTAGTTTTTTATATTTCGTTTCAGGAAAAGCAAGGACTTCTTTTGACTTTGACAATTGCAATATTCACGAGAACGACTCTTTGGTTTCACATATTTCATATATATGTACTAGTAATTCAGATAGTAAATACTACTAACATGTAAGATATGTACAAAGAGCTGTGCTTTCCTTGTCGTATGCCACCTCTCTGTCATGTATTCTCATCACATTTGATTTATGAAAGTCCCATAAATATCATCTGCAAAACAGTTAATAATTTTCTTTTCATAGCAAGAGCAGATGTTTTGACTAGTTATTTTTAACAATTTAAATGCCATATTGAAATAAGATGAGGCGGTTCTAGTTGGTGTGAAGTAATCACTGACTTGCTTTTATAGTCACAACCAAGGGGAACCCGGTCTAAATTGAACCCCTTGATCGAAGTCACGGTCAGACCAAGGGCATAGACACAAAGCCCCATATACACATCCTCTAAGTGGAAGAAGGGAACATGAGGGGAAATCTCAAACAATTTCCTAGCCATGTGAACCGAAGTTACATATCCGGTTCCGGAACAGAAGCCCGGATAGTTCTTCTGTGGATACATCCGGTACGATGCGTACCACTTAGAACTTCTTTGTCTCAGAGGGGTTGCCCTCGTCCAGCAATATCCTCCAATGGATTCATATAAAAGGTCCTCATACTGATCTAGTGCGGATTTTAGAGAATCCGTGTTTACATACATATCATCGTCTGTCTTCATCACATACTGAGCCTCATTGCAGTACGTGCTGACCCATTTCATCGCCATTACTGCTTTATAAGTGAGGTTAAAATAACTGTCAATAAAATTTTCTTGAACAATATCTTTATGGATTGCACTTTCTTTCTCAAGTTCCATTTGTAAACTCTTGTTTTGAGACATTCCTAAAAGAAAAGCATAACGAAAGTTGCCTTGGTTACGCCTAGATGGTAGAAGCCATGTTTCTCTCAAAGCTTTTCTTCTATTAAAATTTGCGTGTGTGCTAAAGATCAGGATAACAACCCAAATAGAAGCATCGCCATTATTTGTATTACAAATGTCTCTGTTGTTTAAAACATAGTCAAAGTTGTGAACAAAACAAGAATTACACGAAAAAGGTCTTGCTATTCTTCTTCCGGTTTTTGTCCTGCGAATATCACTAGATTGAAAGACGTAGTTTTGTTGGTCAACATGACTTTTAATTTTTTGGTCTGGATAGCTGGTATTGATATTCACGAGAATAGTTGGGTTAAAGAAGTTGAACATATCCCTTTTTATCCTTCTGAAAGAATTGGAAAATTTGGATAACTGGCGATTCTGGTCCCAAAGCTGATATAGAACAAGAACGGATAAAACTCCGAATAAGTACATCCTGTTTGTCACATTGAAAATAGACCTCCATCGTTTTATTGTCACCATATTTGAATTGAGTTTATTTATTCGCGACATTGCTTTATTGGTGCAAAACGCTGCCTATGCCAATTCGATCAGTAGTTTTAAATGTAAACAAAACGGATCATAAAATCTGCACGTCAATAAATTATACTCATTTTGTCTGTGTTCAGCCATCCGTAATTTTTATCTTTTCATTGGATCTCCTCGCCAAATAAGAGGAAAAATAAACATGCAAAGCCATGTGTTTTATTGAGCCTACTACAGGAAGGTTTTCAAGCGGGGATCCTGTTTCATCCAATTTGCTTTATATTTGTTATTCTAAAATACTTTCTATTCAAAAAGAACGAATATATACAATACAAAATGTACAATAAATTAAACAAATGAGCAATACAAAATTCATGACAGGCTCGCTGTAATATTGCAAGGATTGCACAGAAAGGTTTGATTTTCAGTGGTTATATTAACCGTAACCACGCCTCTGTAATCGATGATTCGGGGGTGGGGGTAGTTTTTTTTTTACTCTGTCCGTCCGCCTGTTTGTGTGTCTGTCTGTTTGTTTGCAAAAGCCCACAACTTTTGATTGGTTGGCGCTATGACTTTCATATTTGACTTGTGTATTCCTTGTGATAAAATCTTTAATTGGGTGCCAATATATTTGACCATGACCTTAAAGTTGGACCCACTTTTGCTCAAAATTTTTAATCTTTAACTTTTGAATAATCATTGTCTTAGGTTTGAAATCAATACTTCACGTGTATATTTATTGTGACAAAATCTTTCTAAGGATTATTGTTTTTTTTTACTTTTTAGCTTGACCTCTGGGTTTGACCTCCTTTTAAAAAACTTTAACCTTTACCATAACTTTTAAACAGTTATAAATAGATATCTAGGGACTTCAGAATTACAAATGTATTTATTAATTCATTTATTTTCATTTGTTTTTAAATGAATGTTTAAAGCATCACGTACAGTTCCCAAGAATTTATCATTTACAATTGATTATGTCACCAAATTCATTTTTCTTTTTGGTATTGATTTCTTTAAGAATTATTTTTGAAGATTGGTCAAATAAACAGGAAGAATCTCCTAATAACCCTCGAGATCCCAATCAAAAAAGCGGATCTCCTTTCGATATTGTAACTTAATTACTACTGTTCTTTTTTTTTTTGGATATGAATAAAGAGCATGTGTAATGTATGTATATTATTGACCATAGTAAAGAGCTTTAAAACCTATAATTTCCGTTCAATGAATTTTATGTACAGATTTATTTAAAGTATTAAAAAGTATTGCTAGTTTCTTTTTAGTTTACCTAAATAAAAATGTTTGTGACTGTGTTTTTAATTTAGGTGATAAAGTAGTCAATGATTTATGAGAAGAAATACATGCATAAGTAAAATAAATCGATAAGACTTTGGGGTCTATTCTGTTTAATTCTCATCGGGATCGGCATGCACACAATAGCATAACACTGATTCATTTCCCGCGATTGTCAGGCGAAAGATTTTTTCTGAACACGCGGGGTTTGGAGGATAAAGATAGGCATCATGCCGAAGAAACCTGCTAGAAATGGGTTTTACTTTTTCATGAAGGACATCGAGCCATCGCTTAGAAAAGAAGGACGTGTTTTTCCTAATGGAATCCAAGACGTTGTTCCCATTGCACACCCTCGATGGAAGGTACTTTATTAATTTTGTATAAACCTAATTTATTTGCAGTCCTGGCATATGCCGCATAAAAAATAAATTGTTGATTCTATATCCTCTATCATGAAACTTTGTTTTTTGTTGTTTTTATCTACTCAAAATTAAACATTGCCTAAACATAGGCGT
>PRKT01000011.1:2149924-2164019 GCA_003671525.1 Saccostrea glomerata | reverse complement strand
TCTTAATACCTTATTTAATCAGTTATGAATTATAGTTTATTTTTATGGGTTGTACATTTTAATTTATTTAAAAAGGTGAGGATTACCATAAAATTCCGATGGAAAATTTTGAGAATGCCGATTCCAATTACAGAGGATTATGGATCCAATTAGAGAATTTTGTAAATCCTAATGGAGAGAAACCCGAATACCCTCCATTTTATTGTCTGGTTGGTACATCTTAATCATAGATATGAAAAAGATTAATAAAAGATATAAACACTGAATTTACTTCTGTGATTCATGTTTGACATTAGCATGTATTATGTGTTGTCATAAAGTAATGATGAATGTTGCTTTGCTTAATAGGGTAATGACATAAAAGAAACGGCCTACTGCTTGGAATGGATTCATGGGAGAGCCTGTCTTGGAATCCCCAATCGTCTGAAGAAAGTTTACGAACTAGAGGGCATGGTCACAGACCTGTATCAACACTTGGGTCATTCTGTATCAAAGACAAGAGTTATAGAAATGATCACTTCAAATTCTTGGGATTATGAGCCAAAAACAAGGTATTTACAGGGATGATCATTTAAAAGTATTCAAATCCCAGCTCATGGGCTAATGGCAGCAGTAAAATTTCTTGCCCAAAATTAAAAAAAAAATTTAAGATCAATTAATACATGAAGTATACCAAGTTGAAGTGAAAACTTCATTGCATAGAGCAATCTGTTGGACATCACTGATTTGTTACTAGCATTTACCTCTGAACATTCTTATGTTTTTGGTCATTTGTAAATGTATAGTTAAGTGAAGATTTGATAACTCAAATTACTGTGTTGAAAGATTTGGCTTATTTCTATGGTTGTACATATAGTACTGATTTTACATTTTAGATGTGATTACCATGAAGAACTGGAATGTAAATACTGCTCACTGGGGATTATTCAAAGATACTCGTGAGTTTTTGTATTACCCAGGAAAAATATCCATTATTTTAATTTGTGAAATAGTACAGTACTAGTACAGTAAAAGGATCAGAATTTGTTGCTTTTTCTGTGAAGTGTTCAGTCACTAGCCTGTTTGGATTGATCCTCCTTTAACTTCCTATTTTTTGTGACATCTGATTTTTGGTCAATATAGCGATCTCATTTGGACTTTTGTTCTTTGTTCAGGTACGCTATCTCAGACAGTTTTTGTGGCCTGTTGAAGATAGAACTGACCAATAGACATCTCCCCGTCCGGACAGACAACCCAGTGGTGGCTCTTCCACCGTCGTCAATGAAAGTGAAAGTACCATCACAAAATCAGCGGTTTGAAAAGTCCCCAATTAAACAGAGCAACAGTTACAGTGCCCTAGCTAAGGTAATATTCATTTGTATTTCTGTGTAAGCCTTTAGACATTCTGCTCTTGGTTAGCTGAAAATAATCATTTTTATCAAATTTGCTTTGCAGTACAAAATATGTATAAAATTTTACTTGAAAGACTATGGTAATTCATGTTAAAATTGTGATTAGAAAATAAAGATATTGGCAAAATTTGAAATTTTTACCGAATTAGCATCTTTGTGTGACAAGCCTTGAGCATCTTTCTAGTATTTTATTCAGTCTTTATCAGTAGATACTAGTCAAAAGTATTTATTAATAAACTGTGTAATGATCCTTTACACTTTTCCAGAAGAATTTTAAAGATGAAAGTTCGGATGAGAGTGATGATGACAATCAGTCTATGACCTCCCTTAGACGTCCTCATCTTCCAGGTAAAACATTTCTGTTTTCATTGGACAAATTAACTATGTTCAGCTGCATAAAGTTCAAATTGATCTCATTGATTACTTTTGAACATTGTAATTACATACATAGATTAAGAAGTACATGACTTGTTCCATTATATTTTGAATATAACATATTTTTTGAATTTAGTAAATATGGCACCAGCACCCAGAGATCCATGGGCAGAACAGCAAAAGCCTAAAGCAGCAAATATGGGGCGAGGCATGTGGAATGGCACCCCTATTCCCTCTAAACCCCCACCCCCTACCGCTACCCAGACAGAGTTTCCCTCACTGGGCCGTGGTATGGGAGGTGTAGCAGGTGCCCCTGCTGTAGGGTTTACCTCCAGTGCTGGGGATTTTCCAGGCCTAGGAAGGGGGAGTGGATTACAAGGGGTGGGCATTGGGAGAGGAGTTCCTCTAAGTCATGTCCAGCAGCCAGGTATGAAAACAAGAAAAGATGTTAATCACACTTTATGTTTATGGTTTGAAAATTGAAGAAAAGATTGAAAGGAAAATCAAATGCAAAATGTAAAGCACTGCAATTTTTACTCTTAACATTTCTTATATCAACAGCAGGACAGAAGTTTGCGGGGCGAGCTATGGCCCCAGATCCCAGTTCAGCACCTGTTCCTCCCGCAGCTTGGGTTAAAGAGGAACCCTCCAAACCAGTAAGAATTGATATTTTGTTAAAAAATGATGTGAAATATCATGTAAAAGTCTTTGAAAGGTTAAGATTTTGTTTCGCATATGATTCCATTTCTCAGAATGCAGTATACTGTATACAGGGTTATTTTCGCCCTTTTGCACTTGCGAACTATTTTGCCCCATTTTAAATTCGCCCAGTCATAGTTTTGTTTAAGAAATTATGCTGTTAAATTTGAATTGGCACCGTTTTAAATTCGCCCAATCAGAAAGAGGGCGAAAGGGGCGAAAATAAAACGGGAGCAAAAATTTCCCTGTATACAGTAGCTTGTTCATTTCAAAAAGCTTTCTTTCTAAAGCTGTTTGATAACTTCTGATAAAAAGAACTGAATGTAAAATTATTGAATTTTCACTACTGAAGTTTATTTTTATTGAATTTAATTAAACAATGACTCCTTCTTTGTTATAGACTTTAAACAGTATATCACAAAGTCTACAAAACATTCAAGCCCCTAGGGGACCAGCCTCTACTGTACCCCCAGGATTTAAGGCAATGGAACCTCCAGTCAGGCAGCAACAAATACCTAGCAGGTTAATTGCTCCCCCTCAAAGAGGTTAGTAATTCTACAGAAGCAAATAATTAGCAGGTTAACTTCTCCACTTCAGAGAGGTTAGTAATTCCATGGAAATAAATAACCAGCAGGTTAAGTGCCATACCTCAGAGAGGTTAGTACTGTATACAGGGAAATTTTCGCCCCCGTTTAATTTTCGCCCCTTTCGCCCTCGTCGGAAGTGGGCGAATTTAAAACGGGGCGAATTCAAAGTAAACAGTATAATATCTTAAACAAAAATCTTTCCGGGCGAATTTAAAACGGGGCAAACCTGTTTCTGAATATGAAAGGCGAAAATAACACGGGGCGAAAATAACCCTGTACACAGTAATTCTATAGCAACAAATAATTTGCAGGTTAACTGCTCCCCTGAAACAACAAATAAGCAAGAAGTTCACTGTTCCACCCCAGAGAAGGTAGTTGTTCCACCAACAACAATAAACCAGCAGGTTATCCTTATGTCAATAGGTTGAATCCCACTGTGGGACAAAAAGACTAGGACTGGATCAATATATCGGTAATCGGTATATATCGATATTTTTTAGCAATACGATAACCGATACAGAGATGGTTGCGTATTGCTCGATTATTTCAACGTTTAATTAAGAGAAAGAAAAACGTGAAAGTGACTAATATTACGAACGACTTATCTAAAGTCGGTTAAACGCATGTAAACATGTCAAAAGTGTAGGGTCGCTACGTAAAAGTCGGCAGCAAAAAGGCAAAATATAATTATATTTGTCAACAAGAAGTCGCAAGTTCTGGTGGAACAACGAGCCTATATATTATTACCCATCTCAGACGGCATCGCAACATTGACCTGTTTGCTACTGTGAAACTTGGAGGCAATTCCGGTAGGTATCATGGAATGTAAATTGATTATAAGATGTCAATCAGAATTTTTAAGTCATAGTTTATTTTAACTCAAAGCAATTTGGTAAAATATTTCATATGCCATTACTAAATACTTCAACGAATACGACGTCAAGTGAAGTATCAACACAGTCAAACAGGTCAATGTTGTGATGTCGTCTGTGGCTTCAGAACGAGTATTTAGCACCAGTGGCAACATATTTTGCATGTACAGGGGCTTGTCTAAAACCTAAGTGGATCGATGCCTTGATTTTTCTGAAGAAAAATATGGGCAACTAACATAAATCTGTCATACACTAGTCCATTCCAAGAGAATAAATAAAAAACAAGAATTTAAATTGTTTAATTGTTGTAAATTTATGCTTTAATCAAAAAACACTATCACCTCTTTAAAAAAAAAAAAATGCAAAAAATAGTGTATTCTCATTTGTCTGTATCGGCAATATGTATCGCATATCGCACCTCTGTATTGCAATATGTATCGTATCGAAAAAATTCTTTCAATACCCAGCCCTAAAAAAGACAGGTCATTCAGATGAGACTGTATATAAACTGAGGTCCTGAGTTGCAATGCATCAAAAAGTTCTCTTACTGCTCAATTGCCCTGAGTGTCAAGTACAGTTTGAAATTTGGAAAGCATGGCATCACTATATGTGTGAAGAATTCTCAAGAAGAATTTCGAACAACAAACAAACAATTGGATTTTTTTCCCTGTAATAGATACTATGACATACTAACACAGTTTAGAAAGACTTACTAATGTTTTCAAGAAATACTAGTTAAGGGCAGTGAAATGTAAATTTTTTATAGAGTAATTGCTGTGAGTTGTGTTTGTCTTTCAGAAGTCGCTGGGAGAGGGAGAGGAATCATGGGAACTGTTGATCCATCGCTGAAACTACCTAAAGGTCGAGGTTACGCTCCTCCAGGAATGGGTAAGTAGAGTCATCTGTGGTTCTATGTGAAAATATACTGTCTCACTGCATTTAATGCAATATGTAATACATATTAATTTTATAAAAATAAATAAATATCAATATTAATACAAACATTGTTACATTTTTCAGATGTACAGAAACATCTCCAGATGCTGCAGTTGGGTAACTGACCAAAAGATTCGAATTATTTAAATGTGAATTTGGAGATCCAGGCTTGTTTAAAATCATGTTTTTCTGACAGAAGATTATTTGTATCCTAGCTGTAGAAGAATTAGCCTGAAAGACTGGCACATGTTCAATGAGATGATAATACTGTGATGTTTTTGATATTCCTTTATTTGGCTGGATTGTGAAACAGTAAATGTCCATTCATCCATCTGTGTTCAATCAATCATCTACACTAGTTATTCATTTCATGTTACATTTAGATACAGAGAAGCTTGTCAGATAGACTACTCCAGGTGTTGTGTATTCCGAAATCTTGCTTTATATAGATATAATTTCTAGTAAATTCAGTTGGTAGAGACGTCTCATCCAGAATTTTGTCTAATCCAGTCTACATGTATTTTTGTGGAGCCAGCTGTGTCCATATTAGACAAGTATGACTGTATTTAAAACAAAAAATGTTTTGCTCCATATGGTTCCAGATAACAATGTATTATTTTGCTCACTGTAGGCCTTGTCTGTGAGATGTTTCATTTGTTTTTTTTTCTGTTACATATGTACATAAATCATGAGACCATGGGGGTGTCATAACAGTTATTATACTTGATCATCATGACTGATGCAAAATTCCTGAATCTCCCCCTCTGATTTTGATATTTTGGCACAAGACTGAATTTTTTTTGATGAGATGAAAAACAAAATGTTAAACTTCCTGTATTGACCAGATTCATTATAAATCAGGGCGTGCTGATTTCCCTATCTACTATATTTGAGTGGGGAGCGATTAGGTCCTGGACTTGATTTTCAAGCACCTGCTTGACTTCAATCAAAACAAACTTGCGTGCCTTGCTGGATGGCTATGTATTTTTTGGTACTAAAATCTTTATAAAGAATTGTTTTACAAGATCTGAAAAGGAAAATTCTCAAAAGTTTTGTTTTCAGTTAATACCGCTTACTCAAAGTTGCACATTTTTGGTATGAATATACAAATGTATAGCAAAATTGAATACTGTTGTGACACCTGCAATAGTTCTTCAAAAATAGCTTTAATCCGATAAATCCATGTATATACTGAAGTTTTGATCCATTTATTGATGTACTTGTATGGAGTGAATGGTTTTGTCATCCCATTCACTCCAGATTTGCCATTAATCATTTTTTTTTTCATTGTTTAACAATCTGGCTATAATGTCTTTTTTATGAAGAATGAATGAACAGTTGTTTGCTATGTAGGCAATACATATTGGTTTTGTTATGAATGTCTAGGTGACAGAATTTATCAGAAATAAACTTATTTTAAAATCATTAATAAGCAAGAGTTTTATTTGAGTACTGCACATTAGTTTTGATGGAATAAAATGTTTTTCAAAACAGACATCAAAAACTATGATTTAAAGGACATTATATTTAATGTTAAATCGGTACAATAGCTTTAGGTAAAGTCTATTGTATCTACTTCAAATTGCAAAAAATATTTAGAAACAACAAAAAAGCTTCATCATATTTATTTAAGCCAGAAGTTCTCGTCAAACGGTAGATCTGAGAAGCAGTCCAGCTTCTGTCCGTTCACCATCTTGTAGTAGCGGACTTCACATTTCCGGCTCAACTTGGTACAGCCCTCGTATTCCCCGGCATTTGCAGCAGTACCAATGCTACGCATGAAAAAAAATAAAACCATTTTATGACATGGTATAAAGGAGTTAAATCAGAATTGTTTAATCGGGGAAAGGTTAAGAAAGGTCATATAGCCACTGTAAGATCCACTGGAAATTCTAATGAAACTGGTACATGAAAGTGAGATGGATAATAGCTAAAGGAAGATGTAGTCCGATTAAATGCTATGATTAAATATGAATCCCAAAAGGGAAATATACACTAGAGCCAAATTTCCACCACTTTCTCTGAGTAGGGTAAGATTTTTCAATATGGACTTCCTAACCGATGTTTTAGATATTTGCCATTATGATACCAAGGAATAAATCGGTTTAGCGTCTGCTCTAGAGTCGCGAAGTAAAGAGTTGATCCTTACGTCGCGGGTTCGAATCTTTGTGGGACGTGGAGACTGGTCCTTCGGATGAGAACGTATAAACCGAGGTCCCGCGTCGCAGTAGGTGCTGACACGAAAAAGATTCCTCCCTGCTCAATGGCCTTCAGTGCCGAGTATAGGACAAAAATTGCAGCTCTCCACCGGCAAGTGATGGCGTCTCCATATGAGTGAAAAATTCTCGAGAGGAGCTTTAAACAATATACAATCAATCAATTCGATACTATGCAATGTCGCAAAAGAAGAAATAACCAGAAATCACACTACAAAAATAATACATATATAATAAAATCGTTAGATAAAAAGGAAAATACTGATCAAAATTCGGTACATATTAGGAATATGTGTGTTTGATTTTTCGTTCACAAAACATTAGATAATTTTATATAAGAAGCATGATATCCATTTTAAAGGCGATTACACTGGAAAATTGAAGATAAGAAATTATTATATTTTATTTAATTGAAGAATTAATTTTAAGGAAGATTATTTGTTGGGATCCTTCTGTTAAATTATGGAAATTTGTCCTGACATTATTAATCAAATGCATTATCATACAAATAGATTAACAACTTTTTACGAATAGTTTTAATGATCATGGTTACAAAATGTTTCGGCCATTGTTACCAAAGATGCTGCTATTGTACTTACTCGCAGCATATCATCATGCTGCCTCTACATTCACACCCTTCACATACTTCAGGGAACAGCATCACTCCATTTGACCATTTTTCTCCGCGATACGAACAGTAAAACTTCCCTTTCTGCTCTACAGTAGAAAGCGTTCCGTAAAAAAAAAAAAGAGAAAGAAAACGTGATTGCCAAGCAAGAAAAATCAAGTAGCATTTACTAGGTTTGTTTTAATACATGCGACATTCTTGGTCGTATACTATGTTATTGTTAAAAAAAATTACAAATTTTATCATAAGAATACAATATTGTTTACGCCCGTGCTTCAGGTAAAAAATTTAAAAAAAAAGAAAAGAAAGGAAAGAAAAAGTTCTTGATCTGCTTTCATGCCTTATGGATGGATTTTAATTTTCATTACCTTTCATTCTTACCTTTAAATGAATCATATTTTGCGATAAATATAATAGTGCTGAAGTTGTTTTAAAAGGTGTTTTTTTTTTTTTAATGTCTTGCTTTTTAGCCTTTATGATTTTGAGAATCGCGTCCTTTACAAGCTAAGGTTGATTTTAAAGAAACTATAAACATATGAAAATAAAATTATTATTATTTTTTTTTTATTACAAACTTATAATATCGAGAGAAGCGCTTCGAGTACATCTTACCTGTGCCGAATTGAATCTTCTTCATCCAAAACCTACATGCTCCATCAGTGTGCCAGAAAAATAATGACACTGTACAGAGCACGAACAAGCTGAAACTTAGTGAGTTCATTTCTCAGACCTCCGCAGAAGAGGCCCCGTGGTTAAGGTCTCTTTTAAAGCAGCAGCTATTGATCCTCTTTTCTCCTTGATGCATGTCTCGCCATCCGTCTCTTCTAACCTTTACGGTAAATCTTTCATGTAACATGTTTGCGCAATTCATCAAGAAAAAAGAGAAAAGTGCATATTAATGATTGCGAAAGGAGTGCAAATAAATTTCAGCTGTCTTTTTAATTATTTTTTATTTTAAAAAGTATTTCATCAGTTTTATACATTAATTGTCGAAGAGTGACAAAATGGATTAAATGTTTCCAAAAAAAGCAACAATTTTTTAAACAGCAGTAAAATCAAATGGTTTCATTGTTTTCATATCTCTGCAATCAAGGATTGTACATTTTTTAAATTACTAATCTAGGTGAGGAAGACCTATACATGTATTTAAAAGTATTTTATTCTAAAAAAAAGTTTACATAGCAAAAAAAAAGATTGTTTCTTGGAAACCCTGGATAAGTTATTGCACCTTGCTCAAGGTAATGAAACGTCACAATGTAGTGACGTCATAATGAGCCATGTTTTTGGCGCCACAGACTTGATTCTCTCTCTCTCTCTCTCTCCTCTTTCGTAATTATACCTGGCTACCAAAACACCCATAATGTTCAAATAGTCGGGTTTTTGGGGTGAACTTTGAAATTTGTACAAACAGAAGAAAAGCAGTTAAGCAGTCAAATATCAACTTTATTCTATAACAAAATGTATAAACAATCACAAACAAAAAGATGAAAATATACCACAGAAGAATTTTTTTTCAGTAACCAATTATATCCTCAAAAGGTTGGCCTGTACGACAGTTTATTTTAATGCCATACATGTATTTGTAGAACTCCATTTTACATCCGCGCATCTCTTGTACACATCCGGGGATCGTTGTAACTCCCGCTACATCACGAGCTCTACAAATATGAGAAAAAAGATGAAATTATTTTTTAAGTATACGAAATTAACGTATATAATGTAATTCTGGCAATATGTTGTATACAGTATATTTTCGGAAGTGCTTGTAAAGGAAATAAAGCATTTTCGGGGGTTTATTTACATACATGTCGAGATTTGAATCTGTGTCAAATTTTAAAAAATATGTTAGTAGACTAAAATAAAGTTGATAATTAAGAGACAAATTAAGGAAAATCAATCATTACGTCTGAAAGAAATAGAAATTTAGCGTAAATTTAATATCGTTAAGTTTTATTTAATCGTCATATTAATTAAATTCTACTTCTAATACAGAACAGGAGAATTTCTCTTTGATGAGGTACTCACTCGCAACACTGCATGACAAATCCGCTACAGTAGCATCTCTCACAGTGTTCATCAAAATGGACCAGACCACGTGACCATTCTACCCCTCGGTGGGAACAAAAGACAACAAACTCATTCCTGGCTGAAAAAAGTAATCAAAATAAAAATATTCGTTTTTACCTTACCAAATTTTATTCATAAAAGGACAAATGAGCATTCTTAAGAATACCGGTACATGTATATCATGTTTTCAAATAATTTTTTAAGTTCCGTGCAATTTTGCATATTCATTTGTCTCAAATAAGTTCAGGTAATATACACTGTACCCCGAACTGCGTTCTTAGCAGACTTTAAATTTGTAATCATAAAGAGCAAAATTATTCGAAATGCATGAGGAAAAAAGATAAAAACGACGGCGTATATATTTTCAATTAACAAGTTCCTTTTATAGATTTTAACTCAATGTACTCGGTTTATCGGAATCCCTGTAAATAAAAGATACCACAGAATCTGACATACTAGCGTCTGTTACTTATTAACGTTTATGGTAATCTAGCAACAGTCTTATTTAGCGTTCTAAATTCGACGTTTATATCGACAACTTGCCTAATAAACCCTTATCAGCTAGCTGCATAAAGTTTATGTCTTATGTTTAATGGATTCGCAAGAGCATGCTCTATGTACGAACAATTTCTTAAACGAGACAAGCTATTGATAAACAAGTTGATGAAATAAGGATATAACAGTCTCGTTTAAAGTCATCATTTCATAAGTTCTGTGGTCGATACAATGACCTTGTCAGCACCTACTGACTGTCTACCATTCAGTCGAATACTGACTGACGCTTTGCAATAATTATCGTCAGACTTTTTTTTACACACTCAATTGTCAACGGATTTTTATCTGTTTGTCCAATCGTGTCAAAGTGCACACGGCGGGTGTGACCGGTCGGCATGTTTTCAGTCTATACATGTATTTATAATTACACCAGTATATTAGCTATATTCTTGCAAAAAAAGGGTCGAGTTGAACAATTTGTCCAGAAATAGAAACTTCAAAAAGAAAGCGGAGATTTTGATTGAATGTAATGTTTCTCTTCAGTTAGCCATGGAGACAAAGTTTGTCATTATTTGTAAATGAGGTGATTTATTTTTAATTTTAAGATTGCTTTATAGTGTTATAATGGGTCAAATGTGGCATTTTAAGATTGATGAAGAATTTACAATATGTTGCTAGTTACACAATAAAAAGTCAATTTCTCTGGTCTTGGTTACACTTTTCTCACCAGAGGTGTTGAAATTATCTTTGAAATATGTTAATGTTGTTAATGTTGTTTGTTGTTTGAAAGATTCATCATCCCAAAGAATGCTCATGGAAATTAATGCAATAGAATATAAATGAATTATCTAGATGAATATGCAAATATTACATCATGCGGACAATATAAGGGACTGGGCACATAATTTACAAAAAAATGAAATGAAATAATTATATGCGGTGCGCATGCACTCGGCTGTGAAATGTCACCAATGTCGTCATTTCTTTTTTTCCCCTTGAAATAAAAGTAAGTTTGAAGGATGATCGTTGACTCCATTTCTAGCAATATTCTAAACACTCAGAACAAATGTTTTGAGAAGATAGCATATTTCACACAACACACCCTTCTCCCCGGAAAAACAAATCAGATCAACTGATGTTAAATCAAAGAGGAATGTGCTTTACATATTTTTTTTAATTACAGACGCAAATATCAATAATAATAATTTTTTTTATCAATCTTCAGTATTAATTTGCCTAATCCTTGTCTCATATGATATGATTTTTTTTCCTTTCCTTGTTACGTTTCATTACGTATTACGTAACGTTATATACTCGTACATGTAATGCAACTGCGCATAACATAACTTTCCGTATAAGTTAATGTGAATTATTTTCCAAAAAAAAAACTATATATCAATTATTATTTCTAATACGAAGAAAATGTTTGTTATCCCAAATATATTCTTTGTTTTTACAATCAAACAGTTCATAAATATATTTAAATGTATTACATTTTGATTTTTGTATGAGAATTCTGTGGGATTACCAGGGCAGATGTAGGATTTTCAAGAGAAGAGTATGGTGGGATTTTTATCAAAAATATTGAATTGTGGGAGGGAAATATTCCACCTACCAAACTAAAAAAATTTAAACTAAAAAATAAAACAACACTATATAAGGAACTGTTTTCATGCAGTTGCTAATTTGACTAGCTTTGTAAATCTTAAATCCCAACGAAACTTCTTTTCTGTTCAAAATACAGTGCAGTAGACAAACAAAACCTTAAATAATACAGTGGGAACTTTTTATATTTTTTTTATTGATAAAGTATTCTAAAGCATGCGGTTTCTGATAGAGCAACTACTAGTAAATACGAGGCGTAACAACTTCAAATAAAGAAATATTTCATTTTTTCTATTTTCTAATTAATAATTTTTATTCTGCACAATGCTATTTCGAGATAAACAAAAAAAATGAATAAATGAATATTTTTATGAACAAACTACATAATAAAAAGAATTAAAATAAAACTTAGTTTAAAAATTTTATTTCAACGGCATTTTCATGTATACTTCTAAGTTATCGTCTTTTATTCGATATCTATAGAGCATTGTTATTATTTTGTTAGGTTAATTTCCATGTTTTGGTTGGAAAAAAAACCTTATTAACAAATTAAGTATTTGGATCATAAAAATTAAGGAGGATATCTGGCCACTTTACAAACTGAAACACTTTAACGGCACGCTATTATTCTTTTTGAGGATGACAATTCGACTATAGTCCGAATGACTTGGTTTTATTACTAAAAATGAATGATTACTACATACATTATCTCAAATACTAGTAGTTTAAAATTCAGTTCGGACGTTGACTTTTTATAATATGACAAATTTGAAGAAAAATTAACGAAAGTTTAATTCAATTTACAGATTCGATAATATATTTATAATAAAGAATGTTTACCTTTTAGGGGGTTTGTGATAGCTGAATTTTCGCCCATTTATAAATCTAAGCATTATCTTCACACTTTGTGGATAACATGTTATGGATTTAAATATTTTTTTATTTTAATGAGTGAAAATTATGCATGGTGTTTTATTAAAAATCATCTTCAAGAACAATGATAGGGTTTTCTCAATAGATATTAGCACACACATCAAAAAGCTACTCGAAAATATGAGGTTCTGCTTTAACATTACAGAGAACAAATTAAGAGTAAAAATGAAAAAAAAGATTAAAAAAAAAATAATAATAAAATGAACAGATGCATCCTATCTTTTCCATTTGCATCTGTGTATAACATTTTATCTGCTTATTTTGTGCTTTATCGTATACCAGGGGTATTTTGCCTTGCCTGGGAAAAAATGAGAATTTTCTTCTTCAGTTTGCTACTCCAAAAAAAAAATCCGAAGAAATATTTTCCTTACCTCTGTCAATACGGAATTGAGCAGGTGTATGTTTGCATGCACCATCACTGAGACCAAACAGTAACACGACAGCACACAGAATACTTAGGCAGATCTCTCTGAAACTCATGATGCAGCTATAGGCCCTGAAAAATGGTCTGTGATGGGAAGACTTTCATTTTTAAGACGTTGTTCTCATTTAGGGCGTTTACCTGGGCGTTTCGATGCGTAACACATCCCTCAGTTTTAATTTAGAGGGTTTATATTTAACATATTTTACCTTATCAATCAACATTTCCTGCTTAAAAGACGCAGATGAAATAATTGCGAGCTTTTCTAGGTTGGTCTTCTTAATTAACTTTACTTTCTCTGAAACTTAATTAATGAATGTATGCCCCCGCTCCATTTATGCAAATACCCCCCCCCCCTCCCCGTACCAATAGCGATGAAAAATATATTTGAAGTAGCGATTTCAAGGGGGGGGGGGTCCTTGAAAGCCGTAGCCATGTTGTGTTTTTTGATGTGGACGTCTGAGTAGGCACTGGGTTTGGCAAAGCGGCAGCGCTCCAGAAGCTAGTGAATTTTGACGATTTCGAAGTGCATATTCGACCCTCCTGATTGCATTCGTCTATTTGTGGTCCCACCCTACCCCCAGGGGTCATGCATGATTTGAACAAAATTGAATCTACACTACCTGAGGATGCTTCCATATAAATATTGACCAATCATGGCTTTGTTGTCCTTGAGAACAAGATTTTGAAATATTTTCTCCCTATATATTCGTCCATTGTGGCCCCATCCTACCCCCGGGGTCCCATGAATTAATTGAACAAAGTTTAATCTACACGACCATTTTTGTTCCAAGTGCTGATAAACACTCAAAAATGAGAAAGGTACTCATGCGCGGTTTCAGGAATTTTTTTTTCAGGGGGGGGGGGGGG
>PRKT01000011.1:2111668-2135774 GCA_003671525.1 Saccostrea glomerata | reverse complement strand
GGGATGCAATTGGGAATGGGACAAAATTCATCTTTACAATAGGTAGTGGGATATCCTTGTTTGCATAAGTTTAGTTAGGAATCAGAAACTCATTAATTTGCTCTTAGAAGGCTAAATTGACAAAATCTTTAATGTAAAATCAATATAAATTTTCAGTATCAATACCATTGCCAATTAATACCTGCATGTGAGTTGCATTTCATTGCCTAATGTAAAATAACTACTTGTCATACTTGTCAGAAAAATATATATATTCATGGTAGATACAGTATCACTTTAGCTATATGTACATTGAAACAGTCTTTTTTGAGAAAAAAAATAATAAGTTTGTTTGCATTAAGCTGTTTGATGCATAACTACCAATTTTCTCATGTCAGTTTCCTCTTAGTTTCATTTTTCTAAATGTCCAAAACTCAAACTTAAATCAGAATTATTAAAATATGAAATGAAGGCTATATATTGAGAAAGTACAAAAAGTCTAAATGTCAGGCAATATGGTCTTGCTTGGAAATTATACAACAGTGTAATCCTAGAAGATATTCTGTAGTCACTACTTGATTCTGAGATTTAATTGGCTACAAAGAAATAAAATATATACATCCAGCAATCAAACTAAACTGCCTGATCATCAAGTACATGTACCTTAATCATGTTAATTCTTATTTATCACTAAATTTCTCAGCGGATTTGAAGATGATAAATGTCAGTTGGTAGATAATTTTTTACATAATTGGGGACCCCCATACTCACCAGGAAGTCCCTGGTAAAATGTGTCTTGCTTTTAACCCAGATTGGGTATATATATCCATGAGTTTCTACAATTGATGAATTCACTTAATTCATGTATAGACTAAATGAGATTTTTTTTAAAAATCCAATTTGATTTTTAAAACATTTTCAAATATCTTTACAGATATCATATACTATATTGTTTTTACAATGTACTAGTGCTAGACATCAAAGCTTTCAAAACAACTTCCAATAATATTAACATGTATGATGATGTTAAAAAGGTTCATCAATATTTTTCATATTTTTTCAAAGGTTAAGGTTAAGTTAGGTGCTATTTGCCATAGATTTTGTTTCTAGTCATTTCTTTCAACTACTATGGAATCGTCTTTGTTCATGGGGGACCAATGTTTGTAGATTCTGTGGGTCACCCTTATTTTTGAACTGAGATCCCCATGACAATTTTTTGTCAATAAATTTATTCATTGAATCATCTGAATATGTAAGTGACCAATGAAATTATGTCCCCATGCACCAACAAAACAATGCCTACCTTTGAACATTGACTCCTACAAACTAAATGATTCAGAATCCACTGTGGTTAATGTTCTCCTTGTATGCTTTAACCACTGTATTTCTACTGAACTGTCTTACATTTTAATTTATCATTGTGTCCAAGTTGCCTCTGTATATTTTTTTGGGAAGTTCTTTATATAGGTCAATATGAATAAATTAAGAATAGAAAAAAGTGCTTAGAGTGTAATATAATATCAACTAAATTAAGGCATAATTTTCATGAATTTTATTTTATTTGGTGATTTCATTATGTTCTACTTATTATTTACACTGAAAATCCCTGTCAAACAATATAATTTCTCCATTACTATCATCTGTTATAGAAATTGAATATCAATAGTGTATATGTACAAATATGTCATCAGCTTCTCAAAGGAAACTGCCATTATTTGTAGCTTCATCACCAAGAAGTTATGAAAAAGATCATACATACAAGTACTTGTACCTGCAGTGTATTACAATGTACTTGTAATAAATTGTTTTCTGTCAAATTAATTACTTCATTTCATATAGACTAGTACAAATTAATATTCCTCTCAAAAATATTTGTTGTTTTAGATAAAGTTAAGCATAGAAAATTATGAATGCACATCTGAAAGTGTACAAGTATCAGGTATATAGACTTAGTTGATTATTTGTCTTGCAGCTATGTATAAACTGTCATCTCTTGTACAGCATGTTGTGTAATTCTGACATGAAAATCTACCATAGATTAATTTTATGTCAATATTAAATGTCCAGCAAATTAAAAAAAATATACTCACTCTTATCTTTGAATTCATTTCTATGAGTGAAATTGCCATGAAAACCAAGAATGTTTTCAAATGAATGTGATTGAGATTTCATATGTCCCATTATTTAGTGAGATGTGGACTTGAAATGAAAATAATAGACCTATCATAAATTTTACAATATTTTTACCTGAGTGACCTTTCACTTGCCAGAATGACCTTGAGCGGGTTGTGACACTCCACATCATTTAGGATCTTAGTACCTAATATAAGCTTGAGCTTGTAGTGATTCTCCATTGCTAAGTAAATCTGGGATAAGAATTTCCCACTTTTACTTGGAACTTGCAAGAAAGACTTTGAGTCAAGGTCATGACACAGCCTGAAGTATTTAAACTACAGTGTATTTGTTCATAAGTATATATGTATGAGCTTCCAATGATTTTCCACTGTGAAGGTATAGCCGAGACAAGAATTTTCTTTTTTGTCAATAACTTTGAACTAATCAAAATGTCCATGTGTCTGCTTCAGATGTAAACAATTTCTGTGCCTCCTTCAGATGTAAACAATTTCTGTGCCAGTACATGTATCGGCTTCAATTAAATCTTCATTATGAAGATATAGCCTGTACAAATTTTATTCTTTTATCGGTGACTTTGAACTCACTAGAATGACCTTTTGTCAGAGGTTATTGTTATTTTATACCCACTGGTTTTAAACAATATCTGTGCCAAAGTGACCTTCCAATGAAATGTTATTGCTCTGACTGGAATTTTATACTTTTTAAACTAACTTCCTAAATGGCTTTACAATGAGTGATGAGACACTTTCTGACCATTAAAAGGTCTGACAGTGTACTAAATATGACCTTACTAAGATTCTCTGCTGCTAAGTTATATCCTTTTCTGCCAGTGACCTCAAACTTGCTAAAGACTGGGTCAAGGTCATGACACAGTTTCAAGTAATAAGCAAATTTTATATAAATATGAGATTCTAATGATTCTCTGTTCGAAGTTATAGCCCGGACAAGCTTACGATTGTATGGACAGCTCTACGGATGGAATGATGGACATCTTTTTTATAGGGAAAATGACAAGCTTAAGACCAAGATCAAATTGATACAAAGGCCCTGCAGGATGTGGAGATTATTGCTTAGCTTCCTCTTTATAAGACGGCTTTAACCAATGTTACATGTACAGAAGGTGTTCCTTGCTTCACAGCTCAAGTAATGACAGTAAGTGCTAGGTACATCTAAAATAGCCTTCCAATTTCCCCATGTGAGTAAAACATTCTCCGGACATAAATCAAGCACATAAAGGGCTCAATAATGCTACAACTCTCTTACAAATCACCTCTGTTGATAAAAAACTTACTGTAAATTTGCCAAGCCCTTAGCACTTCAAAATGAAAGTTGCATGTCTTTCAGATGAGACCGTAAACAGAGGTGCTGTGTCATGGTAGGTGTTGGCACGATAAAGTACCCTCACTGCCCAACGGTCCTGAATGCTGAGTAAAGGTCTAAATTTGAAGCCCTTCACCGGTATAATATTGAGATGTCTTTATATGAATGAAAAATTCTCAAACAGGGCGTAAAACAATTACATAAAATCAATCAAATCACCTTGGCTTAGCTGTTCTTTTAAGTAGATTTTCCCTCTATTACTTTGAAAAACTTTTATATCATGACTCAACCCTAGCCCTCTGGACATGAATTTACCAAATTTGAATCCACAAAACATAGGGATGCTTCATTTTCAATAACAGGCTCTTTCTGTTTTGGAGGATTTTTTTTTTAAATCTTGATTCTCTTTTATGGACCCAATCTTATTCAGCAGATATTAATTAAAGAATAAATATGAATCTATACTATCAGTATTTCATAGGGTTTTGACTTTTCTGGAAAAGTGGTTCTGAATTTTTTTTTTAAATTTTCCTCATCCCATATTTTTCCAAGTTCTTAATTAATCCCCTTGGAAGGGGCAAGGCCCTTTATTTATATTGTTGAATCTTTTTTGAAAGGATGCTCTATCCCAAGTTTGGTTGAAATTGGCAGTGATTGTACAAAAAAAGTTTCTATTCATATCTCTAGGTAATTTCCATGGAATATGTTCATTGTAAACCATTTTCTAGATTTATTAATCTTTTACTGGCCTCATACATATAAAATAAAATCAAGAAATTTTATCACTGTTTTTATTAAAGGCAAGTGAATAATTATTATTCAATCTAAGAGAGTAACAATTATAACTCTATTCAGAGCAGTGTAAAAATATTCATAATTTGATATATGTACAATATACAAGTACCCATTATTTGAACTGAAACAAAATAAAAATGTCCTAACTGGATCAGTACCATGCATGCACTGAAGCAATGTACAGTACCGGGTAAATAAAAACTCAAATATTTCACACAAATATTAAGTAATGACAAATCACTCTGACCTTATTAAGGAGAGTCATCTTTTGTCCTTGCATTGTGACAAGACCACATTTCCAGTTTCCTTGACATTGATTCAGTGTCATTACATGTTTATATACAGATGGTCAAGTAAACACAAGCGTTTACCAAGTTATGATCTGCATAACAATTTTACTCTCAGTCCTTTTGACCTTGCCAACTCTTTTTGACCTTGGTAAACCTTACCCAATCCAAGGTCAACCTTACCCAATCCCTCTGACCTTGCCCTCCCCCCCCCCCTCTTTTTAACTGAAACAAAATAAAAATGTCCTAACTGGATCAGTACCATGCATGCACTGAAGCAATGTACAGTAAATAAAAACTCAAATATTTCACACAAATATTAAGTAATGACAAATCACTCTGACCTTATTAAGGAGAGTCATCTTTCGTCCTTGCAATGTGACAAGACCACATTTCCAGTTTCCTTGACATTGATTCAGTGTCATTACATGTTTATTATAAACAGATGGTCAAGTAAACACAAGCGTTGACCAAGTTATGATCTGCATAACAATTTTACTCTCAGTCCTTTTGACCTTGCCAATTCTTTTTGACCTTGGTAAACCTTACCCAATCACATTGACCTTGACCTAAGACACCCTTTCCAAGAGAAATCTTTGCACATGTATTTAATGACCTGATGTTTCAGACAACAAACATAATATGAAGTAGAGCAATAATAGAGATATGTTCATTTTTGTACATCCCCTGAACTTGTTTTAATGGGATACATAGTAAACTCTAATCAACAAATCTTTCACTGATTTGCTATTCATAAATACATAAATGTGATCCTTAAAAAATGCTAAAATACAGTTTGTCTTAAAACTAATGTACATAAAATTAATTCAAAGCAACAATAGCTTGTATTATCTCTAATGAAATCTCTATATTGTCATAAATGATGCAAAGTTCTTTTTTATCGATCTCTCTCTCTCTTTTTTTAAAACAAGATATTGCTCAAGTTATGTGTTTTTCTTTTTTTCCCTTTTTAAAAATGTATAGAAATAAGTTTATTGCCAAACAATCTTGAGAACTAAATCAAGAAAACTGAAAAAAGTGAATTTTTATAAGTTTGAAATAGGTGTATACAATTAACATTTATTTACATTTTCATTTGACATGAAGGTATGATTAACACATTAATTACAAAAAGGAATATTCTGCTCTTACACACATTACAAATAAAGAGAATATATTCAAATAATTGAAAAAAGCCCCCCCCCCCCATGTCCCCCAAATAGAACCATAAAATATAAATTCTACAGTCTCAGATTTACTTTAAAACCAAAGCTAAAATACAATGCATTTAAGGATATATCTACAAAGTATTAAACACGGAAAATTTCTTTTAGTGAATTTTTAAAGGAAAACATATCGATGACCTCTTATCAATAAGAATGAACACAAAAGAATGCAACAAAATAAACATTAAATACTTACATGTAGGTACACTAAGGTAAAATGACTAAACATGAAAAAACAAAACAAATGGACGGTTTGTGTCAAATGTCACATTCAGGACAAAAAATGGATATACTGTATGTACAAATAAAATTGAAGGACAAATTAATCATCAAAGAAATAAACTTTTTTATGAGTAAAGCACTGATCACAATAACTTTTTTAATAGATTGACATGCCAATATACCCAAACGATTCAATGTACATAAAAAAGCTAGCAAGAAGGGCAAACTGTTCAACAATAAATGCCATTATGTGCCAATATCAATCAAATACTTTAAAATGAAGGACTTAAATTAACAAAATATGAAAACATTTTGTAAAATGAGTAAAAACCAAAACACCTGATAAAACATTCATGCTATAAAATTTGTTCTGATGTAAAATATCTTCATTTTAGTGCTCAACAAACTGTGTAACCATAACAAAAATGTGTCAAAACAAGACACATTAGATTTTGTTAATCCTGAACTACATTACATGCTTTATACAAAGTTGTACGTGTACTTTAAAAAGTGTAAAAAGAATTTTAAGTAATAAAAGGAAGCACATGAAATTTTACATTAAACCAAAACAATAAGATTTCATTCTGTTGATAAGAATGAAATCAATAAACATTTCTTAATTAGTTCAGGGCCATTTCAAACAATTCAAAAAAAAAAAATTTCTTTCATCTTTTATCATATCATTCACACATCAAATGTATATGAATATTTCTTTTATCTTCCAGTACAATAAATAAAATCAGAGAATATCTCAATATTTAAACCTCTTTGTGCATGTAAAAACAATAGTAAAGCTCAAACTGTGCCTTAAATAATGTATCACAGATTGCTTGTTCCTGTAAAAGTGCTGTTCTACATGGCCTACCAACAGCTATAAATGCTCTATGCTCTCATACGTTTATAATACAATGACATTCATTCATCATCACTCCAATAAATCAATAAATTAGAACCAACACTGTACAGATCAGTTTTCAATATACAATGTATGTATAATAAAGCAGGGCTTCTAAAAGCAGTAATAATGTCTAGTAATAACAAATACAACCTGCATGAGTTTATTTTTTAGTGTATTTTTTTCTTACCTGGTAACTATGATAATAATCATAAACTCATAATAATACTTTAAATAATCGCTTTGTCAACTTTGATTTTTATCTATTGTTAGAAATGATAACAGTAATAAACAGTAATATCTTATAACAATCACTAACAATTTGATACAAACAAATCTATGGTAATGCATAGACTGATTTTATTTAACAATGCATCTGATCAATGCAACCTTGCATATTGAAAAATCTTTAAATGTGTGAGAAAATGAAGTAACAAGTTTAAAAGAATTTAAACTGAAAAGACACACATCCATAGAAATACATAAAATCTGAACTGTCCAAGAAAAATATACAGGTATTCAAAAAGTTTAGCATTTACCGAAGAGAAAAATATTACACAAGGAGATAAGGAGGAGAGATAGGATAAAACTGATGTTGGAAAGGAGGAAGAATTGAATTCATTTGCCAACATTGGTGATTGTTAGTGCCATGATTAGTAATAACTGCTCAATATAATGCTGATACACTTTCCTACTTCCTATGCTATCTTATCATAGACGAGATGTGTCAAAGGTGCGCTCGTAAAACAGGAGATAAGCTTCAGAAGAGACGGCACGACTAGCACTTGCTGGGCTGACCCTGCAACAAGATTCAATGCAATAATTAAGGTGGTCAAATTATACTTCTCTGTGAAAGGAAGTTCAAAATTCTATAGAGCCAAAACACTATTTTTTTTGCACATGGAGTAAAGCCTTAAAACACTATACACCATAATTTTAATCTTGTTTATCCATAATAAATATTTCTTAAACAGAAAACAATTCAATTACTGGATACTACCATATGTGTGGTTGAGATCAAAACAACAAAAAAATCCCATTTTCTCATTATTTACCCAGTATATACATGTATATGTACAACATACCTGGTATCATTGAAGACATGCCATTCTCCGCTGTAAGGATGTTTAGAGTTGGCTGTGTAATGACCAGAATGTACCCCTCCACTATGATTACTGACGCCGTACAGATTGTACAAGACCCGCTTTCCACCTGAAAATTATCAATCAAAATAAAACTGTAAGCTGAAATGTTTAAAAAGTTCTAAATATAGATGTAAAAGCTTATGAAAACAGCACATTAGCACATAAAACACTTTCTTTGTCTAGAAAATACAAACAAGTATTAGGTTCATCCATAAATTACTGGAAACAATTTATCAGGAAAAGATGTCAAATGGCTTTAAAATAATATTGAATTTTTAGGGGGACACTACCATTGCCACACTTTAATCTGACAGTTTAAATCATGTACATGTATAATTTTGTATATATTCACCTTTTTCTGATGAGTATTCTGTCATGTCCAGAACCTGTGGAAAGTCGATACATGTGGACACTTTCTGGCTATATCTGCCCTGACTAAATCTTTTTAAATCTATATGGTGTTAAGGAACAGTCCATGATATAAACAAAAAGCATGAATTCAAATAGCACAGCAGGAGGTGAAAGAGCTTCAAATAAATACCAACATTACTGTCATTCTTAAATTACATACAAACTACATGCAGAATGTTTGAGACAGTTTCTTTTAACTGTCAGATGTAGAGGTACGATATATTTTATATAATTTTTGCAAATTCATTGATACATCCATATATGTTCAAGTAGTTATGCTTTATTTATTATTCAATAATACAACTCTTTTTGAGACTATCCACTAACCATTTCAAGTATCATATATTAAAAGTCTCACGAAATAACAATGATTTTTCTATATGTGACTCAACTGGGCATTTTCTTCTTATAATGAAAGGTTATAAAAATGATATAATTGTAAGTAAAACAACCAAATATTTCCATGGCTCACTAAGGATACGTAATACCAATATGGTAGGAAATCGTTGTATGGAAAAACTTTTTGTGCAGCGCATTCTCTTCTTGCACTTTGAGCAAGTCTGAAAGAAAATTCCAAAACTCATAATCCTATACATGTATAAGTAAACTTTAATCCACATGCCTGGTATATGAGGGGTTATCAAAATGAATGTGGACTTATGTTATCATAGACATAGCAATACTATGGAGGCAGTTTTGACAAAGTTTATAAGGAAATAAACACTAAACATTCTAAGAGTACCCCACACTTAAGCTTGATTATGTTGATAATTTACAAATTTATCTTCAAGCATACCGGTTATGTACAAGATGCATTATAAAAATCACTCAGCACTAACAATGTTTAGATTTATGATAATTGATGTTTATGTGCTTTTTTAATGATAGCTCCCACTGCCTAAATTAATACAATTTTCTTCACAAGATTCCCGAAGTTAAATACTTATTGAAACCTATCTTTTTTTTTTTAATTTCAAGGAAAAGCTGTTTTCTGAACATATATGTTATTTTAAAAAAGATCTTACTGGTCTCTCATCCCCATCCAATACTTCTGCCTTCATAAATGCTGTTATACACTGTATAATGCTGGCATCACCCCTCATCTGTAAACATTTCATAATTTTGTTATAATTTCGATTCAAAGTGATATAATCAATTTCTTTTCAATTTATTTCAATTGCTAATTAGGCTATGTTAATACTTACTGCTAAACTAACTTTGGGAATTGGAACAGACAGATCCCAGAAAGGGTCAAAGGTCACTGAACGGTGATCACAATCAAACTTCAGCTCACTTTTCAACTGGCCCACAAATATTTCTAAAGAGAAAAAATAACAAAATACTCAGCTATAAAATCAAAAGCCTGAAAGGCTTCAATGGCGTCGAACAAGAAAAACAATTTCAAAAGATCTGCAAATAGGTCAAGTGAGTGACTCCAGTAACATAATAATGAAATTAAAAAAAATAGTCTTAACACAAATACAGTATAGGTCAGGCCTTATGTCCTGGTCCGAATGAGTCAGGGTTCGAATTGACCAGACATCGTCAGAAATGTCCATCCTCTATATATCAATCTAATTTCTTTTCAGTCAATTGAAGACATATGAAGGGTTTCATCAATTATTTTAATTAATTGCCATTGTCACAGTGTTGTTCTGTTGTATAGTGATTGCATCTTAATTACAACCATGACTCTAATGTTACAAGTACGATCGACTTACGATAGAACAAATGGAGGAAATGGATAAATACAGTAATACTGGCATTACTGGTCAATATCGTAGGTTGTTCGGCTAAAATTGGATTGAAAATCGTAATAAAAGTAAAGCTAAGATTAAGAAATTCAATATTTATAGTCTTGTTGTATTCGTGTTTATTTTGTAATTATTTTACCGTATTTGAGATTGTTTGTATTACCAGGGACCTATATACTAAGTATATAGTTAGTATATAGGTCCCTGGTATTACAGTAATCGGTCCCAAAATGTGATTCATGTCATTCGACGAACCCTCTCAGTAGAAATTCATCCGCAACAACCATAACGTTTTGCTTGCGTAAAAATTAAACATAATATCGTTGTTTTGTAGTAGTATTAATTGAAGATACAATTGATTTAATTTTATATTCAAGCTATTATTCATTGTGAACGTTTTAAAAGAAATTGGTTTACAGCTGTTGCTATTGTCTAATGCGGATGCATCCACTGACACGTGCGGTCGCGTAAACCTTACTGATCGCTAGATGACGATCGGGCAAGCCCGACGCCATAAAAAAAGATTGTACATGTATATTCTTTCTTTTACAGTTTTAGAGATATATCAAATATCATATGTTAAAGTGAATGAATGATACAGATCATTAAACAAGCATATGTGACTGTTTTCCAAAAACTTATATAGTATAATGTACCGAGACCATTAACAAGATACAGGATTATAGGTACATCAATCATCTAAATACAATTTCTACAGCCATACAAAGAGAAATTTTCTCAATGAAGTAGGCATGTACTTACCAACAATATGACTGTTGTCATATGTAAGATAAACTCTCCAGTATTCTTTTGCCTTGTCCTGATCACTGGAAAGGAATAAAATGACATTGTAACATCAGACAGTGATATGTGCCAACACCAACCAAATATCTAATGCTTTATAACAACATTGAAGGAACTTTTGCACTCTTAAGTCTTTCACCTATTCATTTCTTGAATTTTCTTCCTAATCTGATTTCTAAACAAGGATTTTTTTTAACATTACAGAATACTCTTTCTTCTCCCCAAACAATTCTTGTAAATTACTTTCATCAAATTAACAAGTACTCAGCTGATCTATAAAATACAAAGCTGTTCCGAGACTTACTTGCTAAAGTCGTCATCATCAATGGTGACAGGCTTAGGTTTACTGGTGACCTTGTTCACATCTTCATGTAGGCCCTCCAGAAGATATCGGAGAAACTCCTGGGCATCCTGCTGGCTGTAATACAAAGACAGAGATTAGACTCCTCAGTTTTATTGTACGTAAGATTTTTGTTTTATTTTTTGGACTTGTGTTTTATTTTAAAAAAAAAATAACATAGATACATACGCATATCCCATGAACCTCGGGGCAAACCTCTGAATTTGTGTCTTGAAGGCATTTGGAGAAACGTGGGAATCGCTTCTCTCTGCCCACATTGATTTCATCAAATTGGCATAAGCTACAATACATACATAAAGAATATAAATGGATAATCAAAATCCTTTAAAAAAAAAAAAAGTCTTTCATCCTCCATGTTACTTGTAAAATATATGAATATTAAGTTACTGATGTAATAAAACACTTCATGTATCGTAAATTAAATTCAAATTCTTTTAGCATAATGTTTGGAGAAATCTGATACCATGCATCAGTTTACATGACAAATTCATTTTTTATAGTTACCTGTGACAAGTTGACCCTTCATGGAACTGGTGCTAGTGTTTTTATCCAAAATGTAATCTTCCTTTAAAAAATACTCTAACAAAGGCTTGGTGTTACTAAGGCACTGCAGTACACTGTTCATGAAGCACTGTAAAAAAAAAAGTAACAATTTGTCAAAATTTGAGTTTTAATTTATCAAGGTTCATTGACCCTCTAAAAGGAGAGATAACTCTCACTATGGCAATTTACTTTTAATCTTTTATTGTCAAGTTAAAATCACACTTCTTTCAATTTTGACTAAATAAATGTATTTCTAATATCATAATCATTCTAATCATAGAAAAATTTAATTTCCTAAATCATTTGAGTTTTAACAGATTTTTTTTAATATGAAAGAACAGAGGCTGAGGGTCAATGAACCATAAACATAAGCTATTGCCCATCAGAAAAATAAAATTAAACAATGATGATTTATGAATTCAGAGTGATTACAATACTGCTTCAACCAAGTCAACTTACAGTATTTCCCAAGTTCCTGAGACCAACTTTTCCACCACTCATATGTTGAGACATGGAACCCTGTTGAAAAATAAAAGTATAAAACGTTATTTAATAATAATAAAAAGATTTTTTTCTCTAACCAGTTTTCAGCTGTTTAATTTTAGATTACATTCATGAACAACTCTCAACCTTTACTGGGATTTCAAAATGAAAATTGTACGTATCATGAATCTTGAAAATACAGTTGAAATTCCATATCTTGACCAACAATAATTTGAATACTATGGATAAATCCAAGTGTTTTGGAAGTCAAATCACTTTATTTTTTACACTATATCCCAAATCCCCTGGTATCATGAAGTTGATCAATTGTTCCAGTGAGTACTAGATAACAAGTTTTGATGGTATTAAATTTCCAGAAAAATTAAACCAAACTCAACTTACATTGACATTTGGAGGAGACACAGAACTCTGTCTTGTGAATGAGGGCTTTGAGTCCAGAGGACTTGAATCCCTCCTAGACAAGGGAGGCAAACTCGCATCTCTCTTCCTGCTCACTGATGGTGTGTAGCTATCATCAGTAGAATTATCCTTTATAAATTTACTGTTTCTGGAACTTGTTCTTGATGTATTGAATATATCATCATTTTTATCATTGTCTAGTTTGGTCTTGGAATTCCTAGGGGTATATTCCGTCCTATATGACGAGAGTCCATTGACCTCCTCTCTGTTCCTTGATCTTCTCGATTCACTGTCTAACCTGACATCTGACAATGTATCACTGATATTTGATATACTTGTGGATCGTCTGTGCTTGATTCCACTATCAGGCCTTGATGTAGACCCAGAACTTGTTCCTGAACCGTAAGCTGATCCATAAGAAGTTGAGTATGAACTGCTATATACACTGGTAGCCTTGAGTGGTCCAGTAGGACGGAGGGGAGATGAGGTAGTTTTTATTTTGTAGGAACTTGTGCCATCTAATTTTCTGCCATAGCTGTCTAGGGGTCCTGGGCCATTCGGAAGTGGTCTTGGTTTACTACAGATAAAACAATAAAATTGTCATGATATCACTTAAATGAAAAGAGCAGAATACATATTTTTCTGATTTTTCATTATAAAAATCCTCCCAAAAGCAAAGTTTTTTTTAAAGAAAACAACACAAATACCTTGAATTTACATTAAACATTTCAAGAATGTGATTATTTATCATAGATTGTTGATGTGCATCTAGATATCATGAATATCATAAATTTATTTAAAGGCCGCAATATTTGAAATACCTGCTAGTACTTGAAGAGTAAAGCCTTGATGCACTGTTTTCTCGACTTAAGCTGGATGCACGCTGTCTGGGAAGAGTTCTAGTACCACTGCTATAACTTCCTGTGTATCCTGTTGATCTAGGAACACCTGGCATATTGTGGCGACTGTAATAAGTCGTCATGGATATACCTTTCCCTTCCTTAGCATATACCAAAGGTGTTCATTCTTATTACAAACCTAAAGACAAGTGAAATGAAAACAGTTTAAAACAACAAATGAGAGCGTTTTCAGATGCCAAGGGAAAAAACATCATGAATATACAAAACATGCACTCAAGATGTGCATAACCCTTCCCAAATAATAAAAAAGTCACAAAATGTTCAGCCCTACAGGTCTCTCATTTGTTTTAACTTTGCCTGTGGCCATGAACAGCTAACACCCACTTTTCTGGGAAAATTGCCAAATAACTTTCATGCAAATATTTTTAATCTTTTGACATAGATTGGAATAATTTCTTATTGACTAATTTGGAAAATTATAAAGACGTCTAAAAACACATTTTTTTAATCATCCTGCATCAAACAAAAACTTGAGAAAATAATATTTGATGTCTAGGTGTTTTTCTGTTTGTTTTGATATTTCTGTCGCATGAAGGAATTTAAGGTGTATTTGAGATTTACTCAGCATTCTTTAACATATAAAGTAAATACCAGTTCAACCCAAATATATCAGTTGTAATCGGATAGCTAGATGATCTTCCACCATCTTGATTACACCTACACGGGGTCGACTGAAGCACTATTTTCCGCCGTTGTTATGGGAACTGAAGCTGTTTTTTACAATATTTCTTTCATTCTACAGTGCAAAATGATACATCTTGAAAAAAAATGTGAAAGATATAATTAACATATGAATTACTTACCTTAGGTTAGTAAAATGATCTACATTTGAGTCACCTTGTTTTTTAGTCTCTCGGCGAATCACAACACCGATGTTATTTGGCAGGGAATACTAAAATACAAAACCGGAAATACTTCCGGAATCTAATTTTAGTTTTTTTTAAATGAGCACATAGAAAAGCTTTTCAAACGTACAGATTTGTATTATGTAATTATAGAACATTTTAATGCCCGAATAAATATATTTTGAAAAATTAAAGAATGATCAACTTTTTCGGATATTACTTTCCATTTGTCTAATATTACAATAAATTTGGCGGGAGATGTAAAACATGGACCTTCCAGAGTGTGGGAGAGAAATGTCTATATCGAACATTCAACTGGAAGAATCTGGGAGTTTGACAAGCAGAGTTAGAAATATCAGAGTCACAGGAAGGTATATTTTTATAAGAGATAAGTCTAATCGTCTTATTTACATCCAGAAGGGAATTGAGATCGGATCTATATTCGATTCATCGATGTACTAGGTCCCTGTCATTGTGCCGATTTAGGTTTCCAGGCGAGCTAAATTTAATCATCTCCAAATATTTTTTCATGCATGTAACTTAGGCATTTAATCACTAAATCAGTCTTAATGATAACTAGGCTATAGCGTAGCAGCTAGCCAGCTAGCTCACTGCTGGCACTGGTTACTAACACGTCACTAGTCAAAGTCTTGTCCATTTGTAGCGCCTTTAGAAGTGCACGCTAGGCCTAGTCTTACGATAGTCCAAGAATAACTTAGTCGCAACTATACACTAAACGCAGCCTTGCGGGTGCGCTCAAATTGAATTACTAGTATACTCTGTGAGGAGGAATTAAATGAAATAATAACCTAACTTCATGGTTCCTTTTGGTTCCTGGTGGAACATAGGGCCTCATAACCTAACTTGGTTGCCCCTATTTAATATATTTAACCATTGAATTCATATTTTTGGATGTCGTCGGTGCTATATTAATACACCTGGTCGTGCCGACAAATTGAATACCGCGTATTACAACTGGAGCTGACTTTCGATGTATTTACTTGAGGACCGAATTAAACGTGGAACTCACAGCTTCTCAATATCGCAGAGTACTTTTAGTAATCACAACATATTGATGACAAGAAAATATTTATTTCGCTACAGGTCTTGCAAGATTTTAAAGTGCACGAAATGAAAACCCGACAAACCTAACTATGTAGACAGTCTGATAAAATGTTTTCACCTGACTGTATCTTTCATTTCATTTATTTTGTAAACTCTCCATAACAACGATGTTGGTAAGTACTAAAAGTATTAAACAGTTTATAAGTTTTGAGTTTGATATTTACTTCGGTTTGCAAGTATCGTAAAATCAACCCAAGAATGTCGCCTCTATAGTTGGAGATGAAGAATTTCGTAATAACGCCGGTTCTGACGTTTTCCTTGTATGTCAAATATCAAAATCGTCAAATAGTATGGAAAAGCCTGAAAAACGTCAGATATTTTAGACCAATATTTGATATGTGATTAATTGATGCTTACAAGTGAATAAAGTAATTAAAGGGATCCGGACTATTTTTTCAACTATACAGATGTACACTATTTATTCATTTTATTGTGATCACTAGGGATAACATGTATATGTATATACAAGTAGCAATGTCAATCTGGTTACATTGTTTGATTTTACTGATACGCAATTCTTTACAGATTAACTCTTCACAACTGTGTAAAACGACAGGCTACTTTGTCCGACCCGCAGTCCAATTCTTCTGTGTGTATAGACACTACCCTTGTTGAACCATTGGAGGGAACAGTTGGCTCTCTATTTCAGGCGATTGGGGAATTGGAACCGTCTCAGAATGGCCCAGTTATTAAAGCCAGTATCATGAGATGTGTGGACGGATTAGACCTTCCTATGTATAATCGTGCATTGGAAATCCAACAACAGTATTTACAATCCAGAATCAGTTGAGAGGGCTGAGGAGGACATCTCTTAATCCTTATATAGAATCATCAATGAAGCTATTGTCAAATAAAAGCAAAAATATTTCTTTGTTATTTGGAGCTCAGAATCCAAATTTATTGGTATCGATAAACGGTTTTGATGCTCATAACTCAAATTATGGAGTCCATGAACAAGTATACAGGTATTATTTATATGTTTACGTTTTTGTTACCAAAACTTATTGGAATCCGTGAACCAGTATTGAATATGGAAGGATTAGAGGTTTAATTTATGTTATAAACTGGAACATCATCATTCTGTATATTGTATATCATTTGATAAATATTGATCGAATCCATCAGTATATTAGCTTGTTTCTTATTAATCTGCAGTCGTTCAGCAAAAGCCCTGAGAAAAAGTTCAACCTTAACATGCTAAAGCCTTGAAGCCCTGCATGTTCTCTTACAACTTCTACTGTACATGAATAAAGACGTTTGTCCCAACACGTGTGATTTATTAAGACGAGACCAAAACATCTTTTAGACTGTTGGGTAAAAAATCTCGAAAAATATTGGGAGCAAGGGCTAATATAAACGAAAAGGGAAATTTTACTTAATTTTTCTTCGTCACATACAAAAAGAAAGATTGAGATATCTCCTATTTCACGATATTTTCTAATTCGACCGTGGTTTCTAAGGAAAAAATCATATCCTTTGTCTCATAAGTGATGATATTTAACTAGTCACTCTATCCAAAATTCTTATTTTACCCCCCCCCCCCCCTAAATGAAGGAGAAAACGAATGGCCATGGTTGACAATGGTCTTCTTCAAAATATGGACGAAAAAGAAAGCTTATACTAACTCAAGGTAAACTTTCTAGAGTTAAACAACGATATGTAATATACAGTGATTTATAAAGAAAAGAGGAATTCGATGTCATGTCATTTGAATAAAGGGGCGTGGAGGGTAACCGGAAAATAATTTACAAGCTATAATTAAGTGTCTGAAGGAAAGAATTCTGACCAGACCCAGAAAAAAAGCCCAAACTAACGTTTTGCATTGAAAGGGATGTGCATGAACATTTCCATACCTATGCGTATATTACTATTATTGGCGGTAGAAGGAATCAGAGGAGAGAACACTGACCCCCTTTAAATTTAATACTACATGAAATTGTATATTTGGACACTCCAAATATCTTTTACCCACAATTAAACTACTTCCTTGTACAGAGAACTTTCTGTAAAGATTGATTCATAGTAATCCTGAGTCACTTCTACACTTCACTTCTGAACTTTCACCTACAATTTTAGGTCAATAGGAAGAGCCTTATATATGTATAAGTACGAATATATATCCCAAAAATATAGGACAACTAGTACTATTGGCCCAAAGATGTGTGCAATAATGTCTTAAAATGGGATTCCCATGCATGGTATAAACCTTATTTGATGGATCTCTAATAGAAATTCATGCTTGATATTGGTTGTTGCTGTTCAAAAAGCATATAATGGTAAGGGCAACTTCTAGCATTTTTATTTTTTTTTTAAATTATTTACATTCGTACTTCAAAGTTTATTTTTATGCGCTCGAATTTATTCAGGGCGTATATTGTTTTTGTCCTGTCTGTCTGTTTGTCTAGCTGTTTGTCTGTCTGTTATCAACTTAAACCATCTTCATAACTTTTGAACCGTGAGAGATAGAGACTTCATATTTAGTATGCATATTTCACTAATAGAGCACTTTCAAATGACGTCAAGGTCAATGATCTTGTGACCTTGACTGTGACCTATATGCTAAAAATAGGTTTTTCGATCTTGTGCAATAAATTTTGAACCATAAGAGATAGAGACTTCATATTTGGAATGCATACTCCAATAATTTAGTTCTTTCGATAACCAACAAGGTCAATGGCCTTGACTGTAACCTTTCTGCTAAAAATAGCTTTTTCGAACTTTCGCCATAACTTTTGAACCATAAGAGGTAGAGTCTTTATATTTGGTATGTATACTCCACTAATTAAGTGCTTACAAATGAAACCAAAGACAAAGATCGTATGACCTTGACTGTGAACTATTTGCTGAAAATTGCTTTTTTAGAACTTTGTTGCCGCCTCGGGCGCATATATAGTGTTTCCCAAACACATCTTGTATATAATTCAATATAAACAGCCAAACTCCAATTTTTCGATCGTTGCAGCACTAGAACATCAGCATACGTTCTGTCAACATGGCACTTTAACTGTTAATGCATCTATTCCTAGATACCGAATGAGCTTTTCAATATTGTAAAAAAGCGCCATTCAATCGGAATTTTTCGGCTTCTTTTTGGATTTTTTTCCTCGATCACATCTCTGCATTATTTTTAGATAATTATTTTATTTTAGAAGAACGAAAATGACATATGTATATTGTATTAACTGTTTAATTTTCTTTCCTAGGTCTCCTGGTCTTTCGTTGATTAACCTTCATTTATGCCTCTTAGTCTGGTGATATAACATTGAAATTTGCTGTCTTTAAAGATGTTATAAAAATGTGTTGTGACATTAAAAAAAGTCTTAGATCCGCGCACCTGTCTAGAAGAGTTCCGAATTCATACTCTCTGGATTTATCATAGGACCGTATAGAAATGTAAACAAACGTTTTCTGAAAATGGACTGGAAATGCCGAGGTCAATATTTTAATATTCTCATTTCCGAGAGAAACGCGGAACTCGGTTAACCATTGACATGAGACTGTAAGTATTGTTTCAAATATTATTTCTAGCCAGTTTAGAGAATAAGTCGGGTATTTATGTGAAATATAAATAAGTATTGTGATAACGTAATGATAGTGATAAAGTGTATATTGTCAATAACTACATGTGTGATCAAGAACGTATTGTTATTGGAAAAAAATTAGGTCATGTTAAAAAAAAACACGAATAAATAATGAGCTTAGCTAGAGTGTTCTGTATGCAAATTTCAATAGTGATATAGCATGTATAGTCCTAAGGTGTTATGTACATTATACGAGCATTGGCGGATTAAAAGGGGGAGGGGGCACCCCTCCCCCTTGGTGTCCAAGAAATATGTAAGATTTAATAGATCATTTTTTTGTGTGTGTGGTTGGGCCGCAGCCCCGAATCCAGACTGGTCACCCCTCTCACAAGGTTCCTGGATCAGCCACTGATAATAAGGACAGAGGGGGAGGTCGACATCGGGGTGTTGCTATAGTCCAGTCCTAACTTTGCAAAAATTGTGTCCCTTGGCTGGGTCAACCAAAAGATGAAAGAGGAAAGAAATGACATTAATCAGGGCTCTCACACCACTTTTTGGGACTGGGGCCGGGGCTGTTCAAATTGGGAAAATTATCGTCATTTTGGGAAAAGTTGGATAACACAAATTCATTAAAAAAATCCTCAAATTTTGCTTTTCTAGCATTAATTTATCATCAATGCTAACTCTGGTTTGAATAAACAGTTAAACAGAACAAACATGGGTACGTAGGCTATTTATGAAAGTACATTAGCTTTGTCATTACTATCTTTGAGTGTTGATATTGCGGTAATATGTCTTACTACGTGACAGTCGCTAGTCACATAGTCCTGAATTTCCTCGATCACATGGGCAACTTTGCTTACGCCAATACAGCGTGAGACTGAACATGCCGAAGCGCGGGTATGTTTCTAGGTGCAGCTTACTAATGTTGAAATGAAATGTCTATTTTTGAAACCAAAATGCTGGTTTTTGTCGAAACTACATAACAATTAAGATACTCTGCACTCATAGTTGTATACATTTTTGTAAAAACAATAACCTGGTTCCCCGAACCAGTTTACGAATGCATTTGGCGCGAACTAATAAAATAGTAGTACAGTTTCACTTTCATTTGCAAATGTGTTTTTTTTTTTGTTTTTTTTTGCGATTAGGTTTGATGGACTTTTATTTTTTAATTAATATTTTACTCTGGATGGAAATTGGGAAATTTACACCTTTCTTTTGGGAAAAAAGGTACCTTTTTTGCATTGGGAACGGGGCCGTTGAACGGCCCCAATTTTTGAGAATCGAGAGCCCTGCATTTCTCCTCTTTATTCTACCAAACATTTTGGCATGTTCTGATAAATCCACTGTGTTTAATTTTTTCTTGTAACATATGTGTAGCCCCAGACTGGGGCAATTAATGCACAAGATGTACAGAATTTTTCAGTAAGATGACAAAAAATTCATGTTGGCCATTGGACATAACTTTTGAAAAGTGTGGATTCAACTATTCTCTATTTAGAAGTTGATGGCTTGTTTTAATACTCCCCTTCAACTTCTCAATAGAGAATAGCTAGGCCATTAGAGTGTTGTCTTTTTCCCTTTTTAAATAAAAGCAGGCAATAGGCTTAAATCAAATGAGAACAAAAATAATTACTGTTTGTATTAAATTTTGCATACATATTTTTATGTCTCCTTCCCCATCTCCTATCCCTTTCTTTCACCACCCCTTCACCTTATTTTCATTCTGTCATTGTTATTGACTCTAAAATGATATGGTATCAATTCATTTATTGCTTATATACATGTAGGTCTTTTATATTTCAGGAGTATAATCATCTGAAAATTAAGATGGAGATCTCTAGTGAAGTACCCCTGCCTGACGTCTTTAGCTACTGTTTAGATAATCAGAAATTCAGAGAGCGTTGGCAGGACATCTACAAGCTAGCTGATGAACACATCCGGGAAACCCGTTTGAATTGCAAGGATCTGTTTGATTCTGAGGATTGGTAAGTTACTATCATTGCAGTATTATACAGGCGTTTTTGGCTCACCCTAGCAGAAGGCTCAAGTGAGCTTCTCTGATCAAAATTTGTCCATTGTCTGTTGTTGGCATTATGGTCATTGTCATATCCTAGGCGAGGGATCAGAAGGTCAGAGTTATTGGTATCAAATAAAAGGTCTTCCCACAAAGAATACATATGTGAAGTATGGAAGCCCTTGCCCTTAAAAAGTTATGGCAAAGGTTAAAAAGATTTTAAAAGTAGGTCAAACTCCAAGGACAAGGTCAGAAAGTCAAGGTTATTTGTATTAAATGAGAGGTCTTGTCACAAGGATTACATATGTGAAGTATGAAAACCCAAGCCCTTACCATTAAATTATCACCAAGGTTAATGTTTCTTTCATAAGTCTGGAAATCTCTAAGGTCAAGGTCAAAAGGTGAAGGTTATTGGTATCCAATGATAGGTCTTGCCACAAAGAATACATATGTGTAGTATGGAAGCCCTAGCTCTAACCATTAAAAAGTTAATGTTTTTTTTCATGGGTCCGAAAATCTCCAAGGTCAAGGTCAAAAGGTCAAGGTTATTGGTATCTAATAAACGGTCTTGCAACAAAGAATACATATGTATAGTATGAAAGCCCTAGCTCTAACATTCAAAAGGTCAAGGTTATAGGTATCTAACAAATGGTCTTGCCACAAATAATAAATATGTGAAATATGGAAACCTAGCCCTAACCATTCAAAAGTTATGGCCAAGGTAAAAAAAATTTAAAAGTAGGTCAAACTCCAAGGTCATGGTCAAAGGGTCAAGGTCTTCATATCAAATGAAAGATCTTGTCACTAGGATTAAATAAATAAAGTATGAAAGCACTAGCTCTTACCCTTTTAAAGATATGCTCAAGGTTTGTGTTTTAAAAGTAGGCAAAACTCCAAAGTCAGAGGATCAAAGTTCATGGTATCTAATGAAGGGTCTTATTACAAGAATTACATATGTGAAGTTTGAAAGTTCTGGCCCTTAGCATTGAAAAGATATGGCCAAGGTTAAAGTTTTTTCAAAATTATGGATATCTTCAAGGTCAAGGTCAAAATATCAAGGTTGGTGGTATCCAATGAAAGGCCTTGCCACAAAGAATATATATTTGAAGTAGAAATGTCCTTGTATTTACTGTTCAAAAGATATGGCCAAAGAAAAAGTTAAATTTTTTGTGTGGGTTGAACTCCAAGGTCAAGATCAAAAGGTCAAATTTTGTGGTACCCAAAGAAAGGTCTTGTCACATGGAATACATATATTAAATATAAAAATCATATCTTCACTAAATCAAAAGTTATGGGCAAGGTTAGTTTTTGGGGACAAACAGGGAGACAGACTGACAGACAGATTGCTAACAGACAGACAGACAGACAGACAGACAGACATGACAAAAACTATATACTCCAGAAACTTCGTTTATGGGGGCATAAAAATCTTCTACTCAAGAACAGAAAAGCAATGTATAGTTATATTGACATGTAAGCATCCTCATGTAATCAGAGCTGTGGAAAACTGCCAGTCATGCCGGCAAGACCGGCAAAAAATGCCTGTGACCGGTAAAAATGCTATCAATGTCGGTGCGTATAACCGACCTCTGTCTTTGTTAAAGGCTTTTGTTTTTTTTCCATTTTAATTCAGGCCTATCATCGGCGCATTTCCCAGCTTAATTATTGTACCTTATATACGATTGCGCAATACTTTTTCTTTGCACGAGATCGAGGCTATAGGAAATTAAAGCGAAACCAGCATGTCTAGCGTGACCTTTTAAATTTACAAATAGGACAGAATTATAGGTAGAAAACATAAAAAATTTAAAGATAAAGGCAAGCTTCATACCTGGGTATGTAAAGCATTTCTAAAGAAAAATTTCAAACACAGTTAAGTAAAGAGGTAAACCTAGTACTTCCGACGTTCCCGTTTGTCCCAGATTTCGTTTTTTTCATCGATTTCTTGATTTTCGAGATAAAATATAATTTGCAAATGCATTCACGTTTTAAAAAAATTACTTTTACTATGCAGACTTATCATTGACACATGCCCAAAAGTGATGAAATCTAGTATTGTAAAAAATGCAAAAAATGAAAACGGAGGACTTGGAAATGGAGACTGAATGTTAATATTAAGTAAAGGGTAATTAAGAAAATAAATGTTATGCTTTTCTTTTTAATTTTGCAACTTACTATTTCGGACCGGCAAAAATCCCTTTGGACCGGCATATCTTGTCTTTTTGCCGGACCGAATGACTGGCTATTTGAAAAAATTTTCCAAGGCTCTGTGTAATGAAGATTTAATTTTTTTTTTCAAAGCATGATCCATTTTCATAGCTGATGTGGACAGGTGAGTGATACGGTTCATAAGTCTCTTGTTTTTTATTGAATTTACATCAAAATAATACTGGGTAGGATAATAGATATATATCCTTTGGCATAATTAAAGTTCAGCATATTTAAACTGGATTAAAACTCAGAAAAATTATCTGCATATGAAGGGTCAATGAATGTAGAATGGTTCTAACATAGAAAATAATTAATTAAATTGAACTAGTCCTTGTGCCATAAATAGTGCACTAGAACATAACATGGTGTAACAGGAAGTGTTATACAGGTTGTGCATAAATTGGTTAATTAAATCCAGTACGCCTTGGCATGCAGACAATTTTACAAACATTTCTACTTTTAACGGAGAAGGTATTAATTTTACCTTTTTATGTAACATACGTATCCCATTTAATTTTTTTGTGCATTTTCAAATTTCCTGTGGTTCTTGGACTGTTGTTCCATGTGATATCTTTAAACAAGAGGCCCAGGGTCCACAGCGCCCTGAGAACATTGGTTAGGAAAAAGCACATATCAGATCCGAACTGAAAGTTTACTGAGGGGGGGGGGGGGGGGGGGGGGGG
>PRKT01000011.1:2078494-2111603 GCA_003671525.1 Saccostrea glomerata | reverse complement strand
GGGGGGAGGGGGGCTTGAATTTTAACCCCCCAGGGGGTCATGATTTGAACAAACTAGAATCTACACTACCTGAGGATGATTCCATATACCGTATAGGTGGAAATTTAAGCGAGACACAAATTTAGCCATTTCTACTTAAGAACTGGTATTTTATTTTTAGCTAACTAAAGAAGCTATTACAAATAAAGTGCAATTAATTTTTAGCGACATTCAATTTTAGCGATGTCAGCACCCTAGCTAATAATGCCAAAATTAAATCCTCGCTAAAAATTCTACTTATACGGTAAATATCACTAATCATGGCTTTGAAGTACTTGAAAAGAAGATTTTTAAAGGTTTCCCTATATATTCCTATACAAAACTTTGGTCAGGCATTTTGGCCCCACCCTACCCCTGTGGGTCATAATTTAAAAAACTTGAATCTACACTACCTGAATATGATTCGAAGAAGGGAGGGCATATTGCGTTGCTGCTGTCTGTCGGTATGTCGGTCGATCTGTCGGTCCACTTAGTTTCCGTTCATTTTCTTCGCCACTATTGCACATACTGAAATGAAATATCTAGGTCAAGTTCTGTTTTGGGTACGATCGCACCATTTTTGACAGAGTTATGCCCCTCGGACTTAGAAAAATTCCAATCATTTGCAGTTTCCATTCATTTCCTTCGCAGCCGTTGCACATACTGAAATGAAATTTTTTATACAGATATATCACATGAAAATCTAGGTCACTGTTTATAATGTGTACGATCGCACCATTTTTGACAGAGTTATGCCCCTTGGACTTAGAAAAATTCCAATCGTTTGCAGTTTCTGTTCATTTTCTTTGCAACCGTTGCACATACTAAAATGAAATTTAGTATACAGATTCATCATATGAATATCTAGGTCAAGTTATGTTTTGGGTAAAATCGGCCCATTTTTGACAGAGTTATGCTCTTTTGGACTTGGAAAAATTTCAATTTGGGGGGAGGGGGGCATAAGTGTTTTACAAACATTTCTTGTACCTATATACTCCTATGTAAAACTTTGATCAACCATTTTGGCCCCAACCTAGCCCCGGGGGTCCTTATTTGAACAAACTTCACTTGAATCTACACTACCTGAATATGATTCCACATGAGTTTCATCTTTCCTGGCCCAGTGGTTCTTGAAAAGAAGATTTTAAAAGATTTTTTCTATATATTCCTATGTAAAACTTTTAACGGCCATTATGGCCCCACCCTAGCCCTGGGGGTCATGATTTGAACAAACTTGAATCTACACTACCTGAGAATGATTTCACATGAGTTTTATCTTTCCTGGCTCAGTGGTTCTTGAGAAGAAGATTTTTAAAGATTTTTCCTATATATTCCTATGTAAAAATTTGATCGGCCATTGTGGCCCCACCCTAGCCCCAGGGGTCATGATTTGAACAAATTTGAATCTACATTACCTGAGGATGCTTCCACATTAGTTTCATCTCTCTTGGCCCGGTGTTTTTTGAGAAGAAGATTTTTTAAAAATGCCATTAATTTTTCACTAATTCATAATTATCTCCCCTTGGAAGCATTCATGGCCCTTCGTTTTAACAAACTTGAATCCCCTTCACATAAAGATACTTTGTGGCAAGTTTGGTTGAAATTGGCCCAGGAGTTCTTGAGATGAAGATGAAAAGGTGAAAAGTGTACGACGACAACAACAACGACGACGACTGACCACGGACAAATTTTGATTAGAAAAGCTCACTTGAGCCTTCGGCTCAGGTGAGCTAAAAATCATTACTTTTAATTACATTAGATATACACGAAGAAAAATAATGGGTGCAAGAGATTGTTAACACTAACTATGGCATTCAATTTTAAAGGAAAAATGGAGAGCAGTTTGTGATGGGACATGATGAATCGGACCCAAAGAGTGACACGGCTTACACACTGATGTTCAACATGATTCTGGAACACTTCGATAAACTGGAACATGAAGTTGCTGATCAGACCCAGAGGTTGTCACAGAGGGTTGTATACGACAGTATAAAGGTATGTATACCATGGAGAATTTTTTGAGTATATAAATAAATCTAAAATATGTCTTTAATTAGTAAAAATGCATTGAACAAATACATAATGAGCTATTTAGATTTTTCATAAATTAAATGGTTCCACTTGATGTTTCAAGCATTTTAAATATTGAATTTGTTCATACTGCATAATATTAATGAGAATAGAAATTGTAAATTGTAATGACTGACTTTAACTTGTAGAACATTTATGAAAGAAACCCCAAGCCCTTCGTCTGCAGTATGTGTCGATTTCTGGTAGAGGAGCAAAGGCTGCTGAAACAGTTTGTGGCTGTAGAGGTAATATATCTAACACAGTTCATCATGCCAAGCTGGGTTTGCTAATAAAATTTCACTATCCTGGTAATTTAAAAGAACTTGTGTTATAAATATTTACACGGTAGAACAAAACTTAGCTCATCACTCAAAGCTTTGTATAATTATATGATTTATATCATATTTATGTTTATAGGCAAAAGCAATGGAAGTTTGCTATGATGACCAAGACCAGATCATCAGATACCTGGATCAGTGCAGCAAGGTAAGCAGAGGCCATTGTCTGACAATTTACACCTTGTTTCAATATTTCTTTTCCATAATTAATATTTTGTATTACTTAAGAGGACTTTGATTTCACGATTGTCTTGCACTAATTAGGAATTTACAATATGCCTGTTAATACTGTATACAGGGAAATTTTCGCCCCCATTTTATTTTTTGCCCCTTTCGTCCTACTCACAGCAGTCGCAGGTGGGCACATTTAAAACGGGGAATTCAAAGAACAATGTATAATTAATTTCTTAACAGACTAGTGACTGGGCGAATTTAAAAGGGGCCAATTTTTTTTTGCAAGTGTGGAAGGACGAAAATAACATGGGGCAAAAATAACTCTGAGTACAGTATCAAATTTAACAGTTCACCTGTAAGCTCAAGTGTTTTTTATCTCTTTTGTCCATCTGTTAGTCTGTCTTGTCTGTAAACTTGATACACTTCTGTAGAACCACTTGACTGTTTGTCAAAGAGCATCCTTGGGTAAAGGGAATTCAAAAATTATTGAAGAGTCGTTGTATCCTTTTTAATGTGAGATGAATGGAGCAAGGTGACTTAAAAATTCTCAATATTACCACTGAGACAGCGTTGATATAAATTTGATACCCAGAGCTAGGGTCACAAGAGAGGGTAAATTTTTTTTATAGTTAAATATAAAGAGGTATGAAGACATATTCATAAGTTGTTTTCTCAAGAAGAAAAGGACAACAGTAAGATTTAAATTGTTATATGTAGAGGGAAACTATAAAAAGCTTCTTTTGAAGAAACTGGGCCAAAGTTTTTTATATCAATGTATCACCTAGCTGCTGGGTATTGGAAATCTTGTGAAGAGATTGGGGCTTCAGTTATTTATTGCACAATATGGTAACATCCTCATGTTTGTACAAAGCGTATGGCCTAACTCACCTAAGGACATATTTTGGACTATAGATGTAGAACAGTTTTTTTTTAACAGAAATATGCCAACATCCAGAAAGAATAAAAAGGTTTCAAAATATAATGTAGGCATGGAGCCTCAATATACAACAATTAAGCTAAAAATGTTGACATTTTATGTGGGGGGAATTTCATTTACTGTAGAAGTATTTTTTTCCGCGTGGTATTAATTTACGCTATGTTTACAGTCAGAAATTTTCCAGGGAAATTTTTCCCGTCATACTCAAAATGTACTTGTAAGAAATATAGCGGGAGTCTAAGAAATCCGCATAATTTTCAACCCGCGAGATTCCGGGGAATTATGACCCCGTGGAAAAAAGTACGTGTACAGTATTTGCATGTTCGGTTTGAGAATAGTGACTAATATGAGCATTGTGTTTCTAGTTTTCAGATTTTGTGTTTGTTTTTGTTAGAAACCTCATCAGTTATAAAGAACTTTATTTATTTTCCAGAATCTAAGTACTTGCATTGACAAGTTGGAATCCCTAGAAGATACCTTGAATGCCCAAGCAGGTAATTGAATAACCTAGTTGCTAAGAAATAATCCAGTCAGTAAACCTGTATTGATGATTTTGACAAACATTGTTGTATCTACCTCCATGTTCATGTAAAACAAGCACCTCTTCATCCATGTTTTCATTATTCAGGCTTTGAACAGTTAACGGGAGTAGGATTCAATGGCCTGAATGCTGCAAGTGACCAGCAACGAAAACAATATGAGGCACATCAGAAAAAACTACAAATGTTTGCAGTAAGTGCTCATGTGATGTTTCCTGATAAGGGCCAGGGTAAATCAATTAAACTGGAGAACTCTTCAGGCTGTGAAGTACTGATAACAATTATTTCCTGTAGGAATCAGGGATATTCAGTCCTTTCTCTTTTGCCAAAGAGATATATAATTTTCGTTAGATAGTGTTTCCTGTATTTCTGTCGTGGTGTCATATTATCATCTTAGTGTAGATTTCCTCTTAATTTTAATCTACCAAGTTTAAATCATAATCTTCAGAAAAATTAAACATTTGACATAGACCACTAGGACATACTTAAAATATATAAACATAACAATAGAGCAGTAATAAGTTGCTTTTCATTACTCTGTTATTGAAATCTTTTTGTGTCAAAATACTATTAGTTACACAGTCAGTTAGTGACCTAATACGGATTCATACAGGGTGTGAAATGGAAATCCGTATTGGGCGAGGCAAAGCCGAGTCCCAATACGGATTTCCATTTCACACCCTGTATGAATCCGTATTAGGTCACTAACTGACTGTGTAACGAATTTATCCCTGTGAAGACCTTTTTCAATATTAAAAAAATATTTGGGCATATTATGAATCCGTATTAGGTCACTTACTGACTGTGTTACGAATTTATCCCGCTGAAGGCCCTTTTTCAATATAAAAAATATTTGCGCATATTATGAAAATATTAAGTTTAATCCAATAACAATCAACATATAAAATCGTTACTGTAACAAGAAATTTAACTAAACTACCTACATAAACCGTTTCTTAGCCGCCATTTTTATTTACAATAACAACGCTTCGAACGGAATCGCGTGCCCGATTTTCATATTACTCCTCGAAGGAGACGTAATACGGAAAATTTCAGGGCGTCATGTGATCAGCCTTTATCCAATCAGCAATCTACAAATTTGTCTGAAGCGGGATAAATTTTAATATACATGCATGTATTTTATATGAGCCAATACTGTACGGTCTGTTGTAGATGTTATGATATTCTGGGTAGTTTGATACTAAACTTGTTTTCAGAAGTGTTTGGTTTTGTGTTACACCTGTATCTCCATCTACTATCAAACTTTTGCATGTACATTGTATTTTTAAAAAGTTCTAGCTTGTTTTTAAAACCCTGACTCCATGGGCTAAGACAAGGCCACAAGAGGGATAAAACTAAACTCATAAATGATACACTGTGTAGCATTCTTTATTTAATGTCCATTCTTTATATTAGAATTATCCAGTAGTTTATTATACATGTACATAGACAACTATATGATCCATAATACCATTTTGTGTAACCTTTCAGGTACTTCATCAGGATGTAACCAATAACCTACAAGAAATTGAGTCTAAGTCTCTAGAAGCAGAGAACATTCTCTCCAGGAAGATGTCGGATTTTAAAAAACAGCTGCAGTTGTTTTATGTGGACCTGGTGGACCATAGACCACCGATTCCTACTGAAGTAGAGAGGGGGTATGTCATTATGTCACTCTTAAATGGCAGTTACTGTAAACCAACTTTTATTCGCGATGACTATATTAATTTCGAGATTAACAAGGGATAAGCTAGTTAGCGAAGATTAATTTTCGCGATCAAGCCTTTTTGAATCTGTTGTTAAAAGACACATGCATTTTAAGAATCGGTTCGCGGCGAGAAATATTCGAGATGACGAGGCTCTCGCGAACTTCGCGAAAATTTCTCGCACGCGAATAAAAGTTGGTTTACAGTATGTACTAGAGACTGTTGAGGACTCCAACTTCAATATTATGAAGACATTGATTTTAAAAATTTTCCATGGTACAGTGGACTGTGAAGTATCAAAAGTCACTTATATATAGCATACATGTCCAAATATTAAAGACATGTACACATACAGTATGTTAAGTAAAGCAAACAATGCATGCTTTCTGGAACATGTATTTTAAAATCATTTTTACAATGATTGAGTTATAAATGGCTTAAAAAATGTATTTGTGAAAGATTTTTAAGCACAGGTACATGTATTCTACAAATTAAATGAAAAATACCTTTTCGCATTTTCACTTATGTTTAACATATTTTTTAAAAATATATTTTTTTCAGGTATTCCTGGCTGGGACAAATCCTGTATGACATTTTACAATATGCCTTGCCTAAACTGGAATTGTTAGCAGCAACTGATGTCACACACAGCATTGGGGGTACTCTCAAAAAATGCTTCGAAAGGCTTCTACAGAGGTGAGACTGATAATGATAAAGAATTCTACTATTCTATATTTCTATACATTAGTTACATGTATGTGGTACAGGTGTGATGTACATATGTTATACTTTCTATCTGGTTCTATTTTGACAGTTCCTTTGTTGTAACGGAACAACAGAAGCACATCATTAAGGTGGAACTTGGCTCAAAAAAGAGAAATAAAGAGGCGGAGGAAGGGGGAGAGGAGACAGCCAATCAGAAGTTTAGATGTCCCAAGTTCTACGGCTCAGTAAGGTGAGCTGTCTAAATATATCTGATTGTGGTGACAGGGATAAGGCAGTTAGCTTGTTAATCTGTCTGCAGTCTCTCTTGCATGAAATTCCTTTATAATACCAGCCAAATCAAAACTAGAACAATAACATTAAATAAAAAAATAAATGTGTTTGATACTTTTGAAATTGTAGACTTCTGGCCTGTGATAACATTGACTGTAAAGGGAAAGTGAAAGCTCAGTTTTGTAACGAGTCGGAGGTCAATGAGAAGTTTCACAGCAACAACTGGGACGGTCCTTGTGAGATCCGACTAAAAGCCAAAACAGATGAGTCCACTTTTGAGAAAAAGAAGGCCCTGGCTTCTTTCAAGAAAATGGAAATAGAGAAGTTTGAAAGAAAGCCAGATGTTCAAGTCTGTGAGGATAAATTTAGAATTGTCTTCACTACTCGGGTCAAGGTCGCAGAACAGGATATACCTGTAGCAGTAAGTATATCAGAATACGGGATGATTGGAGTTTTCCTCCTACTACAAATACACTACATGTATTGCACATTTAATATAAAAATCTGAAAAATACATATTTGTGAAATTCAGAGTGGTGAAATATGTGAAGAGCTTTGTTTTGAAGGATCTACTTCAACTCTATATTTCCTTATTTATAATAATTTTACAGACTATTTCTCTGCCCATTGTTGTAACAACTGGAGCCAGCCAGAGCTGTAATGTACACGGATCATTACTGTGGCAGTGTTACAGTACTGAAAATGCTGTAAGTTTTACATTTACACATTTACATAAATAATAAGTACATCCGTTAAAAAAATTCTGTTTCATTTCACTGCTGGGTGTTAATTTACATTACATTAAACCTTGCTTCACCCTTCCGCACAACAAGTACACTTATAGAAACTAAATTTTATTTGAATAACAGTTTCAGTTGCCAATAGAAACATCAAACTCACTGAAGTGGAACACTGTGTTTGATATGCTGAACAAGAAGATGCAGACATTGGGAGGACGAGATCTCTGTATTGATGAAAAATCTCATCTAGGGAGCCGATTAATGCTGGGTAGGTCTAATCAAGGCTGTATTGACAATTTGAGATATCCAAAGATTCAAAGTATCCAGGGTAAAATACTTTATGAATGAGGGATTGAAACTTCAATATCATTTCCACATGGTATTCAAATATTGGGGTTCAAAATACCAAATTCTATTGCATATGTGCATTTCACTGAAGTGCACACATCTTTAATTTTTAAAATTCCACCAAAACATGAATTAGGTTAAACTTAAGTTTCTTATATTTACTTTCAGAGGAAAACCCATTACCAGATGACATGGACATTCCTTTTAGGAGATTTTGTGTCGTAAGATTTATTTTACTCTTGAGAAATTCTATGTTCAAGGCACCCATATTGAGTTTATCTTTGTTTTAACTTGTATACATAAATGTGACTATGTTATTTTGAAAAAAAAAAAAAATAATAGTAATATTATACATTTATTGCATGATAGTGAGGGAAATATGAAGACTTGAAGCCCTCGGGGAATATGATTTTTCTTGGCTGAATAAGTCTTCATGTTTCCCGAACATTCATGCAATGAATTGTTTATTATACCGAATCAAGCAAAACCTTTGAAATCAACATAAACTTTCAAATTCGGCACCGCTCTCAAATTCACTTTCATTGTTAACGTAAAGTTACTATAAAACCCTTTGGTCAACACTTTGTCATCAGTTTTGTGACGTTAACCAGGCTATTGTGACGTCTACTACTCTCGGGAGTTTTCGTTTAACTAACGAGAACTACTGTAGACGTACTTTTTTCCACGGGTACATAATTCCACGGAATCTCTATTTCTGTTTAATCCGCTGGTAGAAAATTACGCGGATATCTTTAGACTCTCTTTATATGCCTTATATTTATATATTAAGTTCGATGGGACTAATTTCCGCGGAAAATTTGTGACCGCGTACATAGCGTAAATTAATACCACGCGGATAAAAGTACTTCTACAGTATATTTCGGGAAAATTCACTAGGTGTTCCGAAGAGGTGGGATATGATGAAAAGCGTGCCGACGACGGGAAATATGTTTTACGGCCCGATCAAGTGATAACCTAGAACCAATCAGATAACGCATTGTGTAGAATATTTATAATGAGGTATAATAATATTATTTATACAGGTTTTGAATTCTTAGTCAGTAAATCATGAAATATATGGCATCTCTTAATTGTGTCTTTAGGAGAAGATGATGGATATTAAGGAAGGAGATGACAAGAAGAAATCGGCCACCTTTTGGATGTGGTTTCTTGCTGTCTTTAATCTGACCAAATCTCACCTCCGAGACTATTGGAATGATGGGTAGGTAGAGAATAATGAATTCTGGGTAAAAGAGGAAATGGATACTGATAAGAAGGGCAGGTAGCAAATTCTTGAAGGTTTAGGCAGTGAGAAACGAGAATGTTGGGAATTGAAATATGATAGATAAGCATAATTACTTGAATGGTGGATAAGCATAATTACTTGAATGGTAGATAAGTATAATTATGTTGGATGACAGTGGAACGATGTGATGTGTGACTGAATAATGGGTAAGAAGTGTACATAAACACAATTTAATGATATCCTTCCTTAAATGTTTTCATGAAAGTAGAATGTATAGTAACAATGCATGTACGCAATTTAAATAGATGTATAATATTAATGTTTTATAGGTTGATAGCAGGATTCATTAAGAAAGAGACTGCAGAACAAAGACTGAAGAGCAGCATACACCCACTGAAGGAGTACACCTACCTGTTAAGATTCTCAGACAAGGTCATCACTGATGGTCAAGGACAAAACCTTTGTGGAGCCATCTCAGCTACAGTCTTGTACAAAAACAAAAATGGTGAATCAATATTTATGTGAATAAAAAATTCTTCAAAACTTTGCATTTGGGAATTTATTAATATCTTCTTACTTTATCAGATCTGAGGTAAAAGTCTTGAACAAAAACTTGTATTTGAAAAAAAAGGGATTTAAAAATGTGGATAATGACATGAAATTAAAAAATGTGCATAATTATTAATTTCTCTTTCAGGACAGTGGAAATGCTTTCCTACTGATCCCTTTAAAGCAGACACCTTCAAGAAGAAGTCCCTTGCCCAGTGTGTGAAAAATACATGTATGCCAGGTGACACGAAGGTTTATCTTCTGCAGTGGTTGTATAAGAGTCCAACTTGTCTAGTCAGGACAGAGGAGGCATTTGAGCAGTACAATACTGGTACCATATATTTTAGTACTGAAAATGTTTGTCAAATTGTCTCGCCATCCTCTTAAACTTTGATATAAAGTCTTTCTCTATTTCTGCTAGCATTTTGTACTTGTTATTAGATAAATGTATGCAGTATTTAGATTAAAAAACTTTTTTTTTTAAATACATGTAGTACATATTATTAAGTAACAATTTTTATTGCAGAAACCAAAAGCAAGGGAGAAACTCCAGGTTACAAGAAGTTTGAGGAAATTCTGATTGTCACCTTGAAGTAATGCACATTTACGACTTATAGTAGAAACAATCTGTTTCGATATTTTTCTTATCAGATTGCGATATCTTAATGGGCATGTTTTTTTTTTATAAAGAAGATGATGCATCTTGTTTTTCAGTGATATGAATTTAGATGAGGATCCGTCTTCAGAAAGAAAGAGAGATATAAAGAAAGCAGTGCCTCCTTCAAAGAAACGGGAGGGGGCACACAACAGACCAGGAGTAATAAAAAATAAACGTTTATCTGAGCCGCAGCGAGAGCCCAATGTCTACTCGGATGTACAGCAGCATCCCTCTTACTCCCCCATGTCCCTGCCCCCCGGGTCCCCTCAGATGCAGATCATACCCCAAACGGTACTGGAATTCAGTGGAGGGGAATCACAGGACAGCATGGGGAGTCAGGGTCACACCACCCTGTACCAGAGGGTACCTTTCATGCAGAATTCTCAGCAAGTCATAATGGAGAATTCAAACTTCAGTCCGGCTCAAACATTCAACCCTAATGGGAGTCTGTCTAGTACACACCCAACATTATCTAATATGCTCGGTACATCAAATGGCAACAATTTTCAGACGATTGATGAAAATGCTCTCGGTAACACATTTCTGCCACAAAATATGGACCCTGGGTTTCAGGACATAGCAGTATATGCTCAGCAGCAGACTAGCCAATCTCCTGCCATGTACAGCAATACTCCACAGACAAGTCCAGCACACTCCATGTACTCCATGCAGCAGCCAAGTCCAGCAAATTCTGTCCATTCCCTGCAGAGTCCGGACCACAGCACCCAATTTGTTTCCATGGCATCCACCGTTTATGGTAATGCCTACAATCTTCATGATCAACTCTTCTAAACAGCATTTAACGTTCTGTTAGTTCACAAGTAGTAGTCTGTAGTCACCCATGCACATTATAATGGACCCCTTCTCCAGGTTGGTTTTTCTTTGACCTTGATCTTTGTTTGATATATAGCCCCAGTCCAGGCAACGTCTACAACAGCAGGACAGAAGCCCAAAGCAAACATCGCAGAACAGATGTTGAAGTTCAAAAATTTACAGATGAAGATTGGGGGTCACAGTTCAGACTCTGCTGCTCTGCCACCTTCAATGTCCCCAGCCTACTCCCCCCATGCTGCTGCCACCCTACAGTCCCCGCCTCATCAGTCCTATGCTGCGTCCCCGGCTGGGAGTATTCAGACTAGCAGCATGCAGTCTCCATGCTCCCAGTCCATGTTCTCGGATGCCTCCTCTCCAGCTGGTAGTGTGACCTCTACAGCAATGGAGGATTCCGTAACCATGGAGAGTCTAGAAGCCATGTTGCGTGATCCAATAAATAAGAATGAACTCATTGAAAACCTCAAAGGTGCTTTCAATGAGGTAAATTCTTTAGCTCTAATGACAGAACTCCAGGCAGAAGAATTTATATCATAGGTATGTAACTTAGTGAAATATAAAATTATTTCATACAGTAGAAAAGTATTTTGATGCAACATTTAAAATCTCTTTATTCATCAATAATTTCTTACCGGTATATATAACAATCGGAAATTAATAAGTTTACATTTCTTTATGACAAAATTTGGGAATTTTATAATGAAGTAATCAGTATAATGCACATTTCCATTAATATGTTTTACTTTCTGTGTTAAAGAATGCTTGATTTCCTTTATAATTATTTAACACAAAGAAGTAATAAGCTGCGAGAAACATTACAATTTATAGATTCTCTGGTTCAAATCTGATTTAAATATGTGTTTGAAACTTAGTAAAACTCGTATTTTCCAAGTTCATAAAATACTTTTGCTGTTTTGCCATGAACCATTTAATACATACAGTAAGACAAAGTTATAGCGAAGTCACTGGGACCTATGAAATTACTTCGCTATATCTGTAATTTGTTATATCCATATGAAAAATTAGTGAAATTTATATAGCTGGAGATCCAAGATAACTTCACTATATCTGTGAATTCACAATGGCCGTGTTCATACTAAACAAGTTTTACTGTACAATGTATAATATAAAATCATTTATATTCCTATGGGAAAAACTAAACAGGTTTTAAAGTTAAAAAAAATAATGGTTTCTGTAGATTAATTTGATCTTGCTTAAAGAAATGTTAAATTACTTGTAATTAATACTGACATTTGAAATTTTAACAGTTCAATGAGGATATGAATTCATGGGGCTCGGCAAAACATAACTTTACAAATAAAATTTGTATCCGTGGAAAATAAGAGTAATTTCATAGCATTGATGTTGTCTCTGCATGTCTTGTATGTTGTTCAAAGAATTCTTGAATAGTATTCCATTATTTCTATTAACAGCAGACATTTTCTGCTTTGTATAACAGCAAAACATGCTTATATTAACAGAGAGCCAGGGATAAATTTTGCTTCATTATTTAGATTACTATATACTTTTTAAAAGCCACAGGGACTGAAACTTTGCTGTAAATGCCAATTCCTTTAATATAAGCATGTTTGCCATTTATAAGTGTATTTTAAAGTATTATGTGGATATCATGTTTTTAGAAAAGGCCTTCTATTGACTCTTTCAGATTACACCTAGCTAGGAAACTGATGAAGGAAATTCGTCCATGGCAGAATTATACAATTCATAAATTTACAGTTCAGTTTTAAATATCTTGCACATCTAATATTTTAAGCATCCATCCAATTTATCTTATATAGCTGTTGAATTATTTAATTTTGCTGGGTTACAACCTTAATCCAGTTTATTTTCATATTTAATTTTTTTTGTTTCACAGTATGATTTGTTAATTTGTTTCCATCTTTTTTTTTGGTTGCATATTTATTTTATTTAATATTCTAACATATTGTAAAATTTGGACTTTATTTTGCATAGTGGGCTAACCATAGCAGACAGATTGATGGCAGTATTAATGAATAGGGTCTACAAATCAAACAAAATCTTTGGAGGGCTACAAGAATTAAATTTTCTTTTGGCATAATATTGTGGATGTCCTCTCCTAAATCAGGGTAAAATTATTTGTTTGTTAAGTATGTGGGAAAATCTTATTTCCAGAAAATTTGAACACATTTGTTGACGGGATAAGAGGAACAAATAGAGATTACTATGTCCTTGAATGTAAGAAAAGTTTTGAGTGGGGCCATTTTTAGTCAGGAAGTCAGGAGAGGGCAACCAAACATTTTTTTGAAGATGGCCCAATGTGTCCATTCATTGAAATTTTTGCAAATACAAGATATCCTCGAAATAATATTCCCAAGAAACATTTGAATTTTGAGTCCAAATAAAACTTGATCCCAACAAATTATTCCACAGTCATTGAAGAGAAAAAAATATAATTATTTACTCGGAAATTTCCACCTAGCTTTGAATAGTATATATTCAAAATTGTTGACATGCTAACTCGAATTTTGAGAAAACCCATAGATTTTGGTCACAGGCTACAAGCACTAACTCGTGAAATAACAGAACTTAACATGTAAATTGTATATATTTTTGTAAAATAACCATAATATTGTACAGAATACTGACATTAAACTGTAGCATTAGCATAACATTGTTGCTTAAATTGGCCTGTTCCACATGTTTTAAGTACTTGTGTACTTATTTTAATCAGAATTTCTTACATTTGTTTAGATACCCTTTTTCCTGTAAGGAAGGTATTGATTCATCGATATTCTATTCAATGTCTAGTCTTAGCCATTAACGATTTGTAGGACATGTACAGAAAAATAACACTTCTCTTCTCAGTAATTTTTTATCAATGAGAAAATTTTCAATGATTAAATTAAAGGTTTTGTTAATTGCAATTGTCATAAAAGTAAGTTAATATATATGCATTTTAGATAAGCAATAACAATTTTAGAAGTTTGATCTTTAGAATACTTTCAGTTAAAGTAAGTTAATATATATGCATTTTAGACAAGCAATAACAATTTTAGAAGTTTGATCTTTAGAATACTTTCAGTTAATATAACCTGTTTAAAATCTCACCTGACAGTATACATGAATTTATACTCAAAGTGCACATTGTTTTTAAAGGTATATGAGGCTGATAAAAGTACTTGTATGGTACTTATGTTTCTCTGTGTAAAACTGTCTAGAGAAGTGCAAACTAATTACTATGTACGTACCATTGTGATGCATAATTTTTGTTTGAAGTGCTGGAGTTTTGATTTTCATTAATAGTTTGTGCTTGCAATATTCAAATGTGCCATAAACCATAATAAATTCTTTGCTTTTGATATTAATAGTGCTAAATGTGGCCATTACTTTTGAGGACTTTGTTTTTTTTTTACTATTTTTTTCTTTTCTTTTTTTTGCACTGTAATGATATTTTATATTCCCTTTTATTTCACGTGACAAAGTAGCAACTTGATGGTTTAATTCATGTACATGACATTATCTGCTTTCAGTTTTAAGCTTAACCACAAAAGTGCCCTCCATGTTGAACAGATTACTTTTGTTTATTTATGAACACCAACAGTGACCATTGCACTTAATTATCCTTCACAAGACTCTCTGTTTTCCCTTTTTAAAGTATAATGTTTGAATCACACACAATTATCCTTGTTTTCTCTAGGGCACTTTGCTTATAATGATATTGAATGAGGGCATTCACACAAGATTTTCTTTTATTTTTGCACTGTTATGCTTGTAAATTACTTTTGTTCTGTCTTCATGCAAATTATACTAAATGTCCCTATAAAAATTCATTTTTGTGTTCAAATAATATGAATTTATTTCAGTATTTTGAAAATAAATTTGCACAAGCCAATAATTGTTGAGTATTTATTTCTTTCTTTTTTGAACTTGTCACACTGAAGTGAATGCAGAACTTCATATTTCACTTTGAGTTGAAATTTTCTCAAGCAACATAAAACTCCAGCTCAGGTATGTTAATACAGATCTCGAACTTGGATGATCTTCCAGTAAGTAGGTATCACAAAGTCGAAACAACTCTCCACATTTAAAGCCTGATTTCAAGGTGGTCAGACATTTGTAAAGTACAAATTTTAACAAGATCTCTCATCTCTTGTATGGTTTTTTAGTTTGTTTATTAGCGTTGGCCTGCTCCATTTTTCTAGCCTCTCTTTGAACCATGCTTAATTGACTGGTACCAGGCAATGGTTTCAAGTGGGAGGCTGCACTTCCATCTTCTTGCATTTTCTGCAGCTTAGCTTCTATTTCTTTAATTTTACTCTGGGGACTAAAAAACAAGAAAATTTGAAGGACTGAATGAAAAGAATTTAAGGATTTGTATAGAAGATAATTCACACAAATTTACAATACCCCGATTTGAAATTTGATTGGGGTTTGGAAAATAAATCTTACGTTCTGTCTATTCACTCAAAAACAATTTAGCTTCAGCACTAATGTAATCTAATTCATAATCAAAATGCAGAAAATCTCGGAGTACCATTTGACAGATAAGCAAATTATAAAGATTATTTTGGAGTCATATATTCCAGTATGAAATTATCTCTCTTATTGTCAGTGAACCTTCAAGTAAATTTTTAAGTAACACAGCATTCCCCTACAGCTCTACCACTTTATTTAATCACTTGATATTATTTCATAACTCTATAAGTATTGATACCATACCTTACTACATCTTCCTTTCCAATACTATCTTTGTCAAGTGACTTAGATTTCTGAAATGGTTATATTTTATTATGACACAGTTCTCGTTTTATAACATGTATTTTGTTAATATTATCCTTAATACCTTATAATATGCATGGGTATGTGCAAGACCATTATTTTATAATCTACCTGATCTTCTGCTGGGTCTTTATGGGCCCATTTAACAATCAGTCGTTTGGACAAAGCCAATTTCCCATTCATTTTAGCCATGGCACGCTCTGCATTCTGTAAATAATTTTGGAAGTTTAGAGAGACATATAATTCTAAAATAGCATCGCTTCCACATATAAAGGCTTCTTCTATAATACATTCAAGTCAAATCTCAAATGCATAAAATGTCAGAGGAGGATTTCAGTTTACTTTTGGTACTGTACGATTCTAAGGAATAAATATATAGCATTTCAAGCATCCCTTGATACATGCTAGTTTGGATCAGGTTAATTTAAGTTCACAGTTACTTGAGAATGGTCTGTTTCTAATACTTTAATCTGTCCAATCATACCAAAATGATCAGATGCAGCATCGAGTTTGTTAGAGTGTATCCCTATATACATCTAGTCTTTATATTCTGCAATGTAGATCCCTAGATAGGTAGGACATATAGTGTGGTCAGAAGGAAATTATTCTCAACATTCATCAAGATGCAACATCAAAGCAAGTTTGGTCAGGATCAGTAAGTTCAAAACTTACTCATTGACAATAAAAACTGGCATAATAGTGAATCAGAGTTGTATCATTAAAGTAAGATGGTAAATATGCTAAATCTCACCTCTCTGCTCTTGTAACTAACAAAGCAGTATCCTCTAGATTTCCCCTGCTCTGGTCCAGACTTGTGATATAAGAAGTCAAATTTTTTCAAGGAACCAAACTTTTGTAAAATCTTCAGTAAGCTGAACCTTTAAAAGAATTGATTTTAAAAATTGGTGAAAAGTCTGTTTTAACATATGATTATGTGAACCAACATTTGTAATATGTGCAAGAAATATATTCACAAGTTTTGTGAACATCTTTTGCTCACAAAATTTTCATCACAATGAAATATTGTTATTTTTGGTAGAATATTCATCAATTGCAGATAAGTTTACAATACGTACATTTTAAAATCATGGGGAATGAAAATGATTTTTTGTAAGCATCAATTTATTATAAGCGTGTTCACTATAAGCACGTACTACTGTATAAATAGCAGTGAATAGAGAGGCCAGTTCTATCTGATATTGTCATACTCTGTTAGTCTGGAATCCAGATTTCCAATCCACAAGCGATGATCGGACTCCTCTGACAGATCGGGAGGGACAGGCAGGGGTTCTGACATACTCTGTAATGATGTCAATGTGGTCTCCAGTGGCCCAGGGGGTCTGCACCCAGCACAACCACTCTCATTACCTTCAAATACAATAAAGAGACAGATCAAATTAAGCATTCTGAGTTCAATAAAATGTATAATACTGTCAAATCACAAATTTTCTTGGGGTTTAATTTTCGTTGTTTTTGAGGTATGAAGAGACCCAGGAATTAATTCATGTCAAGTAGGAAATGTAAAATGTTGCAAACATAAATACTCAACATTCTTATCCACGAATTCAAATCCCCACAAACCAAGAGTTTTTCCTCAAACCCCGAAAATTTGACCCCATGTAAATATGTGATTTTACAGTAAATAAAAAAATAATGGAAGGAGAATTCAAATTAAATTTTCATATAAAATCTAAGATATATGAAATTGAATCCCAAGTGCTAAGTCTTCTTTTTCCTATCATTTTGTTTTTTGTTTTGAAACTTTATAAATTATTGGAACTGTCTTAAAATTGTTCTGGTATAAATGTTCAAGTTTAGTAAAAAATTTTGAGAAGTGAGTCAAGCCAAAGTCAAGAACTCAACTTTTATAGAAAATGGTACTGTCTTTTTGGGTACAAAATTAATCATGACCAAAATATATGAGAAAAGTAATTCAAACTTCACTTATTCAGAAAGGTCTTTTTGTCACAGGAAAAACTGTAAATCACTTTTTTTTGCCAGAACTTTATTTTCACGTAATTACGCGAGACAGTGTGCTCGCGAAAATTTAATTCTCGGTTATAATAGTATTTCTCAAGATTATACAGAACAATAACCACACTTCGTGAAAATTTTGTCTCGCTAACCAAGAGTCAATAAAATACCTCGCGAAAATAAGGTGTCGCGAAAATTTAGTGATCTACAGTACTCAAAAGAGATATGAATTCAAAGCATTAAGTATAACCTTTTTGTTACTGACAAATGGACAGTTAAGCTGAAGGGATAAAATGTCCCTCCACTTAGCAAATCTACAGAGGATTCTACATACGTCTTTTCTCCACAGGCACTTGTTAGTGGTTTTCCTCCAAAGATGGAGACCAAGGGGCATAACTTTTGAAAAGTGAGGATATAATAAAAAATTTATTTTTGAGGAAAAAAAATTCTTTCATGTGTAAAGGTTTCGGCCATATATATAGATATTGGCCTGTAACTTGGTAGGTAGAGAACCTGCCTAGTGATGTAGGGGTCCTGTGTTCTATTTCAGGTCCAGTCATACATTTTCTCCTTTCTTGCATCTGAGCATTTGATGCCCTGATAAGTTGAAACAATCTAGCCATAAGGACAAATTGTAATAATATATCTCATAATCAGAGGTGACAACTTGTGTAGATTGTTAGGCCAATAAGCCTGTGGGCATCAGTCAGCTGTCATGGATGACTCTACGTGGATACACCCTTTAGAAAATCCACAGTGAATGGTCAGAGAAGTTAAATACAAGCCATCTTGTTATCTATTACCATCTTCAAATGCTGAATAATTTGGGGTGGCATTAGTTTTAATACTGGTACCCAAAATTTGGAGAATTCTATGTTTTAAGTTTATAAATTCAATTTCTTACATGTGAAAAAGTATATTTTTGTTTATTTTTAAAGATTTTCATGACTTTTCATTGAGTTCCATGTAGATGTAGAAGGAAATAATTGGAAAGGATGATGAGATATAGCTGCATGGTTTGTCCTTGACAGGAACATTTTGTAATATATATGTTTAGCAATAATTAAATCTTCACAAACTGTTTTACAAATTTCTATATTAACTTAATTTCTAAATTATTCATATTCAACAGAAATTTCCTTTTGGTGAAAACATTTTTACTTCGGGATAGATGATACAAACAAACTTTTGTCAAAAAATTTGAAAATAACAACTTGAGTCATGTTTTGTTTTTAAATGAGTATAAAATGAATTGGTTTCAGTGGGTATAGTTTTTAGTTTGTTTTTTTTTCAGATTAATTTGCACAAAAATGGGATTTGAAGTGAAAAATATTTGTATAGATCAATAAGGATGGTTTTAGAGATGCAGAACTTTGAACATCTTAGAAGGTTTACAATTTCTTTTAATATATTCTAGAAATTTATTATTTGCATAGTTTTCAATGAAATTAGGCCATAAAATATACATATACCAATCCAGGCATTCAATTTTGTTTGTATCATCTGTCCTTTAATTCAGACATTGAATAAAAATTTTAAAGACTCTATCAGAAGGCTGCATAACTGCACCATTTTATTTACACAAACTACCAGGTATTTTCTTTGTGAAATTAAAAAAAAAGTTCACAAGACTACCTACAATTTCTGTTTTCCTTTCATATACATGTAGTGTAAGACATCATTAACTAAAATTTTAATATAATAATCCAGCAATTACTACAATGGCACAAGATTTTAATTGCATAAATTTACAACTATCCAGTAAATAGTTGCAGCATTAGCAGTGGTTAGCACAATTGCAATTCTTCATTTGATTCCTACCCTTCAATATTCACCCCTTTAACTCCAATTTTCCCTTTAAAATGTGCAAGTTACTGGATTTTGCATGAATTATCTCAAAGGCATATTAACAGTAACTGAAATGGGTTATAAAAACACAACAAAAGTGTAAACATGTTCTAACCTACTTTTAATTTAATGTACAAAACATAATTTATACAATTTATATACAAATTCAAAAAACATTCTAAAAATACACCAGCATTTTACCAGTCAAAATTCCAATTATAATTTCCAAGGTATCTACCATGTATCTTTACATTTAGTTCATTCATCATTACTTCTTATCAATGGGTATCAGCCTGTCTCTGGAACTGGGCAGTGCTGGCAATGGTGCAGTAATGTAGAGGGTGCCATCAGCCGACAGCTTTGAAGTTAAATGCTCAGGGTTGACCTCTTTGGGTAGGACAAATTGTCGGTTGTACTCCTTAAATGACGATTTCCCATTTTCCTTTTCCTCATGCTTACAGTGTACGGTGAGTTGATTTCCAGTGGTTTTGATGTGAATTTCCTCTGGCCTAAACTGGCGCAAATCGAACTCCAGTTGGAATCTCCTGTTTCCATAAACATCCTGCTGCACTGGATTGTTAACATTGAAATCCTCCGTCAGTCTCATATCCTCCACTGACTTAAGTCCGCTGGCTGGTCCCATCCTCTGGAAGTTCTTGGCCATGTTGTTCATTTCGTGGGTCATCTTCCTCATCTCGTTCTCCATTAAGGAGGGAGCAGACATCGGTGGTGGGGCTGAGTACGTCCATGCAGGCTCACTACGGGACACAAGTTCTCTCCTCTCGTTGTAGTCTGGAAAAGGCATAGGTGACCGGTCAAAGAAAGGCTCGGGGTCATACCTGGTGGTTATTGGAGGCGGGGGTATCTCTGGGAATCGTGAGACTCGGCTGGAATAAAATGGACCTTGGTTGAAGGATGACCAGCGATTACTCCAGTCATCATGGTAGATTGGTATATGTCGACTATACATGGTCAGATTTTTTCACAGTTTCTTCCTTCTGGATATGGATAAATGTCCAACAAATGCACAACAAGCAAGTTCAATATGCAGTTAGTTACAAATCCTTCTAAAGATATGCTACTTTGCAATAGGTGTTGTGCTCCTTATATACATTTATGAAACCTTCTAGATGCGTAGAGAAATAACATCAAAACACATCAAAATGAAGCTGTTGGGCCAGGGGGTGTTCTAGGAATGTGTAGGCCATTTGTCAACGGTCCATCTTTACACCAATCTCCCATGGGCAGTCAGGGCTCACACAGACTTCACCTGACCTCGTCGTTATTAATTAACTATCATCTCTTCTCAGAGTTGTTGGTGTGACTCATTTGTTAGGGAATATTTGTCAACAACAGTAAAAGTACACATCACAAAACAGAAACAAATTATTTAGGAAGGCAGTGTGGGTGGTGGAGTCAAAAAATATGCATCAAATGGGATTTTTATGTAGGTCAATAAACTTGTTTACTACGGGAGAAGAATTCTCCACCCTTAAACCATATGTATATATAAAAAATTGTCTATTCATGAAATGGAAAGTTTATTATTTTTTTTAGAAACGATTTGTTTACATTTTTTAAAAATGTAAAATTTTCAATCATTTTATCATGTTTATAGACATTAATTTATCAGCTAGTATAGATGTATAATAAAATCTTTTTTTCAGTATTGGGATTTGTATACTTTAGAGAACTTTGCAAAATATTCATTGATTTGAAGTGGACAATTATTCTACATAATACTTAAACACCACACAGTTTATATAGGCTACTAATGAATATGATTGTTAAAAGATTTGTTTCACTCTCATTCATACTAAACTCAAATGTCTGCTTGTCTATAGAATATAAATTTTGAGAAAATTGTGAGGTTTATACAAAATTTAGAGAAAGGAAAGGAAATTTTTTTTTTTCTGTTTGACATCTGTAGCTTCTGACACCCTAGCTGCAGAACTGTAGCTCTCTGCTTGAGAAAATTTTGACAGTTAAAGCAGAGAGCTACAGATCCAAGGCAAGCGTTGTAAAAACCTTCAATATATGATTTTTTGTCGCTACTTTAGGTATTTATTTCGTGTAGTTGAAACTTTCTATGGCTTTTAGAATTGCATCCTATAGTTAATCATTTATTTAACTCTAATTTGTGATAATTTATTAAAGTTAATTTACCTTTTAATGGCCTGAAACAGTCCTGTATATAGTTTTCTAACGTTGGTTTAAAGAGTTCCATTTTGACGTCCGTAACCTCAAACAGCCATTTGTTAGTGTTGAAAGGTAAGTAAATTGTCAGGAATTGAAGTTAAATGTGTGATTAATTATTAAATACCATTTTTAGAGCTGGTTAAGTATCAAATTAATACCAGAAAAAATACCCAAAGTGAGCGACAAAAAATCATCAGCATAAATCGAGGTTTTTAAAAAGGTTGGATCTGTAGCTCTCTGCTTTATCTGTCCAAATTTTCTCAAGCAGGGAGCTACAGTTCTGCAGCTACTGACACCCATAATAAATCAAATACAAAATTTGAAAATAAAAAATCCAGCAAAAGTTCCATTAACATGTCCAATGGCAGCTAGACTTTCAGACAATACCCCACCCTTCTGCAGGCCAACATCAATGAATAAATAATCATAAGGGAGCATTTTTTAAAACTTAAAATTAAAATGCCTTCAATTGCAAGTAAGCATAGAAACAGAATACAATGTTTAATAATATTTACTGATATACTTCTACTGAATTTTTCCTATATAAGATTTAGGTAGTAAAATGTGAATAATACTCTAGAAATCACAGTGAATGGACTAATCCCTGTGCATTAGTGCAATGAGCTAATCCCAGCTTCAGAAGCTAATTCTAGGTATTTGTTATCCTCTAGATTTTACATTTGTATCAGTATAAAATGTTAATGGACTAATCCCCATGCATGACGTTTTAAACTTTAAACACACTTCAATCAAAAACATGTAATACCTGAGGATGCTTCTGATTTAAATTGACTTCTGCTTTGCTGTATCTGAGAACTTTTCATTGATACATCCCTTATATTCCTTTGCATAACTCTTTGACCCCCTCTTGTGGCTCACCCTACACCCTGGGGTCATTTTTTTTAACAAACTTGATTCTACACTAAGTAATGATGCTCCAATAAAAAGATGACCTGAATGCAATCATGGCTCTGCTTTTCTTGAAAAGATTTTGAGGACTTCAGCAAAGTAGAAATGAGTTTGTGGTTCCTCACATGACAGGGATTTAAGGGGAAATACCAGAATAATCAGGGGATTACATCATTATAGGCGATGAAATTTCTTTCTCTGGACCTCAGGGTCTTTGGAATAACCCTGCTATACTTTGTGGTCCCATCTATGCCCAAGGGTCATAAATATATGAACAAGCTTGAATCTTCACAAACTGAGGATGCTTTCATATAAATATGACCAATCAAGGCTTTGCTGTTCTTAAAAGTATTTTTAAAGATTTTTTATAAAGCCTTGATCACTCGCTGTGGCCCCATCCTTATCCCCGTAGGTCATGATGTCTGATGCAAGATACTAGAGATTCAGAGGGCCTGGGTTTGAATCCCAGTCTAGACCGCTGCATATTTCTACTCTCATGTTACATCTGGTGCTATGACATGCCCTTGAACTGACAGGTGAGTCTCAAGGCCTACCAGGGATGAGCCTGGGTTGGGGTTTTTTGGGGCCAAAACCTTTAAGGAGGGAGGAATGTGGCAGTCATTCACATTTGATCGCAGTGGCTACCTAGGTAGATAGCTAAGTCGGTAAAGCACTTGAATAGAGATTCATGGGGCCAGGGTTTGAATCCCAGTCTTCTTCGCTGCATTTTCTCCTCTCCCGTTACAAACACATGCTGATATAAACCTTCGACTCAGGTGAGCTAAAAAGTATTTGTGACACAGTGTCACCAACACCCAAGTTCTTTGTGTAAGTAATAGCGAGCGCAGCGAGCATCACAAAGCGAAGCTCGTATTTGCAAGCCCAACGACAAAGCCTGGGCGAAGAGAAAATTCGGAGTACTGCACATTCATTCCATAGAATTTTTTGACGCAGTAATTTTGACCCACAATGCATCACTTAGTACACAAACGTTAAAGCCATGTTCTGGCGAGAATAACGACAAAAGTTTTTTTTTTTTAAATTGCCTTGATTTCGTGAATATTATACAATCATTGCTGGTTTTTGAGGTCAATACAATGATTTAGCCATCTGAGGAGTACAATATTCACCGAGCCCGAAGGGCGAGGTGAATATTGTACTTCGAAGATGGCTAAATCATTGTATTGACCGAAAAAAACAGCAATAATTGTTTTATTATATGATTCACTGATAAAATGATACAGCTCATTACTAGTTTGCATTTTATTACGTCCTAGCCAAATACAAGAGAGTAGCAGAATTAAAATGTTAATAAACCTTACCAGTCGTATCAATTTTAAATTTTTTTTAAAAAAATCAATTTTAGTAGCCATGAAAGAAATATAAAATGTCAGACATTTTATAGGATAGATTTTTAAAGGAAGGAGTACATGTATTATCAGGGAAAACTAACAGCCAAAAAGTAAAAAAAAAATTGTTGTTCAGTAAAAGTGGGGGGGGGGGGGGGGGGGGGGGGTCCCTGCATCCCTCACCTAAAATATATATTCGCTTATGTTTTGTTCACATGAAAATAAAAATCATAGTCGTTTAAACAGCTTTTTAAAACAATTTGTTTCAATTTGGAATTTCCATTCTATTTTTAGATCAATGTAAGGGAAATAAATCCTTGTATTGACCTGGAAAGTCACGTGCAGGTCAATACAACGTAATATTTTTCTAACATAGTTGGATCTCAGTCAATCAGAGAGATGGAAATTATTCAATCATATAATAAATCTGTTTATTGCAGAAAAATAGTCATAAACTGATTGAAAACAGTCTTGTTTAGACTTCGGTTTGGTGAAGCAACAATGCAAACGACGTAATGTGACGTCATGTGACGTCAAAGTCACACCGAATGTCACGTGCGGTTTGATGAGTCTTATCTAAATGAAAACTGGATAAGTATCTGCGCTCGCTCTAAAGGTCGCACCGTCAATATATTATATATTACAATGCTTTCAATCTATCAAGTAATCTCATATAAGTCACTAACAATTTTTTTGAGCGGATATCCTGGATATATCTTCGGAGGTCCTTGAGTGGTTACCCTAATGAACTAATGTCCATTTTAAAAATAAATTTGAGATACAATTTCATTTCGTAAGTCAAACCTAAGTTGTAAATATTTTTTCTTTCGATTAAACTGATAGTTTAAAAAAAATCATGCCTTTATTGATTGTTTACGTCTCCTTCAAAGTACCGATGTTTACCCCACGCCATTTGGAAACACAGGTCCTAAGGTCGTGACCTTAGCGGAAATGACATACTACGGACCAAAAATTCCAAATCGGATATTTGACTTCTGTTGACTTAACATAAACAATGCGTGCCGTAGCACCAATACGCTTGAGATAGGACGTCAGAAAAAAATATCAAATATTTTCTTTTTTATCATATGCGGTAATAGCGGATTTATGCTAAGTAAGGGGAAATTTTGTTTCTGATAGCAATTTTGCCTGCTATCGTCCATATATCATCTTAAGCAGCTGTTAAATATGACAAAATCAATCCAAATATTTTTTTCTGACGATGTGGTGCAGCAGGGGTCAAAATCTTACAAGATATTCAAGAAAAATATAAGGTGCTCGACTCTAGGACCATAACGAATTTAGGGCCTCCGACGATATACCTACCTAATCAATCAAATACATTGAATGATATCAAAATTCCTTATGCACTTACCTTTATGATTGTTTTCTCATTAAACTTAGTTAAATTAATCTTCAAATAAACACCATTTTTGATGGAAAGCAATGGTTACAGTTCAATTTCACAAAGTGACTAACCCGCCTGTCCTACTTTCACTTTGCATCAAGCTATGGGTAAAAGTAGGCTGCTTACAGTGTTCAAATATCATGTTTGTTTGAAGAGAGGGTAATAATAATTAATGCTTTTGCCCTTAATATCATCATTACATTTTCACTCAAAATATGTTTATCTTTTCCGTTTAAAGTTTGGTAAAATAAGGATTTGGGGGTTTTCTAGAAAGGTAAATATAGTCCTCAATCTATCTTAGTCATAAAAGCGTTTGAACTGAAGAACTTCCTAATATTTATCTAAGCTTCGTTTCAACATCGAATAAATTTCAATGACACACACAGAGCACCTTTGTCGATAGTGTGAGGAATAGTAAAAGCCTGTTTATTTTGTATTCATTAGTATATATCATCTTGATCCTCCCTAAAACAATGCTAAACCAGAACAGCCATAGTTTAATCATTGCTTAGACATTGGCACGGGTTGCAGTTAAAACAAAAAGGATATTTAAAATGTCGCGATTGGTTTGCCTGTTTCGTGTTTTGTCAAGTTCTGCTGCAAGAACGAACACCTTCAGTACAAAGCTATTAGCTGCTGTAAGCTCAGTAAACAGAGTAACTGTATCGCCTTTACAGCCATGTGGAACTTGGGGACTGGAGAATCGGACTTTCTCATTGAGTACACACTGTGAGTTTAGTAGTGTACATTTATCTGCTTAATGCATTCAATACACCAGTTAATCTAAGACTCCAGTCTTATGACTCTAGCCCTTTACTTTTATGTTGTGATCATATGTGTGCACATGTAGTATAATAGCAGGAGCAGGAATTAAGGGAAGAATCTCAGATTAATACAATTATTGACAAACATACAAAAACTTTTGCATATAAGCTATAAGAATAGGGTTTATAAACAAGTCAGGGCCCAAGTAGCCATATACATGTATACCAGACATATTAAGAATTCTCAGAGTTGTTTAAAGACTTTGAGGCTTAAACAGATTTTCCTAAATCAAGTTTTGCATATAATGGTAATCTAGATGATGGTACATCATTTTACAGACAAATTTATTAGAGACTCAGTTCTATATTATTTAATGAAAAGTTTCAATATCTGCACTTTAATATATATTTGATAATATCTGCATTGATATTATGATTTCATAATTTTATATAGATATGAAGAAAGCAAACCCTAAAGCAAAAAAGCAAAAGAAATCAAAGAAAGTCTCAGATGATGAGGATGAGGATGCTGAGATGGGCATAGGAGCTGTGATAGACATGGATTCACTCACAGAAGAAATGGAGCAAGCTCTAGAACACATGCAGAAGGAATTTATCCAAAATGTTTCCTTAAGACCGTCAACAGGTGAGGTACATTCAAGGTACATACTAAAATATCTGCATGTGGCTATGTGTCAAGCAATCACAATCTTTATCCTAGGTGCAAAGCCAGCATAATCAATTTAATCTGAAAATCAAGTTAATTCAATAGGCTTGAGGATTTCTTTATTCAAAACAAAACAGGGCTATTCTCAGTCTTTAAGAAATACTTTTGATCAAACTATTTGTACACAGGCTATGACAAATAACTAATATATAAGGTAGAATAAAGGAAGGATATAGTTCATAACAATATCTTTTACTCATTCTGTCATGTATTTTTAACTTTGTAGTTCATAATCAGTGCAAAAACGATGAAGTGTTTGTTTCCTGAAATTGTGGGTATAAACATTGAATATAACATATAAACATAAACTATTACAATCTAATTGATAAAGATCCTATATGTTCCAATATTTTTATGTGCCAGGATCGATAGATCCAGGCCTATATATTATTTTTGTCCTGTCTCTCTGTCTTTCTGTCTGTCTGTCTGTTTGTCTGCAAACTTTAACCTTCGCCATAACTTTTGAACAATGAAAGATAGAGATTTCATATTGGGTATGCATACAAATGACGCTCTTTCAAATGATACCAAGGTCAATGACTTTGTGACCTTGACATTGACCTACATGCTAAAAATAGCTTTTTTGGAACTTTGTTTCACAAACACATCATGTTTATATGACAATGTCATGAAGTTCTTTTGGATTTTGTGCAGATAGTAGAGAAAATGATAAGCCGTAGAATAAACAAAAAAAAAATAAATTTATTTAAATAAAAAAAAAACAAAATAAGAAATTATCAAAACAAACGCACTCTCACTCACCCTCTCTCACAAAGAAAACAAAATATAACTTTAAATTGAAAACCAGATAATATTGACAATGAAATAAAGATTTAACTTTAAACACAATCAATTGTCAATAAACCGTTGTTGGTTTCAAACCATCAATTGTAACTTTACTTGAAACAATCAAATAGAAAAATCAAAACTGTATTAAGTTAGTTTTCGCAGAAAAAAATCACCTTTTAATAAACAATATATGTAAATAAGAAATTCGTTAAATGTCAAATTTAATTCTTATAATTTCTTATTACTTAAAACCAGAATTGAGAGTTTGACTTTTGGCTATTGTATTCCTTAGAATTTACACCATCGGGCCTCCATACATCGAACACCGCCCCACTGATTCCAGCCCCGGACTCACAGGTCTCCCACTGGAAATCTGTAGAATTCAGTCCCTATTATTCAGTCGGGAACGTCACTTAATTTCTATGGACACTGTCCTTGCGCACCAGTACCACGCCCTGCGTCAACCATGTGCTCGTGCCGCGCCTCTTCACACGACCAAACTCCCCCTTGGGTCCAGAAACTTACTACCGCCCCGGGTTTATAATCATAACCCCTCCGCACTGAAACAATAATTACTTTATCTAAGGCCTAAACACTACTCACTTAAACTAAAAATGATAACCGACACCAAACTCGTAAATTTACAGCAAAACCCACAAAATATCTAAAACGAAAATAGCTTACCGGCTGGAGAAAGAAATGCCCATGCAGTAAAATATACGACTCCTAGGCTACCCGTTCACCAGACTAACTTCTGGAATTCGCCATAGAAAAATCGACTACAGGAACAAAATCAAAACGTGGCCGCACACTTGACAAACAGCCACGACTCTCCCTGACCAAACCGGTTATACTAAAAATAGCTCTGTAAGCGAACACTCTTTCACTATATGGAACCCAACTAGGGATATAATTACAACTGTTTACAAAATAACAATGAAAATATACAACATAACTCAACTTCATCACAGACAACTTATACAAAATAACAAAATAGGGGAGCATAAAGCATTTAATTACAATTAGATAGCACTATAATGTACTATAGAAAACCCAAAAAATTATAATGGATCATTAAGAATAAAAAAACACACTCCTTCATATTTTTTAAGCATTAAAAATTGAATTATTTTAATTAATGGTACTTGAAAGAAATGCATTTTTTTTGTTTTTTTTTTATTGTAGCTGCATATGAACATTTAATGATAGAGACACCAGATGGAAAACACCCTCTCAATCAAATTGCACAAGTTGCCATTCAGGGACCTATGGTCATTATAAACATGGCTATATCCCCACAGGTGGGAAATAAATCTCCAATTTTCATTTTAAGCAATTTTGAAATCATACTAGCCTATAATTTGTAGCTTGATATACTTCGTAAATTAAAAATTTCTTTTTTGCTAATATACTTGAGTATATTAGTGAACAAGTTTTACCTTGAAAAGCCTAATGGAGAATTCTATCTTTCATATTTTTTTTCAGTACATTAAAAATGTGGATGAATCACTTCGAGAAAACTTGAATGTAAATCCCCAGGTGGCAGGAACAACACTGACTCTTCCTGTGCCTAAGTATTTATTTATATACATTTTGTGACTGGTTTTTATACATTCAAATACATTCATTTATTTTTTACAAAGATGATTGCAGATACACTTAGTCTACTAGCTAAAGGGAGACAATTATTTAGAATAGAATAGATTTTAAGAGTCTTTTATAAACAAAAAACTTTCATCAAAAAGTACAATGTGCATGTTTTTATGCAAGTTTGTTCTAATTTGGGCATAAGTGGTAGCTGTGTGGGGACCAAATATTTCCTTTTGTAAGGCTTTATATATGGTCTTCCCTCATTATATTTGAATGTTTAAAAATATGTTTCTAATAGCAACACAAATATGATTCACAGAGAGGCTTAAGCTTATCTGCATACATGTATTTTTCTGCTTCTAGCTAAAAATTTCAGAACTGATTTTCAACTTCTATATCAGAATCACCAAGGAGTATAGACATGAGATGGCAGAAAGGGTCAAAAAGATTGCAGAGAACTCAAAAGATGTGATGCGACATATTCGTTCAAAGTATGTCAAAAAGCTGGATTCTTCAAGGGACATGATGTCAGAAGATAATTATTTTGAATATTCAAAAAAGGTAAGCCAATATTCAGTATGTTAATTCATTCACAGTGTTGAAATAAGTCAGAATTAAACTCCAAGAATTTAGATATTTACAGATGTTCTTATATGAATTCATCTGAAGCTTTGCTAAATGTACACAGCACAAATAAGGCTTAGCTGAAAAGTGAATGCTGTGTATCACTTTTTATTTTCAAAGAACTTAATTTTGCATAATTACACAAGATCATCTTCATTCTCAATCTGGTATATTTACTTTTAAAGATGATATTCAGATGGGTTAGATAGCTGAAATTCATGAAAATCTTTTAAATTTTATACAAAACAACAAACTCACAAAAATGAAGTGTTGCAAAAATTGAGTGATCTTTAATATTATGTTATTTTATTTGAATAGAAATGGTAATAGAGGTATTTTATTAAGTACCGGTAATACCATATTTTGACCTATTAAACAAACAATTTACACTTTAAGTGTTGAAATTTGTAAACAATGTTTTCTTTTTTTTATTTACAAAAAAAAAATTATGAAGAAAAAAAAACAGAAAAAAAAAATCACTACTCAGACTAGGAGATAAATCAGAACATTGTACTTTGTAGGAATCAGCTTGTAGCAAAATCATATTTGAGAGTTCTTGCTTTCTTTTTTTCAGATAGATTCTAAAACGAAGCTTTATGTTGACAAGATTGCTACTCTAGCAGCCAAGAGGAGTAAAGAAATCAATGCATGACAGAACATTTTTTATACAATCATGGTTACAATTAAATGAAATAAATATATTTGTTTAGAATCTTTCTTCTTATTTATCAGTTGTTAACAATAAATTCAAAAAAATACAAGATGTATTTGCAAAACACATACCCCTGTATGACAGCTCATGGCTGTGGTTTAAATTTCTTAAATCAATTTTAAGGTCAAACTCAAAAGTCAAGGTCAAGAAATTGCAAATACTGGTATCTAAAGAAAGATATTGTGACAATGAATAAATGAAAGCCCTTTGATCAACCATTCAGAAATTATGGTCCAAGTTAGACTTTTCTGAAGTAGCTCAAACTCCAAGGTAAAGAATTGGGTAAAAATATTGATTACAGAAAAAAGGTCAAAAAGAGTTCACTTATGAATTCTGACAGTGTTTAAAAGATTTGGCCAAGGTTGAAGTTGCTCACACACCAAGGTCAAAGGTACCCAAATAAAGGTTATTTCAAGAGGAATACACATTTAACACATGAAAGCCTTAGACCCATTGACTATTCAAAAGTTACAGTCAGTATTACATTTGTAATGATCTTCAAGAATTAGTCAAACTCAGAGGTCAAGGTCAAAATTGTTGCTATCCTAGGGAAGGACTTAATTGTCACAAGTATGCTTTTGACAGAAGAACGTTTTCTCACCAGAAAGTTATGCCCAAGGTTAGAGGCTTAATGAATTTTTGTTTTGTTTGTGTGTTGTTTAACATCCCTTGAGAATTTTCACCAATGTGAAGACACCATCTCCAACTGATGGTGGACTAGTCTGTATGTCCCACCATGGATTTTAACCCATGCCAGCTCCTTACTCCTAGACTCTTAGAGCAGATGCTCTAACCACTGCAACATGCAAGGAATTGATAGTTGGATAAACTCCAAGGTCAAGTGGTCAAATACATTGGTACTCTGAAAAAGCTCTTTGTGACAAGTTCTCCTTTGGCAATACTATTATTTACTTCACGGCCTTGAAGTTTGACCTGCTTTTGAAAAACTTAAACCTCACCCATATTTTTAGAATGGATGATGCTAGGGCTTTCATATTCCAATTTTGTGTTCTTTATGACAAGACCTTATTCAAAAGTTATGTCCAAGATTAAAGTTTGGTAATTTTGGGTAAAAAAGTGGGTCAAAGGTCAAGGGGTCAAATTTGGTGGTACCCAAAGAAAGGTCTTTTCACAAGGAATACACCTGTGAAATTTAAAAGCCATAGTCCCATCCACTCAAAGTTATGACAAAGGTTCAAGATTTTCAGACAAACAGACAGACAGGGCAAAAACTATATACCCTGGGATCTTCTATGACAGGGGCATAAAAAGCGAAATAAATTCATAAGCTCCCTTGACTTTAATATTTTCTAGTTTTATTGCATAGAGAAAAATAATGTTTTGCAAGTAAAAAATTACACACAAAAACACTGTAAGCAAAATTTGCTATTTAATAAATTGCAGTTCATACACACCTATGCAAGCAACACTTAATAGATTATTTTGTAAGACTCATCTTCTTATAAATGTATAATTATATATTACTGCACATTGATACATAATTAAAAAATACAAATAAGTTGTGATGACATGGATCAAAAGTTATGCAGAATCTGCATATCAATTATAATGTCCTGATTTATAAATAATTATGAACATTTAATTGCTATAAAGAGGCAAAAAGCTGTCATATGTAGCACCCTGTCACGTGGCAGGTTTAATGGATAGAAGGTTTCCAAACAGAAAATGCTGGACTACAGGACATTTACCAAGCACCTGCCAAAATAAATTAAAGTCTCAGTTACACACATCATTGTATATTAAATAACTGACAATGCTTACTTGATGCACTTTTCTATCATAATAAAAACTAGTGCTAATTGTAACGGGAACCGTTACAGATGTTCCCCAAACGCTCCTCAACTCCCTTTCGGTGCCATATTACCTGTATGCTTCATTAATTAAGACAAACTGTGCATTTTTGACTTTAACAACGTTTTCCCAGAAGGATACCAATTATATTCAATTTTTAGCATTGCACCCAAGCGCATGTGAATGCATGTGCTTTATGATCATATCATCTTGTCTACACTATTTATATATTTTAATATACTATATATTAAAGCATTCAGTCCAAAATGATAAAAATCACTCATTCAAGAGTATTTTTAAATATACTCGTTCCAAATGCACGCACGTGCGTGCACGTGCATGATGATCATACATTCTTGTAGGAGTCCCTTACATCTATCTATGTTCTAAATCCAATCCTGTTTGGTTGAAAAACAAGGGAATTATAGCCATTTAAAGTTTCAGCCAATCAAATTGCAGCACACGTGCATGCGCGTGATTTCATGATTTTTTT
>PRKT01000011.1:2050312-2074172 GCA_003671525.1 Saccostrea glomerata | reverse complement strand
AGCAACGAGTAGGTCTTCCGTTCGATTTTTGATACGATCATAAAACAACTTAAAATGAAAAAAAAGTTCATATCAATTTCTCTAAATACGTGAGAACACATTTAAGAGTGAAATCTGTAAATTTCAGACAACTTCCGGTCTTTATAATTCACTTCCGGTGTGACCGGAAGTACTAAAAATGACCTTTAACTCCTCTCTGGGTGTGAAGGAATCATACCTGATAATTTCGATGAAAAATGCTCATTTTTTGGACTACTTCCGGTTTTGAAAAAATAACTTCCGGTGGACATAATAATACTCGAGACACTCTATTTGCCTATATAAGAAACATTTAAAAAAGAAAAAATAAAATTTTGCATGTTTTTAAACTACTTCCGGTGGACAACGGACGTGACGGCAACAAAAACTTTATACAAAATTCAAGAGAGCCTGTCACAATCTATCATCCCTGAAAGTTTCAAGACTCAATCTCAAACCGTTTTTGAGAACACTTCCGGACAAAATGACATTTTTAAAAAAGAAAATTGGCCGTATCTCGCGACCGGAAGTTACGACGGTAAAATTAAAAAAAAAGCCTTAAGTTCATATGATTTGCCATCATTGCTGAAAGTTTCATAAAGATCTGTCAAGGCGTTCTCGAGAAATCGCCTGCACAAAATCGGTAAGAAAAAAAAAAATAATAATAATAATAGTGGAAAAGAAACAAACGAATCAGTAGAAGGTCTTCCGTTGGAAACGGAAGACCTTAATAATAATAATAAGAAACAGAGTAAAAACAATATGTTCCCCAACTTCGTTTGGGGAACATAACAAGAGGTTCATTTTACTAGCTAGGGTTTCTGATCCACCCCTCTTCTTATAAACCTCAAAGTCAAAATCCTGACTTTGAAAGTACATTGTATGTACTGGCTACAGTTCATGAGAAGAGTAGAGGATTAAAAATCCTTAGCAAACAAAGTTGGAGACCTACTTGCCACAACACTAACCTGTCAATATGGCCCTACTGTTCTTAATTAATATTTTTTCTCTTGTATATTTCTTTGTAAAAATTTGATCCCTTCTGTAGCCAAACCTTACTTGGAGGTGCCATGATTTTGAAAAGAAGTTGAATGATTAATCATGGCTTTGTTGTTCTTGAGTAGCAGATTTTAAAATATTTTTTTCCAATATTGATCTTTGATCCCCAATTGTGCCCCCTGGGTGTCTTAATTTGAACAAACTTGAATCTAGTCTATGTAATGAAGGATTCACTGAAGTTTCAACTTTTCAGGCCAAGGAGTACTAAGGCCAAAAAAAATTAATTTCTTGGTTCTCAGGCCCTCCCTCATCTCTTCCAAGGGTGCCTCATTGACCCTTTTTATTGCTAAATCAATAGAATAAAAACAAACTACAGCAAAACTCGGTTAGTACGAACACGGATATTGCGAATTTACGGATATAGCGAAGTCATCTTGGATCCCCAGCTATATAAATTTAATGAATTTCTTCTACGGTTATAACGAATTACGGATATAGCGAAGTAATTTCATGGGTCCCAGTGACTTCGTTATAACCAGGTTTTGCTGTAGAAAAAATGTCCATAGGACATGAATGCCCCGCCGAGGATATATTTGTATCTGAAGCAAGTCTGGTAGTGTCCATCCCTAGATGCATCATCCATGCAAGTTTAGTTCAGGTAGGGCTTAATTACTTGGGAATGAAAATGTAGGTCAAATCCAGCATCCGAAGCAAGTCTGGTAGTGTCCATTCCTAGATGCATCATCCATGCAAGTTTGGTTCAGGTAGGACTTATAGTTCCTTGGGAATGAAAATATAGGTCAGATCCAGCATCTGAAGCAAGTCTAGTAGTGTCCATCCCTAGATGCATCATCCATGCAAGTTTGGCTCAGACAGGGCTTATAGTTACTAGGGAATAAAAATGTAGGTCAGATCCAGCATCCGAAGCAAGTCTGGTAGTGTCCATCCCTAGATGCATCATCCATGCAAGTTTGGTTCAGGTAGGGCTTATAGTTACTCGGGAATGAAAATGTAGGTCAAATCCAGCATCTGAAGCAAGTCTGGTAGTGTCAATCTCTAGATGCATCATCCATGCAAGTTTGGTCCAAGTAGGGCTTATAGTTCCTTAGGAATGGACTGCTCCAAAAACTTTAACCTGGTCACTCATCTGGAAAATGTAGGTCAGATCCAGCATCCGAAGCAAGTCTGGTAGTGTTCATCCCTAGATACATCATATGTGCAAGTTTGTATCAACATGTGAAGTTTGATAACACCATCTTGAATGGTATGTTTAAAACTGAGCTAAACACTAGTTTAAACAAAGTGAGGTCAAGGTCAAAGGAAAGGTCAAGGTCAAAAAATGTTGATGCAGCTGCATAGCTCTCATCAATATCTATCAGCAGATGAAGTTTGATGAAAATATCTTGGATATTTTCTTTGAAACTTAGCTTTGAAGAGAGCTAAACACAAAGTGTGACGGAAGGACGGAAGGACAGGACGGAAGACGGACATGACAAACACTATATGCCCCGGCCATATTCATGTCGGGGCATAAAAATCACCTCCCTCATCATTTTATGAGGTTTTGTACAATGTAAAAAGCTGCCTCATCATGTTTTGGGGGCAATAAAAAGTATTAAAATTTTCACCTACTGTAAAATCACATATTTTCGTTGGGTCAAATTTTCGTGGTTTAAGGAAAATCTCTTGGTTGTTGGGAATTTGATTTTGTGGATCAAGAATAAATGAGTACTTATGTATGTAACATTTTACATTTCGGGGTGGACATGATTTCGTGTGTTGCGTCATACCTTGAAAACAACGAAAATTAAACCCCCACGAAAATTTCTGATTTCACAGTATTCTAATTCATCTCATTTTATTCCATTAAAAATTACAGAAAACCAATTTTTACCTCAACTTTGTACATTTTTATGAAGCCTGAATTGACTTTTTCCCAATTTGGCACCCCACTGATGTTCCAGAGCTGGTTTGAATGTTCAGCAAATGGTCCCGTTTTGACCTGTTTGTGAATGAAATCAATTATTTTTCATGTATTAGGTTAAGAGGATTGAAAAATTAATGTTATTCACATAAATTCATGTGATTTCTTTTAATAGATCTATCAATTTTAAGAAAATAGCACATTTTATCATCTTACTTATACCGGTACTTAAGTGGGTACATTTTATCAATCTTAAAGATAATTTTAAAGGTTGTCCAAGCAGGCTTTAAATGTTTATCCCACAATGGTGCACTTTCTTTTCAAACTGTAATACATGTTTTTACCCCTACTTTCTTTCAATGTACATAAAAATTGAATTCAATATGATTCATATAAAATAAACTGATACACATGCTCTTACCTGATTTATATACTTAATACATCCTAGAAACATATAGTCTTTAGCAAAGGTTTCATAAATGTCAGGATTCACAAAGGATTTGGGTAAAATTCTTCTATGCCCTGCAAGTACAATGGTCATTAAAAATATCTACTGATGAAAGTTAACACATGGTAGTATTTTCCCAATTAATACATTCAAATGCTTCAATAAACTTTTTCATAAAAATATTGAAAAGTATTTCAACAATTGAACATTTTCTTGAAAGCAAAAATAGGTTGTTCCATAGGGCAAACATCTTATCAAACTTAAACTATGATATACATGCATGTGCATCTTTATGTACATGCATGTATATTAAATAAGTTGCAAGTCTTGCAAGTTTCAATCACCCTGAAAAACATTGATTGAGTATCTGAATTGACTGACACACCTAACAGTTGAGAACTGCCCCACAGAAACGGGAGGAACTGGAAGTCGTCCAGGCTCCAGACCCCGTGACTTCCTGCTGGCTCCATCCTGTACACAGTCTGTAACTTCCTGACAAACTGTAGGTACCTGAAATAGGTAAACTCCATTAAAACTGAATTAAAAGTATCACTATTGAAAGTACTGTAAACCAACTTTTATTGGCGTGCGAGAAATTTTTCGCGAGGTTCGTGAGAGCTTTATCTTCCCGAATATTTCTCGTCATTAAAGTCTCTTTTTCTATTAAAAACAGTTCCCGAAATGCTTGATCGCGAAAATAAATCCTCACGAACTAGTTAACTCCCAGTAAATTGCGAAATAAAGTCGTCGCGAATAAAAGTTGTGCAATTGCAGGAAAAATATGTATATAGTTAATTAAGTCACCCAGTGCATGCTACCAGGGTATGCTGAATTTGATTTTAAATACTGTAAACCAACTTTTATTCACAAGCGAGAAGTTTTCGCGAAGTAAGCGATAGCCTCTTCATCGTGAATATTTCTTGCCGCGTACCGGTTCTTCAAGTCTATGTGTCTATTCACAAGAGAACCGAAATAGGCTTGAGCGAAAATTAATCGTTGCGAACTAGTTTCCCTCAGGTATTTCGCAAAATAAAGTTGTCGCGAATAATAGTTGGTTTACAGTATCTTGGTATGAATGTAATTATATGTATCTTATTCAACATATCAAAACACCTCGACAACAATGTGACCTTGACCTCATCTCTCAAACACCTTGACAATGATGTGACCTTGACCTCACCTTTCAAACATCTTGACAATGATGTGATCTTGACCTCGCCTTTCAAACATCTTCACAATAATGTGACCCTGACCTTACCTCTCAAACACCTTGAGTGCAGCTGCTGGAGCATCTTGTTCTGTTAAGGCTTCAATCTTAAATAAGCAACACAGGAATGCTGCAAAGGCTAGCTCATGTCCTGCAAACAAAGAGACACTTATCAGGCGTCATAAAATTATGAAGGTTTAATGTGGTCATACTGGTGAGGGTAATTTAACATTTACCATTAACCCATATAAAAATATTTTCTGTTCAATATGTTTAATGTAAAAATAAATATACATGTAGATCTATTTCAATTTGTGCAAAGTAAAAGTATCCAAGGGGTTAATATCAGTATTTAATATTTCAACAATTTCCATAGTTCTGCACTTCTAAAAATTTGTAGTACAGGTAAAAAATGTATATTCACTGAATATGATACCAAGCTATAAGCATTCTGTTACCTGAGCCATAATCTATTCTTGTGTCATTTCCTATAGACTCTACAAGATATACTGAGATTTCTGGGATAAAGTCTTCAAATTTATCACCAATGGCTTCCCTTACTAGAGTCTCTGAATTCTGCAAAATCAATAATATTTTACACATTAGTTAGCCAATAAACACAGACTGTGTCAATAAGAAAATATCAGCCGAAAAAAGAATAGACAAAACAAACAAGATGTGCAGGTGAAACAAAGATGCCCCGATATGGCAGCTCAAGGTGTAGGTTTGAGTTTTTTAAATGCAAGGTCAAGCTTCAAGTTCAAGGTCAAAGGTTAAAATTGTTGGTATCCAAAGAAAGTTCTTGCCACAAAGTAAAACCTATAAAGTATAAAAGCCCTAGCCATAACCATTTCAATGAAATACTGTAAACCAACTTTTATTCGCGACGACTTTATTTCGCGATTTATTACAGGTTAAATCATTCATGACTATTAATTTTCGCGAGCAAGTCTTTTTTATATATATTTCAATAGACACAGAGACTTAAAGGACCGGTTCTCGGCAAGAATTATTCGCGATGATGAGGTCCTCGCGAACCTTGCGAAAATTTCTTGCACGCGAATAAAAGCTGGTTCACAGTAACCAAGTTTAAAGTATTAAAAATGTAGGTCTAACTCCAAGGCCATGTTCAAAATGTTAAAATTGTCAATACCCTAGGAATAGTCGTGTCGCAAAGAACAGTACACAGTTTAAATATAAGCCATAGCTCCAACGCTTCAACAAGAGGCCCATGGGCCACATCGCTCACCTGAGCACTGTGGCTAGGAAAAAAGTAGAAATTGGTTTATTATTGAAAAGTTTAAATCCAAAAGTAAACCTTTGACCAGTTATGGTTTTGCTATTCTTGAGAAAATGATTTTTAAAGAATTTTCCTACACATTTCTATATAAAACTTTGGTCGGCCATTGTGGCCCGGCCCTACCCCCGGGGGTCATGCCTTGAACAAACTTGAATCTACACTACCTGAGGATGCTTCCATATAAATATGATCAATTATGGCTTTGTTATTCTTGAGAAGATGATTTTTAAAGAATTTTCTTATATATTTCTATGTAAAACTTTGGCAGGCCATTGTGGCCCCGCCCTACCCCCGGGGGTCATGATTTGAACAAACTTGAATCTATACTACCTGAGGATGCTTCCATATAAATATGATCAATTATGGCTTTGTTATTCTTGAGAAGATGATTTTTAAGAATTTTCCTATATATTTCTATGTAAAACTTTGGTCGGCCATTGTGGCCCCGCCCTAACCCCAGGGGTCATGTTTTGAACAAACTTGAATCTACACTACCTGAGGATGCTTCCATATAAATATGATCAATTATGGCTTTGTTATTCTTGAGAAGAAGATCTTTAAAGAATTTTCCTATATATTTCTATGTAAAACTTTGGTCGGCCATTGTGGCCCCACCCTACCCCCGGGGGTCATGATTTGAACAAACTTGAATTTACACTACCTGAGGATGTTTACCCATAAGTTTCATCTTACCTGGCACAGTGGTTCTTGAGAAAAAGATTTTTAAAACATACCACCAAATTTTCATTAATTCCCAATTATCTCCCCTTGAATGAGGGTGTGGCCCTTCATTTGAACAAACTTGAATCCCCTTTACTGAAGGATGCTCTGTGGCAAGTTTGGTTGAAATTGGCCCAGCGGTTCTTGAGAAGAAGTCGAAAATGTGAAAAGTCTAGCCGATGACGCCGACAACGACGCCAGACAACAGACAAATTTTGATCAGAAAAGCTCACTTGAGCCTTCGGCTCAGGATAGCTAAAACTGATTACAAATAATAAAGATTTAAAAAGTAGGTCAAACTCCAAGGTCAAGGTAAAATTATATTTGTACCCAAGATTACTATCTTTATCATCTCTCTTAGCACAGGTTGGTTGAACCTTAGGAATGCTGTTAACAAAATCTGTGACTCATCATCAAACTGAGGAATATGCATGTGAAATATAAAACTGTAGCACTGACTGTTTAAAAGTTATGGTCAAGGTAAAAAGTTTCGTAAAATTTTGAGGAAATTTGGCCATTGAGGTTAGAGTATTTAAAATTTTGAGTGTTTTCAAATCTCAAGATTATAAAACTATGAATTTTTTGTCATCTTACAATTGCTGCTGACGAAATTTAAATAACTACCTCTTTTAACCTTTTGAAGAAATCCCTGAAAGCTTTGTTTCCGAATCTCTGTGGTTGATCGATTGGTGGAATCTCATCAATCCATGACGACATTTTGTCCAACATGACAAGAAGCTTCTCTATTGTCTGAAATAAATGTACTCACATTGTAGTAATAGACTGACTGCTGCCTAAGTATGGCTATGATGCTCACAGACTGAGCTCTAGTCTGTCCCACAGTCAGAACATGGGACAGACTAGTGCTCAGTCTATACTGCACGTTATGAAAGTCAACACTCAATAGTACGGTACATGTACCTTCCCATAAAAACAATGTGAGTTCAGTACCTGAGAGACAGGGTAAGGCTCTGTTATTTTCTTTCCCTTCACAGCCTCATTAATGGCAGTGATGAATCCAACTAAATCTCTGTATGCCTATATAGAGATAAAAAAAAAATAATTTATAAACAAGAATGCTCCTCAACATGCCCTTGTCATCTTTGACCTACATTCCATTATGGATGACTGAGTTTAAATTCATACAAATCCAATGGAAACAAAAGGACACACTTTCTTCATGAATCTACCTTTAAACTGAATATGATGTCCAATATATACCTAATGTACATTTAACAGACTAACTTTAATACTACTGTAAAATCACAAATTTTCATGGGGTCAAATTTTCGTGGTTTGAGGAAAATCTCTTGGTTTGTGGGGATTTGATTTCGAGGATCAAGAATCAATGAGTACTTATGTATGTAACATTTCACATTTCGTGGTGGACATGAATTTGTTGGTCTCGTCATACCTCGAAAACAACGAAAATTAAACCCCCACGAAAATTTGTGATTTTACAGTATATAACTATAAGACAATTAAGCAGTACATCACAATATTTACCTCTGACTTTTCCCACTTTGCTAAATCTCCCGGCTCAAATATTTCTTTAACTGGAATATTGGACTTTTTAGTGGCCTCTGTTCCCCCATCTGATTGGTTGGCTGTTTCTGTGGGTGTGTCTGTGGGTTTCTCTGTGGGTTTGTCTGTGGTTTTCTCTGCTACATTTACTTGACTTTCATCTTTGTCTTTACATTGAGACTCCTCAGATGCAGCATTTTGCTCTAAAAGTAGAAAAAAAGCCATTTTCAATAACAAAATCAAAGGCTTTATATCAGCGAAGATGTTTGATATAATTATCATGTACATGTGTAGTTGTGTCCCTTAAATCATCAGCAATGATGTGCTTTATAATGGTGTACAATGTTGAGGGAAATATATACAACAAATTTATCACTTCAAAGTAACTTTTTCATAACATTAAAAACATAAATGACAAAAAAAAAGGAACAGATAGATACAAGACTTTGCTGCAACAAACTTAACAAATAATATTGGGTTAATGACAAAGGACTGAAGTAGATATCATTGAGATGGTGGCCATTTCAAAGGCATAACAGGAGAAAATGTATGGCTGGATGGGGAATCAAACCTTAGGACCCCTGAATCACTAGACAGGTGCTCTACCAACTGAACTACCCAGGCTGATATCCATGGCCCAAACCATTACATTCCTCCTTCTTTAAATTGTCTTTGCCCTAGAAGACACAATTACCCAAGTTCATATTAGACCCTGGCATGACTTTCACCTGCAATTCCAGGAGTGGTCAACGGCACCAAATCTGTAACAGGGAAGGAGAAAATGTATGGCTCGACTGGGAATCGAACATTAGGACCCCTGCAGGCTGCATCACTAGTCAGGTGCTCTTCAAACTGAGCTACCCAGGCCAATATCGATGGCCCAAACCATTACACCTGTTAGATTGTTGACTTCATTCAAAGGTACTGTATGTGTATGTAAAATAGCGGGCTTCATATTTTAGCGGCTTTGGCGCTCACAATAAGAGATAATTTATAAGTGTAATATACGGCACAAACATGCGTAGCACTATAATTCATGATAACGCCAACAGCTCCATATCCATTGATTGCGCTAAATTTTGAATACGCCAAATTATGAACATGTACAGTATCTGACTTAATTGATCTTTGGCACAGTATTTCACAATGTAGAAAGCTTTCTAGTTTCTATTGTGCCTGTCCCCAGAGTACTGTAGTATTCATTTCACTTTTTTGGTTATCTGACAAGAGATTTGAGTGACAGCTTTCTTACTTTATGTAATTTACAGGTCCAGTACAATCACTAGATTTAGCTACATACTAGGTAGAATTACCTACGTAGCTCTATTTACCTACCTCAGGTAGCTTTATTTAGCTATTTCAATGCAACTTTTCAAAATTCTTCTTTAAAATTTTATTAAAAAGAGACAAAATATTGCAGTTAATTGAATAGTTTATACATTGCTGCGTTTGGACAATTTGGAGCAAAACGTGTAATTCCATTGTTTGGGTAACTGTCTTCTCCATTGGATGCGGTTAGGCATGGCTGAGTATGATTACTTCACATTGTGCTGAATAATTACCGACCTATTAATAATGTTAACCAGAACTAGACTTCTTTGACATTTCATTCAAGAGTAACTGTTCTAACTGTCATACATAGTCCCAAAACTTTCAGAACTTTGATTGCAATTGCGAAGATAAAGACATTTCTTCAAGAGTGATTTTTTCATGAATTGTTTTCAGATGAGTTCAAAGTTGAAAATGATCACTGCATCAAAATGAGATTTTCTTCACATCCTGACAAAAAACCTTTTTTTCATATAGGACTAATTGATTTTGTAGCTGAATAAAGCTACCTCAGGTAGGTAAATAAAGCTATAAGTAGGAAAATCAACAGGTCCAGGAAAATCACTATATTTAGCTATATAGCTTAAGGTCAAGAACTAGTAAATAACTTTAGGCAAATTTTTTGGTGCTTAGTAAGATCCATTATGACGTCATAATCAATTTCAAATTTCTTTTTCCCGTACTTTACGGCTTTTGCAGAATTGTGTAGAAAATAGGGTATTTTCATGACATTCAATATGAAATCATATGATAAGTAAACCGGATACCTATATTAAATTTGATATTGATTTAACGAAGAGGCCATGAACATACTAATTACCGTTTTCTGAGAGACTGTAGGCAATCTGAATGCATTTCCTTTGTCGAATATGAAAAAAAACTCCAAATTCATGACTGGTTTTCTTAATTTTTCATTGAAAAGGACAGTTTAAGATACAGTTTTTCATCTTGTTTACCTAGTACAAATTATGCCCCAAAACACCTTATTTGACCAAGCTAAAGTTGTTAAGCATCAATAAAGGAATTTATTTCTCAAGTTTGATAAATCTGTAGGCACCTTTCATTTACTAGATCTTGACCTTAATTTACCTAGATATAGCTTTATTTACCTATATAATATAGCTTTTATTTAGCTATTTTGGAATAAGTTTCTGTTTTATGAAAAGCAGACAAAAAGTCGCATACAATTATGGCCGCTATTTTTTTTTTTTAAGTTTGATAAAAACAACCTAGGGCATTGATAGTAGAAACATTGCCTCTTTTAAACACTTTTAAACCAAAAAATGCATCTCTATTGTTTGGATAGCTGGAAGTGAGGTGAGGCATGACTAAGTGTGATTGCCTTGCATTGTGCTCAATTATTACCAATCAATTATCTTGTTGACCAAAACTGCTTTTCTTTGTTAAAGTAGCTGCTTACTCACAGATTAACTGTTATACATAGGCCTAGCCCCAAAACTTTTAGATTTTTGATTGCACCTGCACAAAAGGAGAAACATTTTTATAAGTGGGTTTTTGGTGAATTGTCTGATCAGTCCATTTCGAAGTTAAAAACTAAAATGCGACTTTTTGTCTGCTTTTCATAAAACAGAAATTTACTCAGAAATAGCTGAATAAAGATGGCTACGTTTTATGGAATAAGCCGCATGATTTAAAACTATCCTAATAATAAACGCACTTACACACACAAAAGCAAATGAAATGTAGTTAGCAAAATACCAGGAAATTGCATATTATCATATTTTATGCTTTTACGGAATAAGCAGCATGATATCATTTTAACTCCTACGGAATAAGCCGCATAATATAATTTCAACTCCTTTATGGAATAAGTCGCATGATACAATTTTAACTCCTTTATGGAATAAGCAGCATGATATAATTTTAACTCCTTTACGGAGTAAGCCACATGATATAATTTTAACTCCTTTACGGAATAAGCCGCATGATATAATTTTAACTCCTTTACGGAATAAGCAGCATGATATAATTTTAACTCCTTTACGGAATAAACCGCATGCATGATTTTAAACTATCCTTAAAAAACAAACACAAAAAAAAACAATTTAATAAAACAAAGCCCTAAAATGTAGTTTACAAAGAAAATATACCAGCTAGGTAAACACAAAATTATAACCATAAGAGCAAACACAGTCACACAAAAACGAAAGCAAAAGAAATCAAAACGTTTTTAGCACTGAGTATCATGAAACTGCGGTATTATTGTTGATAAGCTCCTAGAGCAATTACCCAGTTAAAAAACTGTTTTAAGAAATATAACTGTATTTGTGGCCATAGTTACAATGTATCATTTTTTAGTTTTCCCCATAAATATTCTTATATTATCCTTTTTAGCAGTTTTACCATATTTCTTGTAAGAAAATCTCTGTATTTTTCGTTTATATTCAGTTGAAATAATGACCACGTGCATTGAATAAAACAATTTTTTTTCAATCATGTCAATATTCGACTATCAAAATCATCTCCCAGGAAAACAGTCCGTTTATAACAAAAGTTTTAACTACATAACAATGAAATTTGTCGCCTTATACTCCTGTTATTTGCAACGATCCATAGAGAAATCGGTAATTTTACTATGGAGCGATGCGTGCAACGCATGCAAAATAAAATAGCACTTTATTCCGTCAAATGTCTATATTTTTATCTTGATTCCCCTCCCAAAAAGCCAAGCCCCATTTTTTTCTAATCGTAACCCCCCAAGAAAACCCTCTTCCCGGGGAAACTTCCCCTTTCTGTACACTTATATAGTTTGAATATCATGGAAATAAAAATTCGTCACCCTATATAATATACTCCTGTTATTTGCAACGCTCTATGGAGAAATCGATCATTTTACTATGGAGCGTTGCGTGCAACACATGCAAAATAAAATAGCGCTTTATTCCATCAAATGTCTATATTTTTATCTTGATTCCCCTCCCAAAAAGCCAAGCCCCATTTTTTTCTAATCGTAACCCCCCAAGAAAACCCTCTTCCCGGGGAAACTTCCCCTTTCTGTACACTTATATAGTTTGAATATCATGAAAATAAATTTCGTCGCCCTATATATACTCCTGTTATTTGCAACGCTGTATGGAGAAATCGATCATTTTACTATGGAGCGTTGCGTGCAACACATGCAAAAAAAAAATAGTGCTTTATTATTCTGTCAAATGTCTATATTTTTATCTTGATTTCCCTCCCAAAAAGCCAAGCCCCATTTTTTTCTAATCGTAACCCCCCAAGAAAACCCTCTTCCTGGGGAAACTTCCCCTTTATGTACACTTATATAGAATGAATATCATGGAAATAAAATTTGTCGCCCTATATATACTCCTGTTATTTGCAACGCTGTATGGAGAAATCTATCATTTTACTATGGAACATTGCGTGCAACCGTTTCTGGAATCAGAGAATTAATTTAATTAATCTGCTTCATAATCTTAATTTGAATTATTCTTAGACACCTTAAAATTAGTTCCCCGTAACTTAATTGCTTTATTTTCTCAAATATACATGAATGAATTTAATTTAATAAGAATCGGGTATGTTATTTCAAGTGACAAAAACTTAAATGCAACGCGTTGCAGATAACAGGATATAGCCGCTATATTATATAGGTAAATAAAACTACTAGTATATAGGTAGATTTAGCTATATAGCTAAATATAGTGATTTTCCTGGACCTGGTATATTATGGCCGAGGAAATTCAGACAATGTATCGCTTCTGTAAACTTTAAAATGTACTGAATTCAGGATATGAAAACTTAGCAATTCCATGTTTATGTGTACAAACCATTTGATGGAGTTGATGATTCTTCTGACATGATTTACGTCTTTTACTCCGTCAAATGTGCGTGATTTCGAACTTCGTCATTCAGAAAGTACAAGAAAGCCATCGGAATGCATCGGATTTTACTTTCACTTTCTTCGTTACACGTCGCGTAAAAAAATAAATAAATTTAATGTTTAATCCAGCTAATTAAGGTAGTGTATTAAGAAGTAATTGTGTCAATTAAGTTCTGTTAAAACTAAGAATTTAGAATCATGATAACTTAAATGGACGCATGCTTTTTTTTTTACGTAATTTATTTTATCTATGAAAAAAGCCAAAAGGAATTAGGCCTAAATTAACATTTAAAAGTAAAGGAAATGAAATATTTAGTCAGAACAGGGACCTACCACCTATAGTAAAAATGTCCGTGGTCAATAAAGCATGTAATTGGTTCAGATTTGTTGTCTAATATGTGCATTTGGAGGCTTATTTACTGACAGCTATAGCAGAAATGGTATGATTGCATGTTTGTTTGTCTACACAATCAACTGATCAATGTAACAAATGACTTTGTATTTCAACTGTAACAGGAAGGGAGAAAATGCATGGCTGGACCGGGAATCGAACCCGGGACCTCGGTATCTCTAGTCAGGTGCTCTACCAACTGAGCTATCCAGGCCGATATCCACAGCCCAAACCATTACGTACATTCCTCCCTCCTTAAATGGTCTTCGCCCTTGAAGACCCAACCCAAGTTCTTATTAGCCCCTGGCAGGACTTTCACCTGCAATTCCAGGGATGGTCAACAGCACCAAATCTGTAACAGGAAGGGAGAAAATGCATGGCTGGACTGGGAATCGAACCCGGGACCCCTGTATCTCTAGTCAGGTGCTCTACCAACTGAGCTATCCAGGCTGATATCCACAGCCCAAACCATTACACAACAAAACCAAAAGGTTGTAAATCTGGTTAGTAAGTTTTCTGAATTGACAAGGGCACTTGACAATGGAGCAACTTTGAAACGTAGCTCCTACAGAGCATTTGACACTGATCTCAATGCAATAATCATAATGTCACTTTAAAATCCGTAATGCACAAAGGGCAAAATAACTCACTCACTACCATATGTACACTCACCCTCACACACCCCCTCAGGCACTGTGAGTATATAATAAATTATCTTCATGGGAGGGTCTGGTTTAAATTCCCTGCTTTAAAAGTTAGATATAATTCGTAAAATGAATTTGTCTGCCATATGCAGTTGATCTCTCACTGTATCTGAGGGCCCCTATATAAAGCTGCTGTTTTAGACACTGTTTGGTGTAATCAATCATCACTGGTTTAGATGGATTGATGTAGGATACACAGCACTCAATCAATAGCAATAAAAACTTACTGTGTACTTCTTCTAATGCAGGAGTAAGATACCAAAGAAACTTACAATAGTTGCACAGGTCAGTGCAGCATACAAACAAACACAAATACATGGAACTGCAATAAATTGTAAACAAAGTAAATGCAAGATCACGAACACATGTCACCATTACACGCTGATACCTGTGACAGTAAAGCAGTCAGGAGTAACCTAGATTAAGTAATATTGAAAATGGGGTATGCTTTACTAGTCCTGTTCAGCTTTAATTAAAAAATTAACACCTCAGTTTATTCTATCTTTTAAAAAAATTGATTGCTTAGCTTTTAGAACTGCATAACTGACAACTATATAGCTCTCCAGGAAAAAAGACAAACTGAAGAGATATAGTGTTAGATTAACATTGAAATTATCAGGAAGCTGTATTTTCTCATCACCTGATAACAGTCTATAGGAAGTCAACTGACCAATTTTTATCCTTTCCTTTTCACCCTTTGTTACAAACTTGTACAGCATGCTGTTCCTACCCCATTGTTAAATATCCAAGATATTACTTATGCCTAGATCTAGAAGGGGTGGGGATGGGCTGTTCAGACCCCCCTGGAATTTGCAGAGTTTTAAAGTATGTTATGGTTATAATCCAACTAAAACTGATCTTAGAGCCCCCTTCCCCCTAGAAAACGATGTTAAGTGGGTATAAAAAATTAATGAATATGAAGCTTTAGTCTTGTAAGTAGACCATAGTTGTTCAGGTGAGAGTTGTTGCCCACAGATGTCTTGTTCCCATTTGAAACTTCTGAAAGTCATGCATTAATTTTAGACAGAAAGGCAAAGGTTCTAAAGGGAGAGTAGTAGGTACTACATTCTTTACACTGAACTTGTATGCATGTCAAAGTTGTCTATGTGAGAGACATGCAATATACACTAAATGTGGTTTCATACATTTTCATTTGGGATAAAATTCCAAAGTTTTGGCATTTTGGCAGAACTATTTTGGTATCCTGTTCAGGCTGTTGCTCGACTACAAAAATGAAATGTTAATGATGAATATATTGTATAGTGAAAATTCATATTTTTTCCTGAAAAACTTAAACTTGTTTGATCTGGTTGATGGAAGGTAATTGCATGAGAGCCAACTCTCATAAAATTTACAGATTTCCTTCCTGTTCCTTAAAAAAATAGCAGACCTATGAATTGACATTAAAGCAACTTGTACCTAAAATTATCTGGAGAGCTAGAGTTAATTTAAATAAAATATGAAGAGAGGGGAGCTGATAATGCATATATTACCAGTGTTTCATGTTTTTATCTTTGCAGATTTGATATGTAAATGAGTCCTTCCGGCATTCATGTCAACAAAACAGTTGTCTTCTTTATCTTGGCTATCACAGTCATAATTGTGGTTTATAAGAACTACAAATACATAGGGACATTTCTGAAGTTCGAGGAAAAGAAAGAGGGGATGACCTCAATACCCCAGGATGCTCTTGACAAGGCCAAAACCTTAAAAGTAGAAGAACGTAAGGTGAAAGTAGATATAAAGGATGGCAAGGTTTGTATTCTAGAACATGCAGTGATATTGTAATACTATACAGTAGAATGCGCTTATAGCAAATATGTTTATAATAAATTGATGTTTATACTGACATGGACGGAATTTTGTTTTCTCCATGGCTTTTAAATATATATATTATGAAATTAACAATTTAAGAAACGAATGACATTTATAATGAAGCAAAGTCATCTGTCCAAGACACTTTGTTAAAAGCATGTTTAAATGTAGGGCGGAGTTGTCCAAATCTGAAAAAAAAATTGCAGAATACATCCTTTGCATTACATTGTTCAAGTTAGATCAAAATTTTTTTTACATTTACTTGACAGAGTGTTGCTATAGTGGTGCGGGAGGTCATTCCAACATTAGGGGCGGGGGACATTCTACTTCTGCATGGACAGGCATTTTCATCAAAGAACTGGGAGGAGATACACACCCTGACAATCTTTTCTGCTCTTGGTTATCACCCGGTGGCAGTGGATCTACCAGAGGGTGAATCCCCAGTAGATAATGTTTATAAACAGCAGTTGTAAATACAGTTCAACTTTAGTATCTTGAACCTCTATATCAAATACCATGATATGTTGAAGTGTTTTTTGAATACCATTAACCTTCTTTTTTTTTTGTAATTTAACCTCAATATGCTGTTAAAAATTTCGAATTTAATTTTCGGATAACAGTATATACCTTGGTAGAATGGATATGTTCAAAGGCAAAATTTATTTTATGAGATCAAAATGCTTGTAACTTTTTATCTATGTTCATAAGCAAAGATAATTACACATAACCTGTCATTGAGTCTTTTTTTCCTTTTAGTAGTTGATAAAACCAATTTTACATTTTAAGACCACGGAACATTAACTGGCAAAATTGGAAATATACAGCTTACGTCATTTCTATCTGTTACAATCAAAACATTCAGTGATAGACAATGAAATGGGCGGGTACAATTCGACGTGGACGTGGGGAAAACATCTGATTAAATTTTGCTTATCAAAATTCATTTTCAATCCACCTGAGCTGTTTTCAAAGCAAAGAGTGAATGTATGATCCAAAAATCAATTAATTTCAACTCCCAAATACATATTGTTTGAAGTTCACATTAATATGAGTTTCAGCCTATAATCTTAAGAACGCTAAAGATCATAGAAGACAAAGATTATTTTTCAGGAGATACTTGATTCTAGAAGGGGGGGTGGGGCTAAAAAATTGTCGAGTCAGTTCATGGCTTAATATGACAATATATTTTATTTCTAGGATTATAAGAGTGCATGAGTTTTATACTTATTCTCACTGAAAACTGTTGGACAACTTTATTTAAAATAAAATTCAAACTGTACCAAAATTGAAATTATTTGTCTTCTGGGTCAATCAGAAATAATGTGCTTTCTAGCGTAGCTGAGGTGGATTGAAAATGAATTTCGATCTGCAACTTCAATCCATTATTTTCCCCACATCCGTGTTGAATTGTACCCGCCCATTTCATTGTCTATCACTGAATGTTTTAATTGTAACAGATAGAAATGACGTAAGCTGTACATTTCAAATTTTGCCAGTTTATGTTCCGCGGTCTTAACACACCCATAATTCATGAGGAACATTTTGTAGGAGCAAAATCTGAAAGTGAGAAGCCAGATGTTGGAGATAAAGGACTGTTCCTGGAGAAACTGATTTCTGCCCTCAAACTGACTGCCCCCGTCATTGTCAGTCCCTCACTGAGTGGGAAGTACTCACTGCCCTATCTCTTCAAGGACCCATCAGCAGTACTAAAGCGCTCCAGGGGGTTCGTGCCTGTGGCTCCAGTGGCCACTGGGGACTATACAGCAGAAGATTATAAAAATCTCCATGTGAGTCAAAGATCTCAGAATCAAGGGGCTTTTATGGATATAAATAAGATTACTGTAGATCACTAAATTTTTGCAATCCTTTATTTTGGCGAGATAGTCATTGACTCTTGATAAGCGAGACAATTTTTACGAATCATGGTTTTGCTATAGAATCAATCCTAAGGATTACTATTATAGGTGAACACACTGTCTCACGTAATAACGTGAAAATAAAGTTCTCGCGAATTACAGTGTATAGGTATGCATGGAAGATATTTATACACACTTAGTGAAAACCACAGATCTAGAAACACTCCATGTATTTTTTTTAAAAGTATTTGTATTTTTTATCTTCTTTAGATTCCAACAGCGATTGTGTATGGAGAAAATGATAAAACTGTTGGCCCAGTATCTACAAAGAACTTAATGAACTTACCTGACAAAGAACTACATGAAATAAAAGAGGCAGGTCACCCAGCCTGGTTTAACAAACCGGAGGAATTCCATAACATCCTGTACAAGTTTCTCCGCAAGAATCTCTCTACTGCCCCGTGATCTAGCAAGGCTAGACAAAAAATGACACCAAAAGACATTGATAAGAACAAGAATTATGTTGACTTCATTTTTTGCATTCATTTGCAGTAATAACTAATTTGGTTATAATGCTTTTTGGTGCTTAGTTATATATTTAAAGAAGATGTATATATGTTCAAATATGATTTTTTTTTTATTTATACATGTAGTTTATGGGAAACAATATCTGTATGGATTTTTTCTTATAAATATTCAAAGGTGTTATTCAGATTTGTGTCTTTAAATTATGTATCCTATGATTATTAGAAAGGGGGGGGGGGCTTTTTTGGCATCAAGAATAAGTTGTGACAACTCTCAATATATACATCTTCCTTTAGTTATGCAGGTTGTTCCCCTTTCATTAAGAAATATGATAAAAATTAAAACGTTTTATAAATAAATGAAAATTTCAAATGATTAAAGGGGTTTTACCATCCTACAAACATATATAAAGGGAAAAAAGGGAATTGGTTGCCTTCCAGTAAGTGAAAAGCAAATAACACAAATCTATGTTATCTATAAATAGAATATTTTTATTGTTTTTGATTCATTGTGAAATTGTAGGTGTTATATCTGCCTAGAAAATCTGTATTAAAAATATAGTTATATACAAGCTATATTGCTGATTGGTATGATGTATATGTCGGTATTCATTTTCTGTTAAAATAAAACAAAAATATTAAAGATTATAGTTTTTAGAACTTGTAAACTTTGGCACGCTGGAACATTTGACCCTTTACAACAGAGAAAAGATGCTGTATGTAAAAATGGAATTTATTGAAAGTCGGCAAGAATTGTTTTAGATTTTAAGTCATATTCTTAAGACAAGTACAAGAGTCCCATGGAACATATTGCATGGTCACCAGCTGTCTGTGCAGAAATCACTTTAGTATTGATACTTTTAAAAGCATATATTATGTAGTCTCAAACTTCATGTACATTAATGAGGGGCATTTATTGAGCAAACTTGAATCTACACTGTGGGAATATTTTATGCCATTGCTTCCATATATCAATATGGCTATCTTTGGCTCTGTTGTTCTTGGAAAGTTTTTTAATTATATCCCAAGTACTAGTAAATCATATATCTTTTATTTATTAGACATATGGTTATTTTTTCTTGTAATAAGAAAAATAAAATGTGAAGCGTCTGTGGTTCAGAATGGGTCAGGTTATATGTTTTTATTATAATAAAAAAATCAATCAACAATCTGTTTAGAGTTATCGTCCCTACTGTCTATCACGTGACGTCACAAAGCCATGACGTCATAAAAGACTGGTTTCTCACTCGATCGCAATTTTTGGTGAGGAGTCTTTTTCCAAAATTGAGAGTTTTGGATGCAATATAGGTATTGCTGTACGAAGCTGAGGAAGGTTTTGTATTAATGTAAGTAAAAATTAAGAAATTACATATAATTATCTTGAAGGATAAGAAGAGGTAATTTTGTAGCAACTCGATTATATATACTTTAATATGTAATAATTAACCTATCCTGTCAATATCATTTTATATGTAAGTCATCAAAGTAATCAAGTTTTGGGATTATTTGCCATGCGAAGCAGAAAAGAATTGAATTCTAAACATAACACTTGTAAATAATGACAATTTTACTATCTTGTTTCTCAGTCATATTTTGATTTGCAATTTTTACCACTTCTTTTTTATTTTCTAATCATCTAAAAAGAATTGGTTTTTTAAAACAGTTAAAAAATGGATTCAAATGGGGGTCCATCGTCGGCTGAATCCCACCTTGGGAAAAACAAGGTATGTGAATTCAAAATAAATTTTCTGTTGCCTTAATCTATTGCAAAGAATTTTTAACATTTTGTAAATAAAAGTAAATGGTGTACAAAATGTTTACAGTCAGTTATACTGTCCTTTTACTCATATCCAATGCAATCCATGCCCCGACTCTTTTCATAACCTTTTCTATATTTTTCTTTTGAATAATTGTTTTGAAATTTTCGTTATTTTTTTTTATTTAATTATACTCGGCTAAAAACAATCAATTTAACGCAAGACTCTAGATCGGCTTAGTCGATCCTTTTTTATAAAATAAGAAGCAAATTTGAGAGGTAATAAATATTTTCAAGATTTGTTACACGGGTTTGGATTGAGGATTAAAATTTACATAAGATTGAGTAAGTGTATTATTTATACATGTTTATAAGTAATTTAGAATCAAATAAGTTTGTTTCATTATTTTATTTTTATTGTTTGCAGCAGGATGAGGAGGAAGAGATAAATAGTGTTCCTTTGGAGAGGAATGAACTGGTAAATTCATTGGGAAAAATAGATTAATAATGTTTTACTTATTTGGCAAACTTTGCTAAATACAGAATATAATATAATAAATATGATTTTGATAATCATTTTATCATTTATTTAAAAAAAAATTTATAAAAGGAAAATGTAACTGATAAAGCCAATGATAGACAAATTTAATTTTCCTCTTCAGTCCACCAAAGCGTCCTTGATGATCATGATGGTCGAACACGATGATACTGATGATGAAGATGAAAGTCCTGAAGAACTTGACCAGGCTGTATGATGATTTGTCTAAACTAAGACTCTGTAATTAGATACATATGCCTACTATTTTCTTACAAATTAAAGATTGAACAAGAGCCATCTTATGCATAATTTAATTATAATAACTATGACCCTCTTTCCCATTTCATATATCAAAGTAAAGTAGACACTTGTTGCTTTCATTTTCTATAATAAAATTTCGTTTTGAGAATCGAGATATTGGAAAACAGGTTTGAGAAATTGCAATGTTCCTGAAATTTGCAGAAAACATGCGTATTTGACTACCTTCAGCAAAGAATTAAAATATGAGCACAGCCCATGGTCCAAAAAATAAAACAAGTTTTTTGATCTTCAGAAACAGAGCTTTCTTTATGTATTTGCATATTTTGGATCAGAGGTTGTGTTCTATATAAAATATTGAAAAATTAAATGCTTCAACTATAGGTCATTTTCAAAGAAATTTACAAAGAAATATGAGGAAAGTGACGCATTTTATGACGTCATAATGCATTGACTAGATGGGAAGTTACGTCACGATTAATAGATACGTGGTCACCAACACTCCAAGTGATAAATACCGCATTTGCAACCTAAACTGATCGGTTTTGATTTTTCAGAAATTCTCAGGGTCAAATAAGGCCCAAAGCGGCTCTCGCTCTTTGTCCACTAACTCAGTTACTACTAGTATTTTATGTTTCAGACGTTGTCCAGTATGTGCACGCTACCTGCCGAGATTGCTTTGAGAGAACGGGTAATAAATTAATAATAAATGTTTTTTTTTTATTTGGAACCTAGATTTTATTCAGTATGTATAAATGAACTTTGAACAGCTTCTTAATCTATGTAATGTTTCAGGCCAGACAACTTTCAGAGCTTAGCATGAAAGAAGCACTTGCTGAAGAATTATTTGAAATTGAGGTACCCCCCGGTAAATACTAGTACTCAGGTTCACCGTACTGATTTTCAATTATATAATTCTATCAAAAAGATATTGATAATGAATTTGGACATCTAGAAATCTTTTTTTAAAATGTTTGATGAAAAGATCAACTCTATCAATTTATATAATTACAAATACATGAATTTGTCATTATGATAAATATTGCTAAGAATTCAACTTCTTTAATAGATCAGTAGGATGTCCCTCATTGCACAGGCACCTGACGTTACTTATTTTTCTTTAAATAAAAAAAATATATATACACATACCTAATCGTAGGAACGGAAGCGTATTAGTGCCACTTGGACACTTCACTTTTTTTTTATTTCTACACTTTAATCTGTAAAATTTACACTATAAAGTGTAAATTTTACACTTAATCTGTAAATTTTACACATTAATCTGTAAATTTTACACTTTAATTTGTAAATTTTACACTTTAATCTGTAAATTTTACACATTAATCTGTAAATTTTACACTTTAATCTGTAAATTTTACTCTTTAAAGTGTAAATTTTACACATTAATCTGTAAATTTTACATTTTAAAGTGTAAATTTTACACTTTAATCTGTAAATTTTACACATTAATCTGTAAATTTTACACTTTAAAGTATAAATTTTACACTTTAATCTGTAAATTTTACACTTTAATCTGTAAATTTTACACATTTATCTGTAAATTTTACACTTGAAAGTGTAAAATTAATACTTTAAAGTGAAAATTTTACACATTAATCTGTAAATTTTACACTTTAAAGTGTAAAATTTACAGATTAAAGTGTAAAATTTACACTTTAATCTGTAAATTTTACACTTTCAAGTGTAAAATTTACAGATAAATGTGTAAAATTTACAGATTAAAGTGTAAAATTTACACTTTAAAGTGTAAAATTTACAGATTAAAGTGTAAAATTTACACTTTAAAGTGTAAAATTCAGATTAAAGTGTAAAATTTTCACTTTAAAGTATAAATTTTACAGATTAAAGTATAGAAATAAAAAAAAGTGAAGTGTCTAAGTGGCACTAATACGCTTCCGTATGATTGAACGGATGATTTGTGATGTTTTACCTCTGACACTTGAGAAAAAGTTTTAAACTGAGATGTTTACAATTGTTTACAAGTATATTTTTATTTTACATGTACTCGTACTTGTTTTTTAGTACATATGTATATGATAAACAAGGATGGACTATTTCCTCATGGGTCTCGTAATTTTCCCCAGCTTAAGAAATCATGGATCTGCTTTTGTTTCAGTATATGTACATGTGTTTCTTTAGTTTTACTATAGTGTAACAAAAAGTAAAAATATATATCTCAAAGATTTTGTTATTTGCAGTTCAGATTGATATTACGCTTCCGTAATTATCTTGCATGATTAATGGTCTGTTCACTTTAAAATGCGTTACTGGGAATGTGTGAAGTTGCTAAATTGACTATGTGAATAAACAAATGAAGTGTAAATTTTACAGATTAAAGAATAAAATTTACAGATTAAAGTGTAAAATTTACAGATTATAGTGTAAAATTTACACTTCAAAGTGTAAAATTTACAGATTAATGTGTAAAATTTATAGATTAAAGTGTAAAATTTATACTTTAAAGTGTAAAATTTGCAGATTAAAGTGTAAATTTTACACATTACTCTGTAAATTTTACACTTTAATCTGTAAATTTTACTCTTTAAAGGGTAAATTTTACACATTAATCTGTAAATTTTTCATTTTAAAGTGTAAATTTTACTCGTAATCTGTAAATTTTACTCGTAATCTGTAAATTTTACACTTTAATCTGTAAATTTTACACTTTAATCTGTAAA
>PRKT01000011.1:2042812-2047812 GCA_003671525.1 Saccostrea glomerata | reverse complement strand
CAAATGTATAGTCAGCCTGCTCAGCCATACGGGAAGAAGATCCACTGTCTAGCAAGCCTTTCGAGAAAGCCCACTGTATAGCCAGCCTTACGGGAAGAGCACTGAAAATATAAGTTAGTCACCATGACCTAAAAAAATAATCAGATTGATTGTCCTCCAGATGAGGGTGCAGTTAGTCAATTAGACAATATGTTAAGCTCATTTTGACGACTCGAGAAAAATCAAACTGACTAACTCGATAGCCTACCTTGACTAATTAAAAGTCACCATGAGTACACTTTAACGATTTTATTTGACTGTATTCTTGTCATAATGATAGATTCTGATATTCAAAGTGATTTTCATTTCATATCAAAATGACTGTCAATTAGTTATATTTCTAGGCATTTTGACGATATTGGAAATCATGATGACGATGCGCGTCAAATCATTTTGATTATCACGCATCAATGTCCTTCAGATACAAAATATAACAATTATACAACTAATGTTTGAGCTATTTATTATAAAATTTCATAAATATGGTTATTTCATCCACCAAATATACACAAATAATAAACTGATCATCTTAAAAAACATAACATTTGCATATAAACATTGTAAAAAGTTAAAAGAGATCATATACACCTACATATATAGCATACTTAGGAAACAGTCTCTCGTTGCACCGTTTAAGTTACATGTAAGTTGTTGCTTTGTTTCGCTACGTCATAGGAATATATTAACTGGTTGTTTTCTTCTTTATTCATTACCAATTCTTTTTCACAGGTCCTGCAATGAAGAATAGTCTTTATAATTTACTTAATTTACTTACTTAAGTTGCTTTATAGCAAAAGTAAAGTATATGAAAACAAATTTATTTATATTGAAAGGAAATCAAGATATAAATTTAGTTAAATACTAGTAGCTATATATGCAGTATATATTAAGAAGAAAATAACGGGTACCATAAGTCGTTTAATACTTACAATTAAAATGAATAAAAAATTACGTTTACCTTAGCAAACATGGCACATGGGAATGAAATCATCATCAGTTCTGTTTTCTTCTTTTTTGGCTGTTTTCCTCAGAAATGGGTTAACTACAAACCATTGTGATTTTATTTTAAATGCCTATATCATATGCATGTATTATAAACAAAATACATGGAACAATACGAATAATATTAGTTGAAGCAGGCCTGTATAGTAAGTGGAGAGTTAGTACATGTACATTAGGGACTTGTATTTTCTTTTATAAAATAGAATGTTAAAAAATAACAAGTTCTATGTAAATCACCATTATACTGAACATATCAGCTATCAGTACGTGTAATCCTACCTTATTTCTTCTATTCATGGTAACATCTTCGTGTACCTTATGTGGTTTTCATCTTGTCTATATTCGTAACAAGATATTGTATTTTGATTTGTTTGTCCATTCAGTGGAAGTTGAGAGTCCATGCCATACTGTGAGTTTTAAAGAATAATACGTATTTAATAATCGTTGAATTTTAGACCAAGTCCGATTTGAACTGTTTGCATAAATTTAATATGCAAAAATCTACTTGAACACAATCAACCCACATCCTAACCTACATGTATCATAATAATGTAAAATACAATAATTACTGAATAAAAAATATCGAGTACTTTGTTAATTACAATATTATTTCTCTGTAGAACATTTTTTGAAAAAGTTTGTTACAGAATTATTTGTCTAAAACGAGAAAACAACAAAACATGACATACCATGACTTCGAGTTTTCCTGGGAGGAAAATGGCGACCGACGCTATTGTTTCTTCCCGCCAATAAATATAAACAAAATGACCAGGATACAAGTCAAAGTTGACCAGTGACTGGTAATGTTGAAGAAACAGATAGTCAAATTATGTACTGACTAACTTAACAGAAGAAAATGACTTCAAATCTGGTCAACGTGACAAATTTATGTTTTCAGTGAGGGTCTTTTGTAAAGCCAACCTTACGGGAAGAAGGCCCACTGTAAAGCCAGCCTTGCGGGAAGAAGGTCCACTGTACATATAGCATGTCTTTCGGGAATATCTTGCCTTCTGCGAAGAATTTTTCTGCCTACTTTTCTTAACCTTGAATCAGGGTTATTATAATGCAGGCAAGATAAAGTAACATAACGCACCTGAAGTACCGGGTATTTATCTGCCGTATTTATAAAAAATCATTTTCGTTTTTTAATACGTATTTCTTGCAAGAAACAAAAATAAATGCCGTATGCGTTGAAAACTTTTTAGACTATAAAGTAATAAAAAAAACCACTATGTTTATAGCTTAAACAAGCTGCAGTTTAATGTAAAAGAAAATATTTTTTTGCACATTAACGACAGCATTTTTACTAACTATAAGACATTATTTAATTAAATTTTTGTCACTCTTTCATGAAGGTCATTGTGTCGATAACGCTGTGGCCTTGAAGGATCATATCCACAGCCTCATTGGAAACCATAATTCGCTTCGGAATGTATTTCGAGAGACCTGCTTCCTTTACAACGGTCTGGTAGAACGGTGCTGTAGCAACACCACAGGCTCTACATTTAGAACTAACCGACACCACAAGCTGTACTTTGGAATTAGGGTCTGCCGAGAAAATGTAATCCAAAGGGATTGGAGCCAAGTTAGTAGACATTCTCAATCCTTCGTATATTGTTTGACTCTTCTCTTCACCTTCAACTTCTGTAACAATAATTTTTATCTCTGGGCCTTGTTCTGTCTTCTGAGAATTGTTCATGTGATACTGGTAGAAATTAATATCAAGTGATTTACTCGGAAAAGGAAGGAGTTTGATTTGGCATAACTTGACGGGAAACCTGGTTTTTAACGAAATTTTCTGCTTACAAACAAGACCCGCCGTTCTTTGTCCCATTGACCCATACAGATTTTGAACCTTCACTTCATTCGGAGCATTCTCAAATCTAGCACCTTTCTGAAATTTTTCGGCACCCCCTTCGAATTTTTGCAACGTGAAATACTTGTATAAATCTAGCTGCTCCTTTTCATCTAAGACCTCCGTAGCAACAAGCAGACTAGAAAAAGTTTCTAATGAAAGTAAAGGTACTCTAAGCAAATAAAGGTTGTCTCCCAGCGCTTTCCTCATGTTTTCTCCGGTTGGCTCCATTTCTCTCCTCTTGCATTCTTCCTCTGCCCATCGAAGGGTGGCTTTGACAAGGTTTTCTTCTGAGGTACAGAATTTCCCATTCTTCAGAACTTCTCGCAAGTTATCCTTGCTGAGAGACAGAAAGCCATCTGATTGCAGACATTCTGTAGTGTTGAACTCTATGAATCTTAGTACATTTGTTTCTAGTTCTTTCAGATCGAACAGCTTGGCTTGACTAAATATAACACAGGCATTGTCGCTATCGACCGCTGCTTCTAGAAAAGACTGGCATTGATTTACCAAGGCGGGGATCTGGTATTTTTGTGCGGCATGTAAAGTTGGAATAACTGTGTCCCCTTCAAGCTTTATTTTATCTGTGTAGATGAACCTAAAATAGATGTAAAAAAATATATGACGAGGACTAACTTACCTGTTCATACTGTATTATATTAAAAGTTGGATTAAAAGAATTAAATTCATAAATAGGGTAGCAATTTAAAACGAGGATCCGATGTAACCTTGAATAAATTCATTATTTTGCTTTGCGTTGTTTGTAAACCACAATCTAAAATATCGTCAGTATATTAGTAATAAAATAAATTTATAATACTCAAAATTGAAGTGTCATGAAAAAATATACCTGAGCAGATCATGAAAAAAATACCTGAGCAGAGTTTTGAAGATGTCGTAGGAGATGTCCTCGATATTTACATCCTGACCCACTTCCTGGAGTGTACCATAGAACATGGCTTTAAAAACTGGACTCCGGATAGCAAGGATCAGTTTGTGTGCCCTCAGGACAGATTTCTCCTCATCCGACTCGTTCGGAAACTTGAAGGCGATGTCCGACATTTCGCCGTTGTTAAACATCGCTCTCAGGGATTCGTTCACCGTTCCGGGTTCTCCTCCGACCGACTGTTCCATGCTGTCACTGGTGGACGCAGTGCTTGTACTTTCACTCTCCATTTTCTACAGTTTAATGATGTTTCTTCTTTCTAAAATACCCTGATCAACATTTTCTGATTATCATTATGACGCATCCTCTCGCATGCATTTGTAACGACCGCACATGGACCTCGATCTCGATTGATTTACGTACTGTCAGGGTGGCAGTTTACTTTTTAAAACTTCTTGTCCCCTCCCATAATTTAAATGAATTTCTGGTATGACATCTGACATCAGGCAATTTATTTTTTTATTTTCTGATATATATATAGGTATGTTAGTATATAACGATAATCTGAATTTGGTATAAGGGGGGGCTGGCAAATTTTTTTGAGACGGATTATTTATTTTCATGCCTGTCGAGGACAGATTATTTATTTTCAAGATTATCAAGGACAGATTATTTATTTTCTTCTATGTCTTACCGTACCTAGATCAATTGATTCTGAAAGACTAATCATTTATATACCATTTTCGGATACAGGATTTGGGGAGGGGACAGGTATAACTTTGTTTAGGCAAGAGGTCTGGGGCCGCTGTAAGGACCCCAGTGGGTCCTGGGCGAAGCCCTGGTGGAGGCCAAGGGAGTATTCCCCCGAAGCTCTTGGGGTTTCGTGTATTTTAAGAGTAAAACAAGGCACTATTATAGTGGTATTGGTTAGTATAAACCAAAGTATAAAATAATAATACTGGTCATACTGTACTTTGAATGAAGTAAGTTCAGGGAGCAAAGCCACCTGGAGCTCTTGGGTTTTTCAACACAAGTATACATGTATAAGAGTAAAACTTTTGTAGGAATTGGTTAGATGTGTACCAAAGTATGACATTATTAAGTCATATCATACTTTGCATTGGCGTCGGAAGCAAATTGAAAGTGGGGGGCTAAGTGTAAAAATAAAAATTTCGTACCTCCAAAAAAACCCGACAAGCAAAAAAAAAAAAAAAAAGG
>PRKT01000011.1:2025004-2041822 GCA_003671525.1 Saccostrea glomerata | reverse complement strand
ATTATTCGTATCATACTTTGAAATTTGAAGGGAGGGCCTGGGGTCGTACACATGTACGTCCCCCTTAAATCCGCCAGTGTATATTTTGTATAAATTTATCTAGAAAGTATAATTATTCGACAAGAAAATTTATCTTTTGTGGTGTATAAGAATTGGTTTGTATATAAAGGTATTCATCACACCTACTAATTAAGTGCACATTGTCATGTTGATAAACTGACTTAAGTATCCAGTCTGGTAATCTGATTTTAAATACTATTTGGTTCTAAAATGGGGAAAAAAAATTTGAATTGAATACTTTTGAGATTAAATTGCACGTAAGTAAAAAAGGTATTTTTACAATATTTAATTATCAGAAGTCAAGGTCAGATTATTTATTTTCTCTGTAGTGGAGGACAGATTATTTATTTTCAACATTTTCAGGGACAGATTATTTATTTCCAAAATCTGCCAGGCCCCCTCCCCCCTCAGAATCAAATGGTCGTCCCCTAAATATCATAGTGAGATCCTAATATTCGAATAGTAATCTTGTGATATCACGGATTTCTAAATTAAGCTAGATTTTTAAGGCCTTTATCCAAAAATCAGACAAGAAATTCGGCAAATAATATGTATGCTTGCGTGTATAAAATATTTACTCCCCCTGATTTTAATTTCTCCAAGAGGTATTGACCTTCATCTTTCCCAAGCTCTATACCCTTCCCTCCTCCCCCTGTAAATATTGAATCAAATCTGAAATTCAAATACACCTGTACTATCTCGATTATAAAATTTATTTCTTTTGTTAATACATTTAAAACAAAAAAAAAGTTTCTCGGACGTACAGTAAGCACTTTTTTGTGTAATTATCGAGGTGTTTTGTAGGAAAAAAACTGTGGTCTCTGTCTTTTCTCCATTTCGATAGTAATGTGTCCTTCGTCAGTCCGTCTGACTGTCTCTGAACAATTTTTCAAAATGCTACTCCTCTTGCAGTTTTGGTTAAGAAACATAATTCTGTGTATTGGTTTGTTATTTCCATGAACGTTGTTGCTGTGGTTACTAAAAATAGAAATTTCTGTGAAATATTCAAAATGCTTCTCCTCAAATTGCAACAGCTTTGATCTGATTTCAATTCAACTTGGCACACAAGTAGACTTCAGTAAGATACATAATTCCTTTTATCGGTAAATTTGATTTGGGTGTTGCCGTGGTTACTAAAAATAGAAATTTCTGTGAAATACTTTCAAAATGATATCCTCCTACAGTTTTGGTCTGATATCAATATAACTTGGTACACAAGACGTAGACTACAATAAGATACATAATTATGTGTATCGTTTTTTTTTACTTCGATGAACGATGTTGCCATGGTAACTAAAAATAGAAATTTTACTTGGGGAAAGAATGAGTGCTCTGTTACAACGCACTTTGAAAAATTACGCACTTTGAAAAATTTTTTCAAAGTGCGTTAAAATTTGGGACCAAGCTAACGCACTTTGAAAAAAATAATTTTTTTTCAAAGTGCGTTAATATCGACCATATTAACGCACTTTGAAAAATGTGTAAAGATTGATCAATATTCCTTCAAATAATTGGTATGGTAAATAACAGATCCTGGTTTGATAATTTGTTATGATAAAGTCAATGTAGGACCTGAGATATTGACGTTTTAAATACTTAAGGTTTTGATAAAATAAAAGTGAAAATTAAAGGGTCTTGAAAAAAAGAATGACGATTGTTTAAGTTCATTAATTCGTTTCTTCTTTTTTATTCTAGTCTTTGATAAGTAGATGTAAAGGTGTATAGGGGGGACTAAGAGAGGACAGCTTCAAGCAACTTATCATTTATAATAATAAAAAGGGGCCAATTTGATTGTTCAAAACTAAGGAAATTTTTTCTCTCTCATGCGTTTTACTGTACTTAAAAATTTCTAGTTTTCATCTGTTTTAATTATTATATAACTAATTTATTATTGAAAGTTTTCAACGTCATACCAGTTAGGGAAATACATAATAATATGAATGCTTTGAATATAGCATAGAAATCGAGACTGGGCGAAGGGCCAGGGGAGGAGATGGGGGGCAAAGCACCCCACTTATTTTGGAAAGATATATACATCGTATAAGCATTGAAAATGCAGTGTACCCTTTTTAGGTTTATGCTTCCCTCAGTTACCGACACCTATGTATTGGAAAGATAAAGATTTGGACTGAGGAATCTTATACCCGTCTTCTCTTTTCGACGGGAGTAAATCAAATCATTTTTGAGTTTAGGGTTAGGCTTAGTTTTTTGAAAGATAAATGACAAATAAAATCTTTCCATGACTAAAATATGATTTTTTTTTCAAAGTGCGTTAAGTGTCTCCATAGTATAATATATTGATGTAGACTCTTAACGCACTTTGAAAATTTTTTTCGAAGTGCGTTGAGTTGGTCCAAAATTTAACGCACTTTGAAAAAAAATTTCAAAGCGCGTTGATTTTGTCCCAATTTTAACGCACTTTGAAAATTTTTTTCAAAGTGCGTAATTTTTTCAAAGTGCGTTGCCACAGATGTGCTCATTTGGTTAGAAGAAAGTGAATCTATGGATCTCTTACCAATCAAGCCTGTAGGAAACAATCTCATTTTGAATTTTGGGGGCAGAAATTTTTGTCGAGGAAAAAAAAACGTTTGTGGGCGGGGTCGCAAAAACATATGAATTAGTCTATTTGTCTGTTGTATAGTACATGTAAATACTGGTAAAATTATTATTGTGGTGAACTTTCATTTTCTATTGCAAAATAAATACTAGTACTGGCAAAATTATTGGAAAGAAAAAACCTTAAAAAAGTAATGGCAAATTTGGGAAAAAAAGTGTTCTATTATTTATAAATTTAATTTAGCAGATTTATAAACAAACATTTACTTCGTATTTATTTTAAGAGCACAATAATAGCATCAAGGAGACACTCCCTATTAACGTGTATAACCCATACAAAAAGTGTTAAAAGGTACATTTTGAACATCCATGACATTTTTTGCTTGCATAATGAAAAACTGTGTTTAATACAATCTAATTAAAATTAGATGTTAGATCCACTCGCGTATTCGCTACACTAACATCAATGTTTGTCTAGCGAGTATGTGAGCGGATCCAACATCTAATTCTAATTAGATTGTGTTTTATAATGAAGGGGTATAATGCATCTGGTCCTATTAATTGAACCCTAATCCTGTGTATTTCAGTTTATTTGAAAACATAAACTTGAAGAATTTTTTCACCATGTGTCTTCATCTTAGCTCTATCCCAATTAAGGATATTTCTACAACTTCCATGGTATTGTCTACAACTGAAGAACAACCAGCATTGTAAGGTTCTCTTTTATTATGCAGCTGATGACATCTGAAGCAGTATATTAATACATGCAATGATAGCTACAAGCAGGAAAAAAGGCAGTTATCACATCAATACTGGTGACAACTACATGCTGAAAAGATTGAATGCTTTTTTGTTCATTGCAACATAAACATTTCTCAATTTTATGGTAAATGCATTGCACAGGTTATGTTTATAACAAGGACACCTTTGTGAAATTGAATAAATGTAAAAAGATCAAAGTTTGGCAAAAGAAATGATGTAAAACATAGCTTTGGAGAGATTCTTGGTTTTTCAAAAGCTAAGACAATTTGCTCTAAATATTTCTATCTGCAGCAACAAAATTGCAATGGTAGAGTTAAAAACTTAACTACATGATGGACACAGAAAAGTAAGATGCCAAGTTCTGTTACTCAATATGGCATGATCAGATCTAAACAAAGGCTGCCTCCTAAGTTCCCTGTGACCTTTAACCTCACTGGTATTACACATCAATACACTGGTACTACACAGGAATATACAGACAATTACCATGTACGGACAAGAAATTTCTCCCTGTATCAAATAATTGTGAAAGGTAGTGAATTAATGTATACATGATAGTAGAAAAATTTCATTTTTTAAAATCCTCATTTTTAACAAGCTAGGAATCATCTGTCTCCAACTGCATTCTACATTATAAAAGTCATTATGTATCCAGCAACAAAATATTACATCTTCATTCAAAAACTTTGCTCAATATAGTAAAATGCAAAAATAAAAAATACAACCTATACTTTTCATTTGACATTAACTTATAATATATATATAAAAAAGTTCATATAAATCAACAATAGTAAAACTTCTTATCATTTTCAACTCTTCATAACTAACATAAGCCTAACCTGGGATCCCTTCTGAAAGAGCAAATCAATTCACTGCAAGATATTTCCCAGGGAAAATCAATATGTGTTGTAGATTACTTATTATACACCAGAACACCAATATCTCATTGATATTGTTTTCAATTTGATCAAGTTTACAGGGAACATTTAAATTGCAAATTCACTAAAACACAAAATTTGCAGATCCAAGGATTTGATATATTTTTCACATGATCATAAATAATTGGAGAATTAGCAAATAATAAGTAATCCACATCTTATATGGGTACATTTGTAACAGATAATATATATTTTGTGACCCAAAAAATAATAAACAATGAAGTAAAAATGTTTTATCACATAAGTTGCTCTTTCACTTTGAACAAGTATAAACTATAAAATTATAAATTCAGCACTTACTTCGGAAGCTTATACAATGAATTATATTTTTTTCTGCAAACGATTAATATAAAAATGTTCCTATAAATTTCAGTTTTACCATTCATACACTGTACAAACATGTAGTTCAGAATACAGTTTTTTTTGTTCATTGTTAATAGCATCAAACTTGTTTCGTACGACTTCATATGCACAACACAGTAATTTAGAAACATACAACATATGGTTAAGTAGCCTGAAAATCATGAACTATTTATTTTGTGCAGGTATACTAAAGAAGGAAAAAAATCCCATTTGAAATGGAAAAAAAAATACAATGTCTTTGGAAAGAAGTAAATCTTTTTCAGCTTTATAAATATATGCCATTATTATGTACAAATCCAGCTGATTGAAAATACATGTATCTCTGAAAGGTATTTATATTGTTCACAAAATCGTGTAAATATGAAATTTAATGATAATTTTATGTTTCCAACATGCATTATTAAATATGGTATGTGAATGTCCATACTACATTGTATTTCTAATCAAGTTTGCTGAAGACAATAATCTTTTATCATGCAACACTCATCTTTTATTAAATATAGCAATCCCAGAATGGTGTTATCTTATCATTAATAATGCCACACTGCATTTCTACTGGAGTGAGCAAAAAAAAAAATGTTCCTGGTTAATTTACTACTCATAATTGCTAGTATCTAAGCTTAACGCTTTTTTGTGTCAACAAATAGTGTTAGTAGATATGCAGTGTCTGTTAGAATAGCACAATATTTACATCACAGAACTAACAGCAAGAATTAAGATGACATGCAGACATACTATTAAATATATATACAAGTATATACCCTTTCATCTATCAAATAATTTACAATTCACCATCTTTCTGCAAAATAAAATATAATGGTGTACTTTGAGTGTTAATATATCTCATTCTCCACAGATTTTTGCCACTTTTAAGAAGTTTACCACTTTCATTAAGATTACCCTTGAAAACAATACAACCTCAAAACTGATGATATCTATAAACACTATAGCTGACAACTGTAGGCAACTCAGATATACAAAGCACTAACTCATTTGGAATGCACAGACAACTGCTTATTCATCATACAACTGCTGAGTAATTTACATATATAAAAACACTCTGAGATATAACATAAATTTTGTAATTCTGGTTGGACATCTCCATTTTTAGCTTTGACAATTCGATGTACATGACAACACTGAGTGACCGGTGATATTTTTTTTTGGCCTCGAGATCGATTGGTTTGAGAGACGGAGGGTTCTGACGATCAGGATACAGAAGAGATAGGGTTGTGAGGGGAGCCCATCTGTGTGAGGACTTTGTCCAGCCACTGCAGGGGGCCATTTAAATGGATCTCAATCCAGCAGGGGGTGCTGGTCACGTCTTGGCGGTGGTACTCTGCCCCCCAGCCTTTGACAAAACTCATCCTAATGGTGCACATTTTGGTGAGTTCATACACAGCCTCAAAGCCATGGTTGACAGACTGACTGAGTAGAGCTGCAAACTCTTGGTTGTTGAAGATCTTCAAACTGCAGCCCGGAGGAATCTTGCACACTGTGGTGGGATGAAATCCATGGTGGTAATTGCAGTTACGACTCTGAACAAATATACTAGAGTCACTCAGGCATTCTGCGAATACTTCTCCTCCCACATAATACAAATGCACACCTGTAAAATACAAATGAAGTGTCAAAAAAAAATAATTCTTACATGTCAATTACACCTAAAAGATTAAACTATAATATTTGCTTAGATGCAATTTTTTCCTTCATCCCTCAGGTGATGTCATTTTTGCTCTTCTTGACTACAGAAAGAATCTAGAGTTACTGAATCAGCTGATTTCAATATTATAAACAACTGTGATCACCAAATTTCATAAAATCTTTTGACAAGAAATTTTATTTTTGATTTATAGGCGAGATAATTTTTTTCATGAATGTCTGTTACTGTAATATATAATTTTAAATAATAAAAATATAAGTAAGAATGTAAATTTAGCAAGCAGATAATCTTAAACAATCATTTGAAATTAAAATTCTTGCAATTAATACTAATTTAGAGCAAATTAAATATTGATTTAAGGTGAATTAATTAAAACTTACCTTTACTAATGTGTCTTCTGGTATTCTCTATGGTAGAATTGCGGTTAACATTTGACAGTAATCCCAAGCAGAATCGGTCAGCGTTGTTAGAGGGATCAGTGAATCCGTCAACAACAATGCTTGTTTGTGATGCATGGAAGGCTTCCCCCACCCTGTTGTTCAGCTCATAGTAGACAATGGAGCACCAGAACTGGGGTTCCTGATAAGTCACTGGCTGTAGATCTGTCAGTTTTACAGACATACCTAAAATAAAATAAGGAAAAATAAACTTCAATTCTTGTATCAACAGTATTACATGTATAATAATAATCAACACTGTCTGTCTACTCCTATTGTTTGATTCTTAAATGGGTCCAACTTAACAGGAGTCTCTTAAAGTCACTAGCAGAAAAATATTAAGTCTGTATAGCTATTAGATAACAATGTGTAATGAAAACAACAATAAAGTTCTGAGTCTGTGATTTTTATGACAGAAATTTATCAATTTGTTAAATAATGTAAAGCCAAAAAAAATTTAAACTACCTACCTACCCACCTTGAAAAATGTGAGTCATAGTACATGTATATCAAACATAAATATGATTAATGATGGCCTTAGTCATTTGCTAAAATTATTTTTTGTTTATATGAATAAAAAACTAATTGTATAAAATGAATGCAATTTCATGTTAGGAACAGAGATAACACAATGAAAATTTACACTATAAACATGTATATAATTTTATGCTTCTATTTTATTTCAAAAGTGTTAAGGACCCCCCCCCAAAAAAAAATTCTCCAATCTCTACCAATGGAAGAATACTTTACATATAAAATTAGGAATTTCTTCATTTCTTCCAGGTGAACAATAATAACTTTCATTTTGAAGTCTAAGGCTTGAAAATTATTTTGGCCCTCCTGGGAAACCCTGGTTATATATAGTAGATCCACTGCCTTACAGTGTCTTTTAAAACTACATTTCTCACCTCCAGGTCCTACTCTGCTTCCATGCGAGGATGCTGGCATTGTGTCCATTGGCTGATGGTGGGGCCGTGGATGGTTCTACATTTCTCACCTCCAGGTCCTACTCTGCTTCCATGCGAGGATGCTGGCATTGTGTCCATTGGCTGATGGTGGGGCCGTGGATGGTTGTTTCTGTTTTGGTTATTCACATTAGCATTATCGTCGTGTGGCTGATATGCTGGTGGGGGTGTGCCCGCTTCAAACAAAAATCACAAAAGAAATGTCAAACAAGCAACAAATAATACCAATATATACTTTTTTATATGTTTAAAAAATGTTTATGGTAGATAGTGCAAATCAATTTATCTGTTGGGAGAAATGAGTAGAGAAGCAACTAGTCAAAGATTTAATGAGTTCAATGTAAGAAGGCTAGCTGTCTCAATCTCTGATCAAGCAGTCTTCTCTGTATCCTTTGGGAATTAGACAGAAGAACTGTTGGTCAGTTTATAGCATATGTCATTTGATGAGCCTTTATTTTCCAAATTAATTTGGTATAGATTAAGTAGTTAAGACTAATTTGATATTGTTTAATATGATGGGCATTTGACAATGTCTAACTTAACCAGTATAAAAATCTATCAATGATGTAATATATTTGTTATAATTAATGCCTACACCACAGGGGATGGATATTAAACATATAATTTTTAAGGTACATAAACCCTCTGCTCACTCATATAAAATGTTGCTTGAACCTTCATGATTTTCCAAAAGAAATGTATTTTATAAGTAAAATACAAACAGTTATAGCATAGCTTGCGGGGCAAAATTACCGGTAGACAAAAAAGACACTTCAACTTGGCAAATCTATAAAGTAATAATAGACATTTATGTTATTAAGAGTTATCTCTCTTATCAGAGTATCAATGAACCTTAAGGAATGGAAAAATCATGGAAATCTTAGAATCAAGGTTGACATGACTTTCTTGCACTCTAAATTGTTTAAAATAATTGTTATTTTTTGACGGGCGTATCATGCTGGGTGTGGCACTTTATTTCTCTGATGCTTTTGTACTGTACTTGCTTTTATTAACATCAAACACCATTTTTTATTTTCGACAAAATTTTAACAGTACTAAATACAAATCAAATCAACAAATCCATGGGTAATAATATCTCTTGAAATTCATTAGTATTTTCAAGGTTGAGTCGTATTTATGTAATTCCTAAATCATATGCATTTCTTTTGTTACAAAACTAACAAAAACACATTTCGTGAACTTTCTGAAGCTTTAAAATCAAGATTCCTGTTCAATGTAATTTGAGTGGAAGATGACTTTAACTTCATCTTAGACTAGTACCAATATAGTACATGTAGTAGATACATGTAGTATTGTTTTACCTGAAATATGGTGACATTCTGGAGTTTCAGGTCCTCTATACGACTTCTGGCTCGAAGTAGAGAGTCTTCATTGTTCTCGACTAAGTATACCTACATATATAAATGGAAAACTTTTTTGACAATCTAAAAAATTGTTCTATTCAAAGGATTTATTCCAAATGTAAAGTTTTTGCCTGACTGGTCTAGTTTTCTCACCTTGCAATCCTGAAGAAGGTAAGCAATGACAATACCCAAATGTCCCTGCAAACAATAATTCACATTATACACTTGCTGCTGTAATTATTTATCAAAAATGAAACTATACGAGTAAAATCTGTCATTCAAAAAAAGCATGATTCCCTTTTGAAATTAATGGTCTGGGGTCCCAGTCTACAGTAGCTTACCCCTCCACTACAGAAGTCCACTATGACATCACCAGGTCTGTGAATATCCAGGACAGCAGTGACCAGGTTCTCCAGCTGTTGACACTTCCTCTGGCGACGCTTCTTTGGTAGGTCTGTAAAACAATACATAAAAATTTTACATCGTTTTTTTTTTGGACTTCCAGTTTGATCTCTATTTCTGAAGAGATTTTTTTAAAAGTAATTCTTTTCTTTTTCCATTGTTAATTTATGAAAAGCAGATTAGTTTTATTTCTCCTTTTCAATTACAGTTCAAAGCTATGTGATGAGCTTGCAAAAATATTGAAGCTTTTTTCTTACCCTAGATACATGTATCAATGTTCATGTATTGAGTATAAGACTATAAAATATCTAATGCTTAAAATAAATTTGCTTTATACTAAATTGGAATTATCTGTCCTTGTCCTATCGATGGTATTATTGAGTATTTTACTAGGAATAGCAACAATAAGGATTATTATAAATACATGTAATCATAAATAATCCAACAAGTAATAATTAGAGTCTTTGATCTGTTTTTGCTGATTTTATTTATAGTAACCTCTTCCTGGGTCTACTCGTTCAGGAAATCCCTCCCAGTCCAGCTGTACCTGGTCACCTCTAGGGTGGGAGCCTAATTCCTCCTCTATATTGCCACACTACAGCAAATATTATAGATCTTATGTTGTATCCATATAAATTTTGAATTCAGTTTTACAAAAGTGTGCAATATTAGATACTTTTTCAAATTTTCAGAATTGTACAAGTTTATGGTAGTAAATGGAATGAAAGAATACATTATCAAAACATTAACAAGATTTTATGTTTAAATTACATGTAAATGTATAATAACTTTTCCAATCTAAGCCCCTATAGCAAATGTAAACTGACTGTGATATGACTAACAACTAAGAAAAGCAATACATTTTTTTTAAAATCTTTGTTGTTTAAGCTAGCTACCTTGATTTTGTTGAGTGCCTTTGTAACATCTGGTTTGATTGCCCTGTATTTTCCTCGTAGTCTTCGACTGTAATATATGCACAAAATCAAAATCAGTTAAAGCAGACAAATAGGAGTAACACCATATTTCAGGCATACAGAAATTTTACTTCTTAGGAATGAAAAATAATTTGATATTTATGTATAAAACAAGTACAGAACATTCTAACTTCACATAAACATTTGCATTCAGCTTATAGTACATGTATAGACATTACATGATTAAATATGTCTGTCTAATCAAACAAATCAGTAAAATACAGCGATAAATCTATTCTTAGTACAGCCATGTATATTGCTACAAGTAAACATCTTAGTTACTGTATTTTGACACTTCTGTAATTTGCTTACCTCAATTCCATTTCATCATGGTCAGGAGGCTTAACCCAGTCAGGGACATAAAACCTGAGATGATTTTCTTGTCCAGGAGAATCAGAGATTCTGCTCAGATCAAACTGAGTTTTTACCGCAGCATGTCTCACTTTGGGTAGAGTGATCATGTGACTTAACCAACGAGATATCCGGGGCAGGTGCCCCTCAATCAATGTCACATCAAAGCTGATAGTTTGCTTAAAGTAAAAGCACACAGCAACATTTGACTTCACAAATTGATACAATAATTATAATATTTCTGTACAAGGCTGAATATTTCTTTATTTAACCTTGTACAGTTATCATGAGAACTGAAGTATTTCTTTGGATTAATAAAATAAATGGAAGGCTCACCAACAAGAAGTAAATGTATGTGAACAGAATCAGGTCTGCCAATGTGATTTCTGTGCCCTCAGAGTATAGATGAACAAAGTCAATCCCATGGATGGTTAGGTCAGATACAAACTTAGTTAGTTCTGTCAATGACATTTCACACACATCTTCTGCTGTATTGTCATTCTGGGGGCCGGACTCCACCAAAGATAATTTATCTGAACAAAGACTTCCATTGCAGGACAATTTCTCTGTGGTGTCTGACACCCCATTCAGTCCATTATCTAATGAAGTTTTACACTGTTGGGTGGGTTTTCTAATTCTGAATCTATTCTTGCAATGTGGGCGAGCTAATTCTCTTGTGAACCTGAACTCCTTGGAATCTTTGATCTCCTGTGTTTCCTGTTTAATCTGGCACAGTAGCGCCCTTTTTATTTTGTCATCATTGTGAACTGATGGTGGCTTCCTGAAATGCCACTCTAACTTCATCAGATCTTCTGGCAATGCCACATCACTTTTCTTGCCTGTATCAACACCACCAGTTTTTGTATCACATTCATTCTCACGTGATGCTATGTCTTCTATTGTTTCTTCATTTGCTTCTTTTTCTTTTGATCTGTCGTTGTATAAATATAAACAATTGTAAGTATTCAGTGTTTAGATCAATTAACCAAAGAATTAATTAATAAATAGCTTATTTAATTCCAAAAGCATTAGCTCTATGATATATTGTGTACTATTCTGGAATGGTACAGTGTAACCTTGTTATCTCAAGCATGATGGGACTAAGAAAAAAACTTAAAGGTATAAATCATTCTTGAAGTGTATCACTATGTTGTTGTTTTTTTTTTTTGGTTATTTTTGGTAAAAATATCATAAAATCTACCTGCTGATGTATATCAAGTCTGTGATTGAGGATGGAAGTTCAATTTCACACAGTTTGGTCCATCCTGATACCTATAAACAGAAACAGAGAAAAATATAAGATGTGAAATGAAACCGTATATCAATTTGTAAATGAATGAAAAGAATAAAGTATTAACAAAATTTACTAATGTGTATGTGCAACATGATTGTTTCTCTGAATAGATCTATGGATCTGAACCTTGGACCTCTGGTATGCTAGTAAAGTGATTAAAGTTACCTTTTCCTAAGTTACATGTATTTAACTCTTATTTTAGAAAGGCTTTTTATGAAAATTGCAGGTAGTCTTACAAAATTGCTAGTTTACATTTTTGGTACTCGCAATAATTTACGAGTTATTTTAGGGAGTTTCTAACCCTGATGACTATGTTGGAAAGTATCTTCATTATGTCTGATGGTCACAGTAGCAACTCTCACCTTTGACTCTGACCTTTGATCATCTAAAAATACTGTTTTCCTCAATCATCCACCTCTTACATGTCTTATGAAGTAAATATGAAATAACTATATGTAGCTTGAAACCTATGTATTTGGGCCATCATGGGATGTATAATGTTAATGAGGAGACAGACTGATGGACTGACACAGTTATTACAGTAAAGCAGCTACCCTAATTACACTAAACCTCTGTGAACAAACAGAGTTACTTTAATTTTTCTCTTCAGACTGGTGTAACCTACCTCAGCACAAGCTTTAAGACTTCCTCCTCTGAATCCCTGGAATACACAGAAAAAAATTAGAAATAATTGGTATCATTAAAAAGAATAATACTGTAAGGAAATGAAGGTAAGCAATGGTAAAAATTCAAATTTATTTGGCAGTGAAAAGTAATCAGAAGTGTTTTAATCTTTTATGGATAAGTTTGAAATATAAAACGGGCAAGTTTTATAAATGTAAACTTATATTTCAAATTTGGCATTGTCTTTGTGGTTTAAAATCTCAAACTTTTAAGAGGTTCAGGCGATTCATTTCTCTCTCTAATTACCATGCCACGCTTCAAAAAGTGTCAGAAAAGAAACTTGATCCTGGCTTGTTAGCAGGCAAACTTACTGATATGACCACTCGTAAACTAACAATTAAAACTAAGGATCGCCACAATTCACTCCAGCTTCAAGAGCCTGTAAGTGCTAACACTTAATTCCAAACTAATCTATGTCAACACTCCAGTATTATAGGTTACAATTACTTTAAATTACCAATACTTCACTAAATAAACTCACAAACTTTTTTCTGCATTAATCTCAGCCTTGGAAATGAAACTTCAGCAAGAGATAAAGTTTTGATTTCATTTTTACTTACAAGTTTCAACTTTTTTTTAATAAAGAAAATCTATCTTTCTGTTTAGATGGTCAACAGAATGTCAAATATTAAATACTCACTACATGTATATGCCTAATTACCAGAAGGTCAAATATTTTATAAAATACTGCGTGTAAGTCCTACCAGAAGGTCACAGAGATTTTTCTCTGGGTTCTTAGCATGGCACTTCTTAATCAGACATCGCAGGGTAGAACACAACCCTGACCTAATTACAGGGTCATCACACACCACAGGAAGGTCACAGCGATGAGGGCAGGAAGACTGGTCAATAAATCTGTGCTTTGTGGCCAAGAGGACTGCAAAGCTTACACTGACACATTTAGATTTCTCTGTTTTCTCATCTACAAACAGCAGTTCAAAGAGATCACAGTCACAGTAGTGGAGCAGGAAGAGAACAGCGGCTGATGGCAGGGGTAGAAGAATCTGGGTACCAGAATCACTTCTACGTCCAGATAGGTATACCAAAGTTCTTGCTGAACTCATCTCATCTACAATGTTCAAGTAAACCCAATGTTAAATTTATCAATACGTCAGAAAACTTTCACTAGCCAAGGTTTTCCGATCAGCTAGCTATTATCCCATCTGCTCTGAACAGTAAGTTCTTGAAGTTGTGATGTTTAAATATAAACAACTTACTGATCACAGTGACTGTATTTTTTTTTTAATACAAATCTGAAGCTTCAATATAGATCCTAATCACATATTTAGAAGATATTGGATGACACCATAGCTATTCATAGAATTGCATGTTATCTTACGGACCGTTTTATACTTGCATTTTTTATTTCCGAGATTAAAGAGTCAAGAAGTATCCTGAACAAAGATATTGTCATTTACAAAAAACAATTGCTGATTGGTCGACGGGGTGAACTGAATCCCAATCAGAACTCGAGAAAAAAAAACCAATTTCTATCAACACCGTATGCCAAGGGTTCATGAGGAGAGTGATCAGAAACCCTTGGCTAGCGAAGATGTTTTTCCTTTGATTGTTATTTGTTTATTTTTACTATGATTCATTTTCACAATAAACTGTCCAACCCATTCTATAACAATTTTTTTTCAGAATCTAACAATGATAAATGAGATTAATTCCAACACATGTACTAAACTGCTTTTCAGGCTCCTCGCCACAGAGCTGGGATCATGGGTATAGAACAAACAATTCAACAGTCACAGGCAAACACAAACAAAAACATCTCTCAAGCTTTCCAAGATCTCACCAAGCTTATGGAAAAGGTCTGTTTTAATCCAAATGATTACTGACACTTTTTTTTTTTATATATATTGTGCAAAGTCCAAAGAGTATAAATTAGTACCAGTAAATAAATGTACAATCAGACACAATGTTCTAAGCTGGCATGTAAAGATGATAAAAAATTGTTTCACGGATTTTGCACTTTAAGAAAGCTGCAATATCCAGTCCTTTCTGTTATTTGAATGCAATCTGTAAAAAAATATTCTCTGCATAGGCAAAAGAAATGGTGTCACTTTCAAAAACCATAGCAACAAAGATCAAAGATAAGCAAGGGGACATAACTGACGATGAGGTAAGGACTGTGCCATTAAACTCGGAATTAAAAATGTTTTTCTAATGGATAAGCCCAGTATAATGAAATGGTTCTCTTGATATAGATTAAATGTTTTTCAAGTTTATATTTTTAGGACAGATCTAGACATATGTTTGTTCATTTATTTTCAGACAATAAAATTCAAGTCCTACCTGTTAAGTATGGGTATCCCAGATCCTGTCACCAGGGAAACACATGGAACAGGTGATAAGTATTACACAGAGCTGGCTAGACAGCTGTCTAATGTACTGGAAAAACCACTCAAGGTACAGTGTATATCTACCCCTGTATGAGAATCACTCCGGCTTAATTTGTTGAAATGACAGAGTAAAAAAAGATTTTATTTCCGAATGTTTCAGCTCAGATTTGTAACCATCCTTTTTAGCTCACCTGAGCCGAAGGCTCAAGTGAGCTTTTCTGATCAAAATTTGTCTGTTGTCTCAATAAATTTAGTTTTTAAATTAATAATATCATATATCATCACATTAGTTCATTAAGCAATATCAAATTCATTTCAAAACTTAGGTGAGCCATTAGCCAACAAGAGCTATTTTTAATCCAACAGGCTGACCAATTTGCCCTATTACCTATATAGGGATATAGATAACACTGATGCTCTTCCAGTTAGCTCCTCACACTAAACTCATTGATTTCTTTCTAATTTGACATGCAATTTTCTGTTATCAAAATTCTTCTGGACCAGTGCTTGATAATTACACTCATGGGAGAAGTCATACATTATATTTGTTATAGATATAAAGATTGCTGTCAAGTACATGTATATGGGGGAAAAAAAGAAGTGTTTTATTGAATTTAAACTTTTTTTTAATAAGGATATAAGTGCAATACTTTTACATTTTTGGGAATGTGTAAATGAAAAGTAAAATGTCACAATTTTTTTTTTAAAGTTTTACTTAAATTAAAGGTCACAGTGACCTTGAAATAAGTCGGGACACGCCTTCTACCTAAGATGCATAAACTGGTCAAGTTTGATGATTCTATGTCTAATAGTTTTCTAGTTATGGGCCGGAAAGGATTTTTTCATATTTGGCTATAACTTCTTAATAAAAGGTCAGAGCGACCTACTTTATGTGCGCAACACACCTTCTACCCAAGATGTATCAGCTTACAAAGTTTGATAACTGTAGGCCTAATAGTATTAAAGTTATGAGCCGGACACGAGAAAAGCTAACAGACGGACGGACACGAAGCCTATAACATAATATGTCCCGTCTTAAGACGTTTAACAATGTAAAAATTCATAAGGTATATTTCTTTTCCTTTCAGTGCAATCAGGACTATTTCCACGAGAAATTTGATTTAGGAGTGTGTCTACATGCATGTGGTGTAGCTACTGACATGGTGCTAAAACAATGTATTGAAAATGAGGCTCAGTTTGTGATATGTCCCTGTTGCTATGGAGGTATCCAGGAAACCCATTTTATTACCTATCCCAGAAGTCAACACTTCAGAAATGCTGGAATTGAGTATAAGGTTTGCACAAAATATATATTCTCTATTGATTGATGGAATTTATTTTTATATTAAGGTTTAAATTGAACTGACTGGTGAAGTATTAAATTGTATAGACTGATGAAATTAAATTTCAATTGTATTAATATATATTACATTGAAGTTTTTTTCTTCTTCTCAGGAATATCTGACTCTGGGACATGTTGCTGATCAGACTGAATTCAATATGGCTTTGGAAGAGCAAGGTATGATGACTTATAAATGTACCTGATAATAATTTCAAAATCATAAAGCATTAATTGTTAAACATTCAGCATATAACATATCTCCAGAAAGTAATATTGAGTCTCATTTCTTGTCTTTTTGACCCCCCCCCCCTCCCC
>PRKT01000011.1:1988990-2022606 GCA_003671525.1 Saccostrea glomerata | reverse complement strand
TACACTACCTGAGGATGCTTCCACATGAGTTTCATCTTTCTTGGCCCAGTGGTTCTTGAGAAGAAGATTTTTAAAGATTTTCCCAATATACTCCTATGTAAAACTTTGATCGGCCATTGTGGCCCCACCAACAAACTTGAATTTACACTACCTGAGGATGCTTCCACATGAGTTTCATCTTTCTTGGCCCAGTGGTTCTTGAGAAGAAGATTTTTAAAGATTTTCCCAATATACTCCTATGTAAAACTTTGATCGGCCATTGTGGCCCCACCCTTCCCAAGGGGGTCATGATTTGAACAAACTTGAATCTACACTACCTGAGGATGCTTCCACATGAGTTTCATCTTTCTTGGCCCAGTGGTTCTTGAGAAGAAGATTTTTTTAAAAAGTCATTCATTTTTCTTTAATTCATAATTATCTCCCCTTGGAAAAGGGCGTGGCCCTTAATTTGAACAAATTTGAATCCCCTTCACCTAAGGATACTTTGATGCAAGTTTGGTTGAAATTGGCCCAGTGGTTCTTGAAAAAAAGATGAAAATGTGAAAAGTTTACGACGACGACACCGACAACGACGACGACAGACAACAGACAAATTTTGATCAGAAAAGCTCACTTGAGCCTTCGGCTCAGGTGAGCTAAAAAGGATGGTTACAAATCTGAGCTGAAACATTCGGAAATAAAATCTTTTTTTACTCTGTCATTTCAACAAATTAAGCCGGAGTGATTCTCATACAGGGGTAGATATACACTGTACCTTGAGTGGTTTTTCCAGTACATTAGACAGCTGTCTAGCCAGCTCTGTGTAATACTTATCACCTGTTCCATGTGTTTCCCTGGTGACAGGATCTGGGATACCCATACTTAACAGGTAGGACTTGAATTTTATTGTCTGAAAATAAATGAACAAACATATGTCTAGATCTGTCCTAAAAATATAAACTTGAAAAACATTTAATCTATATCAAGAGAACCATTTCATTATACTGGGCTTATCCATTAGAAAAACATTTTAAATTCCGAGTTTAATGGCACAGTCCTTACCTCATCGTCAGTTATGTCCCCTTGCTTATCTTTGATCTTTGTTGCTATGGTTTTTGAAAGTGACACCATTTCTTTTGCCTATGCAGAGAATATTTTTTTACAGATTGCATTCAAATAACAGAAAGGACTGGATATTGCAGCTTTCTTAAAGTGCAAAATCCGTGAAACAATTTTTTATCATCTTTACATGCCAGCTTAGAACATTGTGTCTGATTGTACATTTTATTTACTGGTACTAATTTATACTCTTTGGACTTTGCACAATATATAAAAAAAAAAAGTGTCAGTAATCATTTGGATTAAAACAGACCTTTTCCATAAGCTTGGTGAGATCTTGGAAAGCTTGAGAGATGTTTTTGTTTGTGTTTGCCTGTGACTGTTGAATTGTTTGTTCTATACCCATGATCCCAGCTCTGTGGCGAGGAGCCTGAAAAGCAGTTTAGTACATGTGTTGGAATTAATCTCATTTATCATTGTTAGATTCTGAAAAAAAATTGTTATAGAATGGGTTGGACAGTTTATTGTGAAAATGAATCATAGTAAAAATAAACAAATAACAATCAAAGGAAAAACATCTTCGCTAGCCAAGGGTTTCTGATCACTCTCCTCATGAACCCTTGGCATACGGTGTTGATAGAAATTGTTTTTTTTTTCTCGAGTTCTGATTGGGATTCAGTTCACCCCGTCGACCAATCAGCAATTGTTTTTTGTAAATGACAATATCTTTGTTCAGGATACTTCTTGACTCTTTAATCTCGGAAATAAAAAATGCAAGTATAAAACGGTCCGTAAGATAACATGCAATTCTATGAATAGCTATGGTGTCATCCAATATCTTCTAAATATGTGATTAGGATCTATATTGAAGCTTCAGATTTGTATTAAACATATCTCAATTTTTGCTTCTCGTTTATTCTTGAAAAAATCTTTGATTTAATTTTTTTTAACACGTCTTTTTTTCCGTCGATGACGCAATCTGTGCGTACCTGATAGATTCGAGATCACGTGACGAAAAACAATCCCGTCTTTTGACTTCACCGTATGCCAAGGGTTCATGAGGAGAGTAGCATCAGAAACCCTTGGCTAGCGAAGATGAAGGAAAAAATGTGCAGAAAAGTCTTTACTAACCTTTGCTCCTGGGTGTCTTGTGGGTATTAATTTTTCCCATTTCCTTTGTTGCAGTTGTTCATTATAATCTCTAAAAAACTAAAACAAAACAATATATAGATGTACATTAAAGGGTCAAAATGGAAAAGGAATCAATGCGTCCTGGTGATTCAAATTAAATATACATTTTGCTGTCAAACTCTGACCTTACCTGACCTTCACCCGCCTCTCTGAAGGAGAACCTGATGTAGTCATAGCGACTGTTGGTGACAGGGCCCGGCTTCTTCCCAGGACCAGGGGCAGATACATGAACCACAATCTTAGCACTGAAACAAAATGTGTTTGTGAAACAATGATGCCCTCAAATGACAACTCAATGCCAAAGTTTAAAAAGGCCTTGTCAAAAGAAATGCACATGTGAAATGTATAAGTTCTAGCATGAAATTAACATCCAGAAAATATAAATTCAGTGGATGCATCTGAAGCCGTTCTTATCATTACTTCCCCCGGGGTGCACTGAAGGAAGGAAGAAAGTAGGCCAACCAAAACCTACATGAAAAAGAACTACAGAGCAAGAATGGTTACACCTGAGGTGGAATAGCTGGGCATGCAAAGGTAGCAGCCAGGGACAGATGCAGGTGGAGGCAGTATTTGGGGGCCTTTATGTGGCAGCAGGCACAAAGACAATAGCGAAGATGAAGTTCTGCACATTATATATTGAATATCATTCTAGACAATCTTCAAAAAAATGAAGTACTTGGAGTTAAGATTTTGTAACATAGAAACAGATTACTAAACAATGCTTTCTCCCCTCTAGGGTAGAGGTACTGAAGATCACCAAATTTTTGTGATACCTTAATTTCAAGAGTTACATAACTGATATTTATAAGGGAGACAAAATTCTTATGAATGCTTGTTTTTACTGCACATATTCTATGCTAATAAAAACAAAGGTGAGAAGAAAATTTTTGTGAGCAGATAGTCTTGCACAATTACATGTATACTAAATTAAAGTTCTTACAAATTAAAGGTGATTTACAGTATTCAGACTTACCTCTTGGCAAAACCTGATGGTTGTTCTTCAATATATACCACAAGACTGTGCTGCAAAGCTAAAACTCTTGACTACAAAAGATAACAAGGATCAGACAAAATTAGCTGGTTTAATTATTATTAGCTTCAGATCAGTAGTTACCTGGTCTGAAAAAAATTGGTATGGATGACAAGAGAGCTACAGTGCCACCCATAGAAAATACTATATATTTATTGCCACTTTGTGCACAAAAAATTGCACTCTGTTTTGGATTCAATGCTCCAAATTCTTAGCTCAACTGCACAAAAGCTTGATTTCAAAAATCAAAATTTTTTTAGACCCACATCAACTACTCTTGTACTGGTAGTTGACATCTGCAGGATGTGTGTGCGACCGAACTATCTTGCCAACCAGATAAGCAGTAAAAATAGGGAAAATTTTTGATAGTCTCAATCTCTGGTCCATGAGGGCTATTTACAATGGAAATAAGAAATGTTCTGTTGTGGAAATAGTAAAAGAATAAGTTATGGCCATACGGTAAATAATATCTATATATGGCAGTGGGAAAACTCGGAGAAATAAACCGAAAATCAGCACACTTTTTGTGCACAAATAATAACACTTTTCTAAATGGGTGGCACTGTAGCTCTCCAGTCTGTCAACATATTTTTTTCAGAAAGCTACAGTTCTGCAGCTTCATTATTGTATTAGTTCTTGACTTCCTGCACAATACCCTGATAAAGGTATATAGCTTGATAAACTTGATAAAGCTATATAGCTTTATCAAGGTATTACAAATACCTTGATCAAGGTATTTTATGTAATATAAAATACAAAAAAAATTCCTACAAAATTCTGAAAGTCGACTTCCAAGTTGTTGTCTGTAAATTCACTCATGCAAATAAAGTACTCAAACACAAAGAAATCGATATAAAAGCATGTCATGTGAGGAGACATTCTTTTATGAGCACTGTCTTTTTGATACCCGAGTACTTTTCATGCACGAGTGAACACACTGACCACAAATCATAATTCGACTTTTAGATTTAATTTTCAAAGAATTTTATTTAGTATTTTCTTTAAATAAAATATTTGAAATACCTTGATAAAGTTATATAGCTTTATCAAGCTATATACCTAATCCTTTAGCATGGTATTGTGCTGGACCTGTTAAATGATAACCTTATCCCAATATAAACTCATATTTTCTAAACATGCAGATGTGTTAACTTACCCTGTCCTTGTTGTCCTTCCATATAACTTTGTGAGTAGTGAGTGTCAGTGCTCCATTCTCAAAACTGGTCTAAAAACCAAGAACACGATCAATTTATATGAAACTGCTCAATTTCACAAGAAAGAATCCTCCTTCATATGGCTCCAGATACAAGACACTAAATAGAAAAAACTTACCTTGTCATGTCCGTCATAAATAGCTATTCCTGTCTGAAAGTTCACCCGTTCTTCTCCAGGAACTAAGTCTGTGTCACTCCACTCAAACCGATCCATTATTTTTTGTGGTGTTGACTCTCTTATCCAACTTCTTTCCCTTCTTCATGAGAACTCTTCATTCGATTTATGTTAATTTTGTTATACATCTTGATTAGTCGTGTATAAGTTTTAAAATTGTAAATTTGAATAATTTAAACTTTTCCCCTTTCCTTAATTTTTTATTTAAATTTTTCTAATTTATTATTTTAACAAGTAGAATAAGTTAACGTACAATTTAATTTTTTGAGAATAAATAGGGTAAAAGTAGTCATTGTAAAATTTCACTTAAAACGCTAATGATGTTTTTAAAATGAAAAATTTAATGACAAAAATAATTATATAGAGATTTAAAATTAAGCAAAATATTTAGAGGGGTATAACACAACTACTGCTTCGATAATAATAGCATACGGTGTACTTTCAGAAAACAGACATTAAAAGCCTACATTTTCTATAAATCTAAATTATTTTTAACAATAAACTTTTTAAATGTACTTTAAAGCATCAATAATAAGTATACTGGCTTTTTAAAATGGCATTATATAAATGTTATCATGAAAAATGGTGATAATTTATTGAATGAATAGAAAAGAACACACTAGTTTGTGAAATTACTACTTTTACACAGGTCTAAAAAGAGATTCGGAGAAGGTCAACCGCTAGCAAAATGTTGACCAAGTCCAATCTTCTCATTACTGCTGGACGTAAGTTGTATAGAAAAGTAAAAGAAAATGTGTGTGATGTTACAAAAGTATATGTTTTAATAAATATTTTCTAGCTGAAGAATTATTTTAAAGACTAGATACTAGCATCAATCTAGTTCGAAATTCCTCCAATGTGTACTTCAGATGAGAGGTATTTTATGTAAAGTGGAGTAATTTATTAAGCAGTTAACTCAAACAAAACGTAATGAATCGATTTAGATCCCTGACAATTTGCGTTAATACGTCCCACTGAATGAGTTGTGTGTGTGTGTGGAAGGGGGGGGGGGACTGTTACCGAAAATCACTGTTTATCACATCCCCCAGATTTAAAGTGTTAATTAGTATATTTTTTATAAATTCGTATCCCCCCCCCCCCTCTATTTTTTCTGCATTTAAGGCTAAGGTCTTCATCTTTATTTACTTTCAGGGAAATTCTGCATGAATCTGGTGGATATGGACAGAAGTCATTATGCCAGGGAACATGGCTACACAACTTCTCTTTGTTCCTTGATACCCTTGTCATGTACACCTAAAAACAATCTTATTATTGGAAGAAAAGAGTCTGTCAGCTGACAACGCTAATCAGACAAAATGTTAGCTTAAACAAATTATGACAAAAGTATTTCTTATTTTACATTTTTAATGTTTTTACTTGCAAATATACTTTTACAATACAAGCTAAATGAAAACAATAAACTTAACATAAGAATAATGAGTTTTGTTTTATTTCTTGACCATCATCAAGTGACTTTAGTCAAGAAAAGATTGGGATAAAATCTAAGTCCTTCAACACATTCATCACGGCAAATACCACCAACCTTCTCCGTCAATAGTAATCTGAAAGTAAAACAGTTACATGTAGTTCACATGTATTACAATCAGAATTGCAAATTGAACGCCTGCCCCCAGTTTCAATATATACCTTTCCTTTGCCAAAATAACAGACACACCAACTTCTTTGGATAAGTCCTCCGCAGTGAGAGAACCTTTATCCTCCACCTGGAGAAAAACAAGATACTTGTGAAATGATTTACATCATAATGTTTTACATGTATATGATAATCTAGATTTATACATGCAAGTGTCAAAGTAAATTGTGGAATGTTGCAACTGACCAGTTGAGTTGTGAGATGGATGACTTGTTCTTCATCATGACTTTGTAACTGTAATACCATCACTCCACTATCAAATGTCTTCAGTCTACCAAAAAGCACAATTGCAAAGAAATCTTAATGTATATATACATTTACATGTATTCAGAGTTCTCCATATTTGAAAATTTAACAATGGAGGAAGCTGCTCAAAAACAAAAAAAGGTCAAAACATGAACAGGTGTTAGACCTTTTCAGCTTTATACAATATTTATGTGTACATATTTTTCTATCTTGAATTTATCTCAATATTCATGTTTACTAGTATGTACATAAACCAACCATTTAAGAGGACCGACTGGAATTTTATTGTGTGAAAACTACAATAGAGAAACTCTTTTTTAATGAAGAAAAAAAATATTTGAGCTTTTTATTACTTGTATTGTAATGGGAATTTTTTACTCACCAAAAGTGAAAAATAAGATCTTCAGGGGGAATACTTTCTTGGGGAAAAATACCAAATATTGGTAGTAAATATGCCCTAGATTTATCCCTAGTATTAGTACAGTACTAACTGTACTGGTACTTTCTACCATTTCTATCTAAATGATGTATTATATTGTTTAAAGGAAACATTGTTCAGAAGAGGTTTGGACATGCTCCTACTCCAGCGGAAGCCAAGGCTCTCTGTCAGAAATATGGCATAACCATGGACAATCTCCCAGTCCGTGCTGGAGACTTTAAAAAGATGAATGCAGCTGCACAAGCAAGATACAACCGATATCTTATCTCAACAACACTGGGATTGGTGGGCTGCATCTTCTTTGTAAGTGCTTGTGTGGTAGTTTAAAGCAACTTACAAAGTTTTTACGAAATTCTGCTGACTATTTGTAGTTGTGTAACAAAAACAGGACTGATTGGACTGAAGGGTCAAATATGTACACTTTCACTTTGCAACTCTGTGTAAGACACATGCAGTTGTGTCTTCAATAATTGTTTGACACTATACTAATCTATACATGTAGTATAGTTGTAACACAAGGTACATGTATTTAATTTCAAATTATAAAAAGCATTTCCAACTACCAGGTACTGAGTATATTTTTTAAACATAGACTAATGGAAATCAAATATTTGTCTTTGCAGGCATGGCAGTCCAGAGTTTTTACAACACATCAAATGTTCCGCTATCCTAAATCTATGTACGACAAATAAACTCACAAACTGTCATTGTGTATGATGTAAATTAAGAAATAAATTTGTGTTATCTTGAATTTTGACATTGTTCTATTTTCAAACTCCCAGAAACTTCAGAAGTCGAAATGAATAGATGTACCGGTAACTATATTTGTGCATGAAATGCATATCAAGATCTGTATCATGATGGTTATCCATATGATTCATTACCACCTTGATGAAATGGTTTTCAAAAATAAGTGGTTTTCCACATTAATTAATTGGTTCAGAAGTGTAATTGGACACACAGGTAGACCCTGTCAGTTATTTATAGCTGCATCATGTTTGTTCAACAATCATTGTTTTTGAAGATTTTCAAAATTTCAATTTATTTACATGTACCTGTATATGGTTTTAAAAAATCTTCAACTTGTTTGAAGAATTTTATGCACAAGACATGGTTAAGCAGTTGAATTGCTTCATAAGAGGTTTCATGTTCCAATATTGAAAATTTGTGATGGCACAGACCAAGCTGCAAAAAGATCAGTAGGCCATTTCGATATTTATTTTGACCACTGAGAGTCTTGGTATGCCACCATACTACAGTATCTCAGGCACTTGTTTCGGGGAAAAACAATTATCCATAGTATAATAATAATGCAAGGGTTTTTATTATTGTACTATGGGTTAAATTCTTTTTACCAAATCAAGTGCCTGTGTACAGTGTTGTATGGCTGTCCGTGAGTCAAGCAGTAGTGACATACTTGTAAGATAATTGTATTGAAAGTCTTTTTACAGAATCAGATTCTAATATGGGTAACTTTTCTAAAGAAAGCAAGCAACTTGCATCATAGATGCAGGAAGCAATATCATAAAATTATGTTGACAAGTTGGCATGGTGAATTGGAATGTCAATCACATTATCTTGCATTGACATAGGTTATTGGCTTGAATTGGACAAAAAAAGTTGCATATCTATATGATATCATAAAGGACAATTCCCAGTTATGCTTGGACTTTCAGTAAGGCATGGCATTCTTGACGTTAAATAATTAGCTTCTGAAATTTACACAGCTTTCCTTCACTGTTGAAATATACATGGGATCAAAATTGGGGCAAATGCCAATAAGTGTATGGAATGACCGATAACATTGTCTCGTCCGACAAAGAAGTGGAGCTTAGGTTGTCTCATCATTGTCAACAATTTAAAATTCCTGACGTTATTAATTTCTTGACAAATGAGAATCTATTTGATGTTTGACAGACGCTAATTATGAAGCGCTGAGAATGCCACGCCTTACTGAAAGTCCAAGCTTACCTGGAAATATCCATATGATCATCGACATGAGTCCTGTCTTCAGATTTGTCTTGAACATTGTGACACAGCTCAGTTACACACTTCATGTTGACATTAAAAATTCATGAAAAGTGGCATGTCATTGCCATCATAATTATGTTGCATCTTGGATGTATGATGTCATTTACAGGCATTAGTAGAGAAACAAAACAAGGGCGATAGGTTCAAATTCTTGTTCCCTCTAGTTGGTGCTACCTTGGTCTATGAGCATACCAGTGAGAGAATAAGTGACTCTTTTAGGACAACCTATAAATTGTATGCCATACATGGCTAAAACTTGGATGATTTAACTACATGTAGTTTTATTTTTCTTTAGAAATTTTGTCTTCAGAGTCTGGATCCATGCAAAAGATCACAAGATTACAAAATGTTTTTGAAAATGATAAATTTTCTATTTTATTTGAACATTCTAACATGAACTACTGTAGATCACTAAATTTTCGCGACACCTTATTTTCGCGTGTAAAGAGTAGTGTATTTATTCGCGAAACATAATTTTCGCGAATCACTGATCAAGAATTTTTCGTAATTTGGGCTATTTTGCATATAAGAGTTACTTCCCGTGTTTATCGTATATTGTTGAATAAATATAATTTATACTTATATGACTTGTTTGTCTTGTGTTTAAATACTGAAATATCGAAAAGAAATCTCCTTTAAATATTATTAGCATTGTAAAAAGCTGAAATTGTTTACTAGTATTTCAATCTGGTTCTTATTTTTTTTGTACAAGTATGCGAGAGAGAGAGAGAGAAAGGGAGAGAGAGATTCTCCATAGTTTGACTTTTTGCTATAAGAGTTACTTCCCGTGTTTTTTGTTTACAATATTCGAGAGAGAGAGAAAGAGAGAGAGAGTAAGAACTATTCACCGTTTGGTGTAAGGTGAATCTATTCATGTGTGACTGAGTCCCTTTTGTCTATTCTTTCTTAAAATGAAACCATGTGTCAGATGTCAGATTAATCGGCAGAAATGAGTACACCTAGTATAACGCAATTTTTTACTCCCCCAAAACGTTCAATCGCCGAACGTTTAGCAGATGAGGAAATTGGAAGTATATCTCCACCAAGCAGTAGGAAAAGAAAATGGGGTAATTATTCTGAATATTCCCCAGAACAACATATGAAAATTGCGCGTTATGCAATCGAAAATGGAAATACTGCTGCTGCCAAACATCTCAGTAAAGTTCTATCGAAGTCAATCAATGAAAGTACCGTTCGTGGAATGAAAACATCCTACTTAAAATTCAAAAACTTTGGAGCAGAACTTGGAAGCAAGCTTCCTAAATCACCACGGGGACGTCCACTAAAACTGGGCCATTATGACTCCGATGTCTGCGATTACATCAGAAATCTACGAGAAACGGGTGGTGTGGTAAAAAAGAGAATTGTGGTCGCAGCAGCCAAAGGAATTCTTCTCGCAAAAGATAAAACTTTATTACAAGAACATGGGGGGCCAGTTGAACTTTCTAAAGCATGGGCCTCTTCAATTATGAAGCGACTTGGTTATAATGTTAAACGTAAAGGCACAAAAGGTGTTAAATCTCTACCGTCAGACTTTGACGAAATCAAGACAAAATTCCTTGCTAGAATTGGAGATGCTCGTAAAGAATTTAATATCCCGGAAGCTCTAGTGATAAATTGGGATCAAACAGATTCTAATTTTGTGCCTGTTGGCGACTGGACAATGGCAGAAGAAGGTTCGAAACAGGTTCCAATTAAAGCCATGGATAACAAACGTCAAATGACTGTGTTATTAGGGTGTACAATGTCAGGGCATGTACTTCCACCCCAGCTCTTGTATCAAGGAAAGACAGAACAGTGTCACCCAGTGTACAATTTTCCAAAAGACTGGGACATTTACCACTCAGAGACACACTGGTCAAATGCACACACAATGGAACGGTAAGACTTTTTTAAACAAACTGATAATACATTTAATTATCTACAAAGCTCATGATTCACAATAGGAATAATTATGTTATTGTTACAATCGTACACATCTAAGGATCATATTGGCCTTAATTACCGGTACTAATAATCATTGCCGTAAACTTGGGCCTTATTCAATCGATAAAATAATCGATATTAACAGATAAAAGTTATCATTCAAAACTGTACCTATCTCAAGAAATATTTAATGTTTCGTATAAAAAGGGGGGTGGGGGCTCTTGATCGGCAATTACACTACCAATTTTAAAAGATTCTTTTTTATTTTATAAATCTAGTTACGTGGAGAGAGTCGTTGTTCATTACATTGAGAACATAAAAGAAGAAATAGACTTGCCAGTCAGGCAGAGGGCTCTCTGTACATTTGACGTGTATAAGGCTCACCGAGGAGAAGAACTAAGAGAACTACTCAAAAGCAAAAGAATTCAGTGCGTGTATGTTCCCGCGTGTTGTACTGATCAGTTACAACCGTTAGATTTGGCCCCCAATGGTGTTTTTAAACACGCTATGAAATCCTGTTTTGAAGACTGGTATGCTGAGGAATGCGCAGCACAACTGATTGACGGGTCATCTCCTCGTGATATTAACATTGACTTGCGGCTATCAAGAGTAAAACCCCTTCATGCCCGATGGCTAAAAAAATCAGTGGAAAAACTAACATCTGATGTAATTAAAGCTGGTTGGCGAAAGGCTTCAATTATGGATTGATACCCACGTACGTGAAAAAATTAATCTTCCTGGGATAGTCTTTTATTTCAGAAACATTTTAAATTTTCTAGAGACGTCCATTTTCGACGTGTTCATGTTTTAACAGCTAAATAATTTTGAAAGACTTTTATTATGTGAAGTGATAACCATACTTATTAATTTTATGTGATTATATGATATTTTTATAATATGTAACTGCACGTTATTTTAAAATAAAATTTTTAACACAAATGTTGACTCTGCAAACCGGAAATATTTCTTCTGCCTTCTCGGTTTTAGTTTATTTGCCAAACCCTATATCCGGGTATCGTAAGGAAATGGTAAGGCAACCTTTCTAATTTGAAACATTTTATTCACGAGAACTTTATTTTCGCGAGTCGATAGTCTCGCGAAATTACGCGTAAATAAAGTTCTCGCGTATAAAAAGTGATTTACAGTATAATAAAAGAATTATCACAGCTAGTCTTTAATCTTCACGCTTCCTTGGTGCAAAGAAAAGTTTGGCAACTTCATACAAATCTTCCTCTCTACACCCATCACTCAGAACCTGTAAAAAATAGGAGTGAAAATCATTGATTAATTCTAATCTTCAGTTTCAGCTAAGAACACATAACATGATTAAGAGCTCCCTTCTCATATGATAAACCACTACTTTAACACTCTCTACATCTTATGATATTAATGTTACATTTGTACATCAACACAATCATTCATAGAGGTCATCCATTTGTCTCAAACACACATGTAAATAAATATTCAGAAGTGCTCATATTTTCAGTTTTAAAAACTCTAAAGGGAACCAGAGGTTCTATAAAAATTATTCCTCTGCTGCAATTTTTTCCAGTGACCTTGAACTTGCCACAGTGAAGTTGGATAAAGGTAATAATAAACATTTATTTGAAGTTTCAACTTTTTCTTCAAAATTTAAAAATTGTTTTGCCAGTGAACTTTCTGTAATGACCTAAAGTCAAGGTCGAGAAACACCTTCAAGTATTTTCTAGAGCTATTTTTGTGAAGTTTTAACTTACAAAGTCTATCAATTATTAAAATTATAAAACAAAATACCAGTACTTTTTTAGCAGTGACCTTGAACTTGTCTAAATGACCTGGTTTAATATCATGATAAACCCTTTGGTCATACGCAATCTTTGTGTCAGGTATCAACTTCTTATTAACCTCTGAGAGTTTTAGACAAGACATAAATATTTAACATTTTCTTTTTGCAGAGTGATTTTGAAGTTTCTGGACTGCATGACTTTGGGTCATGGTTAAGGCAAACCCTCAGACCACATATGATATGTTTGAAAAATATGAACCCTTTAGAGTTCTACATAACAAATTATTGTCAGGACAGGAGTTTAACATTTTAGTATAATTCCCCTTGAACTTGACCAATAGAATCTTGGGGTGAAGGTCATGACATACCTTCAGGTCCTACGTATTCTTTGTATGAACTTTCAATAAAGATATTGTACACAACCTAATTTTAAAATATTTGTCCTATCAATCATCTTCTATTTGTCATACAGGTAAAAACATGCAAAATAATTTTCAACACAATTATAATTACCTGTCTTGCTCTATATATTTTCCCTGAAATATTCCACAACAAAACACCAACAATGGATCCACCCCTGATATAGAAGATCACCCCTTTATTAAACTCTTCAGGCTTCGCCACTGTAGATTTAGTGTCCTTGCTAATAGTCTCTAACTGTTTTGTTCCTTGTGCCTTTTTAGCGTCTTCAGACTGTTCTGTTGTAGCTGGTTTGCTCTCCTTTGATTTCTAATTTAGAAAATTAAGTTGATTACAACTTTTTTTTTAAAATTTGAACCTTATATTATAAAAGTTACATTTAAATCTTTATAAAACTGTCCAATATAATGAACACTACTGATTAAAAAAAAAGCCAGATTAGACAAAATTTTATACAATTTATTGCAAAGGACTTAAAAAATCACACCATATTAGACGAACTTTCAGGATACAAATCTGGATCAGATAAGTTTCACTGAATACCATAATGTACATGAGAATTGCAGAAATAAAAGAAATGAATTTCAAAATTATTTTTGTCATTTGAACCTGCAAAAATTTTACTCTAACACCAGTTTACCTTTTTTCTCCTTTTCTTTTTTTCTTGAGGTCTTTCAAATACTGCATATGTCTCTAGATTTGAGTCTATAATTCCAATGGCCTGGAATGATACATAAGGTTCCAGATCTGACCTGCATTAACAAAATATAAGATATTATACATATGTATTTATAAATGTCATCACCATTTTGTTTCTATTCATAGATAATTTAGAAGATTGAATTGCAAACTCAAAAGAAATGCTTTATCCATGCAAGCTGTACAGTTTTTCAATTCTTTCATATAGTAAGCCAAGTTCCAATATATGTTTGCAGGCAAAAATGTTTTGCCTGAGTTGAAAATTAGATAATGAAATAAAATTCAAATTTCAAACTTACCAGAATATAGACTGATATCTATACATTTTGGCAGCACCCGTCATGTTTTCTCCCGCCAATTTTCCACTGACCCATGCATGGTTATGATGTTCTATTCTCCTACGGCCAAGTTTGATGTCATAAAAACAAGAAACATCTCCTGCCTTTGTACATGAAGATAAAAAGAAGCGAACATTACAGCCCTGCAGTCTAGAATAAAATTAGAAAGTGCACCTCAAGTATGAAACATTTCCATTAATATTAATTCACTTAAAACCTGAGTTTTAATAGACAAGTCCTTACCACCCACACGCCAGACATGGCCTCTAGTTCAGCATTGACACGGAACCCTCCATGCTTCTCATCCACCTCTAGGTTGGAGGTCTGAGCCAGCTCCACATTAGGCTCTAAACCTACAGATACCACCACGTTATCCACAGAGATCTACAAAGGGAAACAACTCTGACATTGAGTCTGAGAGAGTAAAAGCATTGACCACCGGATTACATGTAAACACAAAGATCTACAAAGGGAAATAACTCTGACATTGAGTCTGAGAGAGTAAAAGCATTGACCACAGCATTACATGTATACACCAAGATCTACAAAGGGAAACAACTCTGACATTGAGTATGAGAGAGTAAAAACACTGGCCACCACATTTAATTGCTAGCGCTCTCGAGCTTGAATACGCATGCTCGGCCGCCATGGTCGTGCATTCTGGGAAAACTGTGAAAAGCTACTACAGATAGACCGTACGATAACAATTTCGTTGTATCGTGTTGTAGCATGAAATAACTGTTTATTTATTGTGTAACTTACACTTTAAAGATAACTTCATATTTATAATATTTCAAATTCTGGGTTTTTTTTGCTGACGGAAAAGCCCGAGTCATTATCTGATTGTTCTAAACAATGACAAGGGAGGTTTTATTAATATTTTTTTTTTTTTTCATCTAAGCACAATCAAAGATAGATTCTAATTTCTGATTGGTCAATTCAGCCAATCTTACAAATTCCAGAAACAGAAGCAAGAATTTACACTAAAAATAACGAATAAATCCATTATTTGTGTTTAAAAAATTCCAATGTGTATGGCTTTTAACCTAACATACCTTGGCAAAGATGACCAAAAGGACCAATTAAGCTACTTCACATGCGTCGTTCCAAACTCTCTGGACTCTTTACACGACATACACTAAAATGAGTTATTTTCTATATTCCTTTCAGCTCCCATGTATTTTCTTTGATACATTGCCAAGAAATTCTCTTCTTTAAAACAGCTCATACATGCAATGTCTCAATCGGCATCTTCTTCACATTATATAGAGTTCCCCCCCCCCTCCAGTAAAGGTCATATATGTTCCGTTGCGCCAAAACTCCAATAGGTTACCCCCCCTTATTTCTTAACCTTTGTGTCTATAAAATACGCCTCACAGAGCAATAATAACTTTATAAAGTGCTAACTGTTGATTTTTGCTCTCTCTGTTCAAATGCAGACCTGTTCACCCATATCGTCGTCCCTCAGTATTTTTGATTAGATTTCTCCGTGAGGTTTGGCATTTGCCAGTAAGATTTAACTTTCCATCCATTTTACATATATTAAAAGGGAACAACTGCTTTTCTGATTACAAAAACTTGGTTTAACAACATGGTCTTTGGCATTTTACAATACCAGAGCATTTTGGCAACCCGACATCACTTAAGTGTTTTTTTCTCTTTTATAGCAATTCAAAGGCGTGAAACAAAGATAGATCATAACCAAAACTAATAGCTAAATTCCAAACGAACGTATTTCAGATTTTCTGATTTCCGTATTTTCATAACAGCAAAACGTGAGATATATTTTAAACTAAAAATCCGTACAAAATATAGTGAAATCGTAAGAGTAAACAGGTCTGCAAATGAACAACTGCCATGACAAATATTTTACCTCATAGTTTTTACCAAATTGAGAAGACATTTCTTTAACGATACATCTTATATTTTCAATCATCAGCTAAGAGCAAATTTTGGTATCATCATGGCCAGTTGTCATCAAAATGTAGACCTATTATCCCTCAATCAATTTTAAACAATGAAGATTGTAAAACACTGGAACACAGAAATGGGACTTAAAATAATTAGAACAGCATTACTTTAACTTAAAATAATAATATGGCATGAGGCGATTCCAAACTGACCTTTGATCCATCTTCCAGAGTTAGCTCCACCTGATTGTCTTTGTATTGAGCTCCTGTAACTGTCTGATTGGTAATCACATCCACACCACCTTAACAACAGAGAAACACATATACTTGTTAATTAGGAGCAAATCATTTTTTATAATAAAACTTTTAATATTAAATATGTCACCTTTATGGCAAATTACAATATTATTAACAGACGTCATGGTTTAGAGTTTATGCTTGTCTTGCCCCTCAAAAATGCACATTTTATTGGGAAAAACTTACTTTCTCTAACTTTTTCTGTGGTGTGTTTACTGAGATATTCTGGTAAAACTGTACCAAGGTTTCCTGTATAAAAATCAAAGTTTAAGCCATAATTCTAGGGTAAAATACACATAAATGTATGTAAGAAATTCATTTCAAGGGACTGAAAAATTCTTAAAATTTTTCTGATTTAAAAAATAATGTTCTTTCAAACTTGACAAAACAAGAGTAACTTTGAAAACCTTTCTCTTGAATGATCTGATGAACTTTTAATCCTGGAAAAAAGTTATAAAATTTGTAAATTTTTACAGAACATTTCCCATCTTTCTAGTACATGTACTCTAAATTCAAATTTAAAAGGTCTTCTAAATTTACCTTTGAATCCCAGAGCACAGGCTAGTTCACTGCCAAGGAATCCCCCACCTATGATGGCTACTGATTTTGAATTCTCTACCGCATCAAAAAGTCGAGTAAAATCTGAAGTCTAAACAGACAAATAATAATAATATACAGTATTAAGACTGACAACAAATGCAAATTGATCCTGAACCATTGAACAGTTGATTGATATGTAAAATCTGTCTCTAAAAATCAATAATATCTATTTTTAAATAATACTTTCTCTAATTAGAATAAATCAGGTCAGCATATATCATGTTCATAAGAATCACTTGTCATGCTCATTCTCCTTGATTCATCTTCCAGTGTATAAAATATTGTGGAATTCTTACATTTCTGAAGAGAATAGTTCTATCTTGAACATCTTTTTCAGCTGATTCCATGACAGGGTGATTCTTTGGACGGCCTCCTACATAAACAAAATTTTTGTTTTCTTACTATACTCAGATGAGATTTTTTTATGTTAAAAGAAAAAAACAGTTCAGAAATAGAAATTTTGTTAACATGCAGATTAAGTACCTGTAGCCAGGAGACATTTGTCATAGAGTATTTCTGATCCATCATTTAACCAAACCTTCTTTTTGTGAGAGTCAAGTTTTACAACCTGAAAATTACAAACAGGAAATTCTGTAAATAGTATTCCTTTGATTAATAGGATACACCCTAAAAATGCACTTTTTTAAAAACGTTTTTTCATTACTGTATGACTTGCATATGAAACAAAGTACTGTGTATCAGTAGTTAAAATCTGACTGCGAGGCTTTGTTTGTGATATTAGAAATGAAACAATTTTTGAAATTCTTTACAACCATCAAGCAGCAAATCATAAACATTTAAGTTCACTGTCTGTACATAATGATTTACCTTTTTACCAGAAATAAGACCAACACCCCCATTTTCTGCCTCTAGTAATGCTTCAGGTTCTAGATAAAAAGGCCTTGGTTCATAGAAAATACTGAAATTGAAAATCTGACTTTAAGAAAATCTGAGATGAAAGTACTGGTACCGTAAATCTGGAAATTTTTACGTCGATTTTATTTTGCGAATTCGGGTCAAAATGCTGTTGATTAATTTTTACACTTCAAAATTTTGCGATTTACCACTGCTTTGTTTACATTTTCTTATTGGTAATTTATTTTTAAGAAGAATATTTTTGCGAATGCAATGAACTCGCAAATTTGCTAAAAATCTATCTACAGCAAAAATTTCCAGATTTACAGTTTATACAGGCTTACATAGAATATGGGAATGACCAATTAAAACATATATGACTGAAAATTTATCATGTATTTCACTTACCTGTCTCTCTTTGCTTTTCCAAATTTGTAATTTTCAGCAAGGCTTTCATCCACATACCACAGCTCTTTAGACAGAGGAGGTCGCTCATAGGGTACATCGGGCTCATCTCCAATTATAAGTATCTGAAAAACAAAACAGATTTTGCTTGATTAAAGATGTATCCCATTAGGTTATAAATGATCCATACTCTAGATATTAATAATTAATCAGTATTTCTACATTGTATTTTACACAGTTACTTTCATTTTTACATGTACATATGGATCTTAAATTACTCAAAACCTTTTACTTTAAAATCTTTTGGCTTCATACAACCCTCTTTCCCTGACAGTTGCCTAGCCTAGGTGTACATATGACAAACCTTTGCCTTTGGATCCCGGGCTTTTATAGCCCTGTAAGCTGCCACAGAGGAGGTTCCAGCTCCAACAATGAGGTATTTATGAAACGGTGGTTCTGGCGTACTGGTCTCCTCTTTACCTGTAATAATTAATGACACAACTTATTGGTCTCTCTAGATTCTCATCTGATATGACATTTAATAAACTGCAAGAAATTCAGTATTCATCCTTGGAGTATCTCATAATTATGTGTTTATTACTTACTCTCTGTAGATTCTGTGGGCTTACTTTCTTCTATAGCTGCTATTGATTGTTTTGGCCCTGGACCTACTCCAGCCACCACACGTTTAGTTTCACACCGAGCTGTGTAACTTAACCACTGGTCCTCTTCTGTTCTTCCAGACTTTGTCAACTGGAAATTAAGGATTAACATTTATAATTTTGTTTTTCCACGAACACTCACCTAAAATGTTTTGTTTGCCTAAGTTTTGTGTAGCATCTTTTAAATGTGTCTGTATATACTCAATAAATTTATCATTCCAGACCCTATCTTACCAGTCCTACAAAAGCCAAAATTACTGACAACTTTTATTTGACACCTGTCTTGCTAACAGTACCCACCATGTTATTATATCCTTTGACTTCTAACATAAACATAGTTTTTGCAAATTTAATCAACATCTTTTTAGTGAAATATTCATCTTTTAACTGAAATACTGTTTTCTTGTAAACAAAAGTCAACAACTGAAGTTTTTTTAGCATAAATCTCTACTTCTACGTGCACTTCTAATAATGAGTTCTGTGACTTGTAAGACTAAAGAGTAATACATTCTTACCATGTACAGTGAAGCTAGGGATGTGGCTGCTACAGCTAGGTATGTTTTATTCCTTGATGACCAGTCATGTTGTTTTTCTCTGTGATCTGACTGATTTGACAAGCATCTAATGCAGCAATGATCAGGGGTACCTAAGACAGTGTATAACATGCGTAAAACAAAGCTTAAATCTGTAGATTTAGTTTTTCAGTTTCTACTTGACTGTGTACCTGCAATCTGTGATGTCATTAGCTGCAATGCTTAATCCCTCTCCAATTTTTAGTGTGATACCTTGACCCCCCTCCCCCAACCCAAAATGGAGATGCAGCTATGGTGTCATATGCACTTTTTTCTGCTTCTGTACATAAAATTTTTCCCATATTGATAAATAAAAAATTATTTAATTACAGTTTTCTCAAACAAAAGAAGGTGTCCAGAAGTTATTCAGGGGATTCGGCTTTCCTCAGAAAAGACAACATACATGTCAAAAACTTTTGTCTGTTTTAATCTTATTTAACAAGATAACAGAAACTTGACTACCGGTACTTTCATATTTTCAATAATTTATATGTATGTGGGACCTTGAAGAGTTGTTTCTCTGGTGTTAATTAAGACTTATTTCTCAATTTCTTTTATGACTTCATAACCTCCATAACTGGAACTCTTCAAATTCAATTTGGTTGCTTATGTGAGTTATATTTTTTCTACAACAGCTGCAACATGAACCTTGGGTATCAACAATTTTTACCCTGTAACCTTGACCTATAAATTTTGAAAACCATTAACCTTGGTCATATCATTTGAATGGATGCATGGTGAACTGTTAGGGTCTTCATAAATCTCATACATGTATGTATTCTTTGTGACAAGTCTTTGAAACCAAAGCTGACCTTCTCACCCTTTATACTTGACCTTGGAGTTTGACCTATTTAAAAAAAAAAAATTAAAAAATCAATACCCTAACTATTGAACAGTAGGTGCTCGGCCTTTCATATTTCACAAGTGTATACCTTAAAACAAGATTTCCCTTGTTTCAATATTGACAATGTTTAGCCTTTGACCTAACTTTTGAGTGCCACCTTCTATTGAAAATCTTTAACGTTGGCCATAAATAATAGGTGCTAAGGCTTTCATATTTCATAAGTGTATTTCTTGTACCAAAACCTTCCCTTGGGCACAATTTTTGTATCTTTTGAACTTGACCTTTGAGTTTGACTTAACTTTTGAAGAGTTTGAGCTTTTCTTTTCATTTAGCTCAGTCGTTAGAATGATCGTTCTGTGATTGGGAGGTTGTGAGTCTGAATCTTGGCTGAGACTGACCTAAGTCAATAAAAAATGGGTAACAAATGTTCCTTTGCCATGCACTTGGCACTTTAAATTGATGGTCAGTGGCGGGTCCTTCGAATGAGAGATTAAAAACCCAGGCCCCATGTTGCTGCAGGTGCTGGCATGATAAAGATCCCTTATGCTCAATGACCCCTAGTGCTGAGCTAAGGTCAAAATTTGAAGCACTTAACCTGGTATATGGTGACGTTTCTATACGAGTGGAAAATTCTCAGATGAGATATTAATTATTAAATAATATTAAATCAAACAAATCATTAGTTTAATTTTCATGTCAATCATTGACAGGTTATGCATTTCAAAGATGATCAAGGAAATCTTATATAATTATAAGGGGGAAAAAGGAAAATACCCATCTTAAAAAGGGGAAAAAACTCATTTCATCGGTGGGATGGGGTTCACCGTTGGGGTGCTGTGTGATGGTTAGAAGAGAGTAACTAGTTAAAGGACATATTGCTCATTTTTTTGTTGGTCGAGAACAAATTATTATTTTTTCTGAGGACAGATTATCTATTTCCAAATTTTGTCATGCCTCCAACCTCAAAGTCAAAACGACCGTCCCCTACGCAGAGAAAATGTAACGAGGAAATTCGAAATACCAATAGAAATTTGACAGAGTTGCGTAAGATAAAAACTGGATGAAACGAAAATCAATCAATGCACGACTAACTTACATTGTTTATATTGCAGTTTGTGTGTCACTGAAGAAACAGTCCGTGTAAACACTCTATTTAACGGAACGAGCCGGTGCATTTTCGTCACCTCGGACTCTCATGTGCAACAAATAATTTACTGAAGAGTTCCAATAAAGGGGCGTTATTTTTCCGTACTTTTCTTGGCACGTAAAATATCAAAATCATTACTTAAAAAAAACCCAAAAAAAACAAAAAAAACCAGAAAACGTCAGATATTCAGATATTTTAGACTAGACCAGCCTATATGTACTAGCAGCGCTATTTATTTCCTCAGTTATATCTTATATATGTAGGCCTATTTATTTTTTATTTCATTTTTCAAATGTGAAGTACGTACTTTGAAGAAAAAATCTTTCATTGGTTAGAATATTTATTTGAAAAAAAAGTTACAATAACAAATAAATAACAATATAAATAAATAAATGAAATAATAAATAAATTAATTAATAAATATAAAAATAAATTAACGGCTTCTCCTCCCAAAACATGCAAAACAGCAAGAAAAAAATCTTCTGAAGAAGTTGTCCTGAAAAGAAAAAAAAAGTTTAATGTAGTTATTAAAAATGATTAATGAATTTGTTTATATTATATTGCAATGAACATTCAAAGGAACTAAAGCAAATGAAGTAATTTCATTTTATAGACAGAATCTAACCTTGCGTTTAGCTGGGCGACTCTCATCAGATACAGCAGCGGAGAAGGCGGAATGTATAGCGATGAGGGACATTCTACTGATCTGTGAATGGAGATTTTTCCTTTCTTTGACATTAGCTATAGAACTGTAGCGTTATGGTTTTATATTTTAGTCATAATACATTGACCATAATAGCCAAAGATTAAAATATAAAACCATAACGCTATACGTACACTGGCACATAAGATTTTATTTAATGTTAATTAACATTTGACAGATTTAAATTATTTTTCAAAACAATATCCGATATAAGACTTTAAATATAAATGTTTAAATCAGACGTAAATGAAGTTATAAGTACTAAAAGTTTCGGATTTACCTCATTTTCAATGAGTGCTTCAGCGAGGGCATCCTTCATACTTCTCTCGGAAATTTGCCGAGCCTGCAATACGGACAATGTGAATGATTACATTACAAGAATAGACCTGTATAACAAATTATAACAAAGGAAGAAATACAGTGTTTTATTCTTCTCATTCCGGTATAGTCTTTGATGTGAAATAATTAAGAAAGCGAATTCTAAAATACCCGTTCTCTCAAAGCGATTTCTTCAGGTAACTTGCACATACTGGTCAAGGTCTGAAGTATAAAAATATCTGTGTTAATTGAACAAGTTTAAAGAAGAATTGAAAAAAAAGTTAATTACAGCCAAAAGAAAAAAAAGAGGCAAAGGTGATAAGAGTATCATGAAAAGGTAAATCATACTTCCTGATCCAGTTCTTGTGGAATGTCATCTTCATCGTCCGTATCATCATGCTCCACCATCATGATCATCATGGAGGCTTTGGTGGACTATACATCACAAAACATTATTTTATAGAAACAACTTTGTACATGAATACAAAATGAAATTGCTGGACTGGTTTAAATATCGACATTAATCTTTGCTTGATATTTGCTTTTTCGTTGAATAATTACTTTCAAAGGAAAATTTAACATAAGGCCCTGTTTCAATTGTTGCTGGTCTGTAGCTAGCTGGTCTGAAAAAAATGGATGGACGACAAGAGAGCTCTGGTCGTCCATACAATTTATTTCAGACCAGCGAGCTACAGATCTACAGCTACTCTTTCAAAAAGTGTATCTTTGCCTTTTATAAACCAACTCTCTAAAATCCCGAAGCAAAACTTTTTGAACGTTAACGTCCTGAAAATAACATTTTTGTTATTTGTTCCAAAATGTCCTCATCCCGTCTACATTTACATTTCTTTTAATTTTATTACTTAGTATACCTTCAGTTTCGATAAATTTTGAAAAATTAAGCATTGATGTTAAAATTTGCTGATAATTTTTTAGACCCCCCTACTAATTTTTTTTCTAAAACGAAAGAAGGCAAGCAAAGACCCCCCACCCCCATTACCTTATTTCGAAATAGCGACCCAACGTACTTACATGTATACAAACACTGGTATATATGTAACAAAAGTTTAATAATTGAAATTAATGTGAATTTTCGATAGTTGTTTGAAAACATACCAGTCCCTTCTTTGGGGGAGAGTTATTCGTCTCCTTTTCGTTATCCTGCAATAAACAAAAAGATATATAGACTGATGGTAAAAGTACACAACACAGAAATTATAACAGTATATCAAATGTAAATACACATGTAATTGGTTTACTTATTATGGTAAAATGGGCATAGATGAAATATTTCTAGTAATGAAGATATAACTAAGTTTCTTGATAGATGCATAACATTAACAACACAATAATACATACCTCATCAACGCTTGAACGAGACTCGTTCACAGATGGAACCATAGTTGGATCCATTGTAAACTACAAAAAATTATAAGAAAAAACAATATAAAAAGAATCTATATAAAAGAAAGACCAAAAATACAATATATCAATTTCAATTCCTTACATGTACCTTTATGTACTAGTTGATGCCAACAGGTATATTTCTTTTAAACTAAGATCCAAGAAGACAGCTGTCTTAAACTTGGAAAATTTCGAATGGCTTATACAGAAAATTTCTCTCGATCCTGCAAAAAATTAATATAATCAAACCGATGAAAATACATTATAGCTTCTAGTAATCCCTATATAAATACATAAATACAAAAATACACTGATGCATGGTTGACATGGCCAATAAGATGTCTCACTTACCTGGATAGCCACCTCAAAAAGCAAAATTATCCAAAAATCAGAAATCGCCAATAACTGATTTCCGGAAAAGATCCCTAAATCTGTAAGACAGCAAAAGAAGGATACGTTATTTCAATAGAACATACTTTTTAGACATCAGTTGAAAAGACACCTTAAGATTTTCCAAGTCTTACCACAATTTTTTGCGATCGGAGAGGAAGAAACCACAGACTCTATTATGACGTCACAGCATAGAGACACATCACGTGATGAAACAATGGCCTATAACTCAAAAGTGATAAAATTCCTCTATGGTTAGAGTTATCTCCCATAGAAAACTAAATGCTCGGCCTCAGAAGAGCAGATCTACCCTTTCTTTTCATTTTCTCACCAGGTACTAGTAATTTATTATTTTATTCTAAAAGTTTATTTTATTTTACACACTCTCTTGTTTGAGAGAACCTATTGTACAATAAGTGTAAAATATGAATGAACACAGTCTGCTACATTTTTACATTTCGCGGACATGTGAAAGGTATGCAATTCTAGCTGCCGATATGATGCTTTGTCTTAAAGTTAAGGTATTTCCACCTCCTGTGATGTCATTAGTTTTCGCAGAATCTGTTATTAATTTAGATTCTCATACCCAATAGAAATATATCTTTTGGACAAAAACCTTTAAACATTTGAAATGTAAATTATTGTTTGAAGTAAAGGAATATAAAGATTAAATACGATTTTCTTTATTTAATCAATAATTCAATCTTTAAAATAATGTTAAGGACAATAACTCCTTCTCATGTATCTTCATCCAGTATTTTACTTTAATATTGTACTTTTAATGTGAAATTCACAATTCAAACATATTTATACAAAAACAATTATTTTATTACTTTCAGCATCAGAATTATGTATTTGACGCAGTTTTAACCGTTTGTCTTTAATCATTTCAAAAGAGAGAGAGAGAGAAAGAGAGAGAGAGAGATTGTATCATTAGAAATTTAATTTACGATTAAATTACCAAAAGCCTGATTTTAGGAAATAAGGGAATTAAAAGGAATAACACAGAACTAAATACAAAATATATTGCATACAAAATCAAATATTTTACCCATCCTATTCTCGACAGAATCTGTTTGAGTCAGGCTAACATTGGAATGTTCATTATGGACAGCAATGGGTGGCAAATTCAGTTTCATTTTGTTGAGTAGGGGAGGGGGCAACCAAACATTACAAATCACGTAATGTAATTATTAAGGAGGCAAAAGCAAAGGTAGCTAATTTTTTTTTTGATAATTTGTTATATATAGTCAAAATTATTGGGAAACACAGCCCCCTCCGTTACCCTGGTTTCTATGACCATGATGGAATCCAAAAACGATACCATCCATCCCCAGAAATTTACCCATTCATTTCAAAGGAAAAATCAACATGATAAAATTCATAACATTTATTGACCTTAAGTAACAAAGAAGAAAGTTATCTCTATATATAGCACACAAGGTATAATACTGTGGATCTATCAGCACCAAACATCTGAGAAGAAAACTTAGAAATTTATTCACATGTAGGCATTCATTATAATTCAAAGGATCGAGTTGTTAATGTTTCAATTTGCACTAAGACATATGTAACATACATGTATATTTAAAACAAATACTCTTCATTTGTTTGAGAGCAGCTCATGGTACAAAAAGGAGAAATATTTCTTATCCTATTAGCAAACTGATTGAAAATAGCTGCCAGTTTCTCCAGATTTTCAGCTGCATTGAATAACTGATAATTTTCAAAACTATCTGATCGGTTATCATTATCGAAAATTAGGGGACAAAACTACAGTCTATATACTTAACGACAGAGGTTTTAAAGTAAGATTAATTTTAGAAATACATGTACTAGTAAATAAAATCGGAAAATAAATTTTGAAAAAAATTGGTAATGATATACAGTAACAATATTTTCGATAGTGACAGAACAATATTCAGTAATGAAGTATATGTGCTGAATCTCAGTAATGCAAAAGTGCGGATTTGTACCTTACAGCAATGCACTGCATCAACGGACCAAACTTTACAATATACATTAAATGATAAAAACATTAAAGGTTAACACACTTCATGACTTTAAAAAATTGAATTTTAATTAAAATTGACCATACTGTATATTGCTATTTCAAAACTAAGCATTAAAATAATCACATGAACATGTATCTAGTAAAAATCTGAAAACATGTTTAATATAAATTCTAAAAAAGTAAATGTATTCATCGTTCAAGGGTCATTAGAACATGAGCTTCAATCCCGCTGAGAGTCAGTCCTGGTTAATAACTTAAAAAAACAATACAGTATGTCAACCATCAGGAATTTTTTGTGTGTCCGTCTTTTGACGTGTCATGTTGAGTGATATTTTTAGACGCACGGCCTCTCGTAACTGCTCCAGTTTATCGTAACCTTTGTAATGGCTAGGACCGAGGTCGGCCTGAAGCCGAAGTCTTGTGACCTTTCTCATGTACTCCTTGTGTCGTGCCGAAAGCTCCCTACAAATATACAGATCAGATGGTATTGTTAGATTACGGTTTTCTCATTAAATCTATTTTGATAAATGAAAAAAAAGATAGATTGTTATCACTTTAACAATCACGTGACAGAAGTGTTTGAGATGACATACTCGTAGTCCACAGATCCGTCTCTGTTCGTGTCTAACTTCTTCATCAATATATCTAGCGACCGACCACTCAGAGGTAAATCAATGTTCTGTAACAGAGTAAAACGATTTCTCACAGAACGCAACACTTTGTGAAAATAAGAAGCGCATAAGCTATTGCCATTTTAAGTAAAAGAAAGAGAAAAGCCGGATGCAAAAAAGTGAGTCTATGAGAAATTAAACTCAAGGTCCCTACAGACAGGCCTTGTTGAAATTCGTCTCTTGTGATAGTGTCGCTGTGGTCTCTGTCGAGATTGTGTAGGAGATCAATTAACCGTAGATTCTTCTGCTTCATGTACTCAAACAGGACGGTGACTGGATCATCTGTGTCCAACACACGCTTGACGTCTCCTTTCTTGATCTCATCATGACGTAAAGTGTTGCCATAATGGCAGATAAGAGGGCGTCGTTTCTTAATTTGCTCTAGCAGATCAACAAAATCGCTGTCCACCGACACATCCTGTGACAGTTGAAAAATTATATTATATATTCAAGCTATATTGGTTCATTATAAGTTGAGTACTATTCGTTTAATAGGGTAAAATACCTTCAAATCAATTTCTTCGAGTGACGTATCAGATACAGCAATGGACTGTAAAATTGCAAACGCCCCGTCTGTTGTTATGGGATTGCTGCCAACCTAAGAAAATATTGAACATTATACCTAGAACCCCTTAAATTTACTACAATACAATATACACTGACAATACCACCCGGTGTAAATGACTTTACCTTTAGTACTTTGAGGACCTTATTATGCACCACACCTCTCAACAGCTGTCTAAAGGCGTCAAAGGACACACGATTGGAGCTAAGGTCAAGATAGGTCAAAGTTCGGTTTCTAAGGAGAGATTTACCCATTTCATGACAACCCTCCATTCCAAATCCGTTCCACGACAGATCCAATGACGTCAAACTTGTGTTCTCCTGTTTATATGAAATAAAGTACATGTAATACTTTGGACGTCAAACTTTCAATCTTAGTGACCTTGACATTTTTTCAAATGACCTTTGTTTCAAGGTCAGCCAAACTCTGAAGTACTAGCTGACATCTCACTAAATAAGAAATCTTTACAGTTTATGAGCAAGTTAAAGCAGCAGACAGACAATAATAGGTAGACAGACAAAAGTCTAAATTATTACGTCAGTATATAGAATTTTGGTTATGACTTTATACCTTTTGTTCCGTTATTACGCACAAGACATTATATTAGCTAGAAAATATTAATATCATGTATAACCTTTCGACCATATTGTTCATTATGATAAGTATTTACTATTTAGATATTTTACCCCTATGCTCCAACAAATGGCCACAGCACCTAGCTGCCTAAGATGATTCCAGCTCAAATCTAGTTTCTTCAACACACGGTTACACTCTAAAATAAATTTATTTACCATAAACAACATTATTTGTAATCGTAACATTATCTTAAAATACTCCAAACAAGTGAAAAAATAGTAGATAGCGTATCTTTTCAGGAAAATATTGTAAATTAGATAAACAATAGATTATCTCTATAACGGTAACCCAAAATAACCCACATCCTGACAGCTTTATGACATTGTTTGTTGAAGAATTAGATAAATCTATAAAACCGATGATGTCTAGCGTAAAAATGAACAAGATAAAAGAAATCCTCTATTCCTTCTTATTTCAGTCAATAAGAAAATCAATTAGTTGGGTGTTGTTTTTATTAAAGATTGATGTTAAAGTTCACGAATGTCAGTAAATATAGATTTGCTTTATTGTTTGTACGAGAATTGAAATTAAAACTCTTAGCTTTTAATCATAAATGAAAAAGGACTATTTGACTTTATGCTGAGATGTTTCAAAGAAAACCATAAAGCATTGTTATGTAAATTCATTACATTTTGTTCCTGAAATATCTGAGTAAAAATAAAATGGGTACATGTATACATGTAATACATTTAACCAATCTAAACCAATTTTATGTTCTCTATTCTTCTAGTCACTTATTTTAGGGATATCACTGTCTACAAATCAAAGTTTAACAACAGTAAAGGGACATGGACACAGTTTCAACTGATTTTTCAAAACCAGTTTTATTGTTTACAATTCCTAGCTTAGGAATTATTTAATGATCAGCAAAAATTTGAACATCATATGTTGATTAACATACGAGATACAGAACAGAAGTTCTTCATAATGTAAACAAGGCTTGCGCCTTGTTTTTGTTTACATATAGAAAATATAATATTTATAACAAAATGAAATTCAGAATATCACTAGAAACCGTGTAATCGTGTTAAGAAGTAACTTCTTCATTGAACGAACATATAATTATTAGTATATTAAGTTATTAATCTATGTTAACAACAAGAGGCCAATGGGCTTTGACCATTCCGTTCTTTACAGATTTCCCCCTTGTAATACATATTGTGACCCCACCCTACCCAACTTATCATAATTGAAACAATTTGAAATCTAAACTACCATAGGATGCTTTGATTCAACATTGTTAAACTTTTATTCCCAATTGTGGCCCCGCCCAACCCCCCGGGGTCATGCTTAGAACAATTTAGAATCTACACTCCCCCAGGATGCTTCCACATAAGTTTCAACTTTTCTGGCCCAATGGTCATTGAGAAGAAGATTTTTAAAGATTGTTCCTATATATTTCTATGTAAAGCTTTGATTCCCCATTGAGGCCCCGCCCTACCCCCGGGGGTCATGATTTTAACAATTTAGAATCTACATTTCCCCAGAATGCTTCCACATAAGTTTCAGCTTTTCTGGCCCAGTGGTTCTTGAGAAAAAGATTTTTTAATGACCACACCCTATTATTGTCTTTTCTTGATTATCTCCCCTTGTGAGGGGACTTGGCCCTTCATTTTAAGAATTTAAATTCCCCTTTACCCCAGAATGTTTTGTACTAAGTTTGGTCAAAACTGTAATCCAGAAAACGTACCCAGAGCTCCGCCCAATGTAACACCTCCTTGCTCCCGGAAACTGTTGTGGCTAAGAACCAACTCTTTTATTGTTTTGTTTTTCTGTAAAGTACAATAATGTATCACTGAATCTGATTAAAAAGATATCTAAAAATACTAGTATTTCTAAATTTTTGAATAATAGCCAAGCTGTCAGATATACAGGTATGTAGATTCACATAATGATTGTTTAGATTATTTATAAAATGTAACATAATTCGCTGATCTAGAAGAGGGACGGGCGGAACACCTGGATCACCCGGACAGGCGTTATATTTAATTTTAGCTTTTCTGATCAAAATTTCTCCGTTGTCTGTCGTTGTCGTCGTTTTTGTCGTTATCGTCGTCGTAAACTTTTCACATTTTCATCTTCTTCTCAAGAACCACTGGGCCAATTTCAACCAAACTTGCCAAAAAGTATCCTTGGGTGAAGGGGATTCAAAATTTACAAATGAAGGGCCACGTTCTCTTTCAAGGGGAGATAATTATGAATTAGCAAAAACTTAATGACATCTGTTAAAAATCTTTTTCTCAAGAACCACTGGGTATGGAAAGATGAAGATAGGGAAAATCTTTAAATATCTTCTTCTCAAGAACAGAAAAGCCATGATTGGTGATATTTATATGGAAGTACATTGTATCCTCAGGTGGTGTAAATTCAAGTTTGTTCAAATCATGACCCCAGGGGTAGGGTGGGGCCACAATGGACGATCAGAGTTTTACATAGGAATATAAAGGAAAAATCTTTAAATATCTTCTTCTCAAGAACAGTGAAGCCATTATTTTTCATATTTATATGGAAGCATCTGCAGGTGGAGTAGATTCAAGTTTGTACAAATCATGACCCCCCAGGGGTAGGGTAGGGCCACAATGGACGATCAAAGTTTTACTTAGGAATATAAAGGAACAATCTTTAAAAAGCTTCTTCTTAAGAACTTCAAAGCCATGACTGGTCATATTTATATATATATGGAAGCATATGGTGTACATTCAAGTCTGTTCAAAACATGACCCCTGGGGATTGGGTTGGGTCACAATGCCTGATCAAAGTTTAACATAGGAATACTGCATTTTGACTTCCAGAGATCAAGGATTCGAAAAGAATGAAATTCGAGAAAGTGATAAGATAAATAGGAGTCGTATGGGAGATTTACGACTCCCATACGAAAATCGAGCCAGAGAGAGTCACTTGAGTTTTGTGCTTGTCGAGCAAAAATTTATTCACGTGAAGTAATTGAACAAAAAAGTATTCCCTTACCTTTATTAGCTTTGCTAATTGATTTGCGTCTTTTTCTGAGAAATTGTTTCCTATAAAGAAAAAAAAATTCTCTAAATTTGAATTTTTAAAACTCTTTTATCATTTGAAGCATTGAAAAGGTAAAAAATTTCACACGGACGAAAATATTCCTCTGTTTGCCTTACTAGAGATACTAATATATTTACCAGAAATGTTGAGTTTGGTGATTGTTTTGTTTTTCCTTAGAGACTCTGAAATAAGATAAGCTCCTCTGGAACCAAGATCATTTCTAGCCAGATTCTGTGAATTATGAAAATATAATGTAAATCAGTTTATTCAATTTTATTAAGAAATAAGTCAGTTTAATTCCATTTCTTATTTTGAAAAAATTCAGATATTTTCACTCACAATATCGAATAATGTCCTGTTAGACTGTAACATTTCCAGAATGTAGAACAGTCCAGTACTCTCTAAGCCGTTACTGGAGAGGTCCAGGCATGATACGGTTGAATTATTCTAAGAAGAAAATAAGGAGTACATGCATTCAAATTACAGAGTACTCCGGAAAAAAAACATTGTCTAAGTTATGGATGAAATAGTTTTGGGGGTTTCGCTAAATAAGTAAATTTTATTAAAAAGCTAAGAAAACGTCATTTAAGATACCACAAGTGCAATGGCAACAGCTTTGGCACCAGAGGGTCCGATACCATGATGAGGAATAACAAGTGTGACTTCGTTCAAGCATCGTAAGCAGAATGTAGAGGGCGTTATACTTAACATCCGACAAGCTTTAAGGTAGGTGCTCTGGCTGGTAGAGAAAGTGACAGTCTCCGGAACTTCCGGTGTTGGGGAGTCAAAGAAATAAGGATCTCCATCTGATTTTAGTATGGAATGTTATTTTGAAATAACAATTTAACTGTTTAAACTTTACTGGAAGGACAATGTCGCGTTTAGTTGTTTCAGTGATAACTTAGTTTTTAAATTACATGTATATGTAAGTAAGAGTCCTACAGTTACCTGTATCTGTTGGTGTTTTTAAGCAGTCGGGACTCTGTGGAAGATGATGTTTCCTCTGTTGGTCAGTAAGGACGGTGAGTTGTCGGTCTTTATTAGTGATGAAGACCTGGGATTCTTCTCGGGGTACTGTCATTGCTAAGTCTGACCCATTTTCAGTTGACAAACTATAAGTACAAGAGCAAACGTCTTAATTCCATTAACATTGATCAAAGGAACCGTAAATTTTATCATTATCTTGGCTAAAATAATTATTAAAGCGCAAGAAATAACAGAGAATGTTTAGGTCTTAAATGAAATTAAAAGACATTCTCATCAACAAGCCACACTTTTAAGCTTTAAATCCGTTAATGTGTTGAGTGACCGCAACCCTTTAAATTCCGTATCAGTCCATTACAGAGTTATACTTTGTTGAATTTTGGGCCACCAAACAGAAACTTTATTAGCTTAGATTATCTTCATCTTTTGAAAAAAAAAAACGTTTCTTTCAAAATACATTAAATTCTTTAACAGGTTTATCGATTTAAAAGTTCAGACGAATTCATGTAGACGACATGCCTTGTAGATTACCACACTTGCACCCAAAAATTAGGAACAGACGGTTACAAAGTCACTGAATCTGAGAGAACTCTGAAATATCAACATCATTGCCAAGAAGGATGCATACAGGGTAAAACAAATCACTTAATGCAATGCATCTGTGATATTCTGTAAATATATTAGTCAATTAACAAGAGTTTATATCGTTATATGCAAACATGGTGCTTAAAATGCATCAGAATGGTCTAGTTCAAATCAACAAGAGTAATGGAGATTTATTTGCTTTTTCTTGGAATGGAATTGTTACAAACTTTGTTCTCCAGGAATTTGACAATAAGAGATCGTAAATCAATTTTGTCTTTCCATAGAATTACTAAGATTAATACATCATACATTATAAATATAAAGGAATTATAAGTATCGACCATCGCCTTCAAACAATCGAGCATCAGATTACTTCTGAAGTTCAATATTGATATTCTGGTATACTAGGCATGTTCATTATATATATCTGTGTTTGTATTTTTCTCTCACACATACGATTCACATTTGTCTTATAGGTGACACTGGTAAAACAAAAGGTCCTTTATTGAACAATCCAGCTTAAATGCTTCATTCATATACCTGGATATTTTTATATAATTATTTTTTTTTAATATAGGTATCACTTTACGTAAAAATCTTTACCCAGAACTTTGCTTCAGTCTATAAGCTTTTAATCGAAAGAGGCACAATGAGATATTGTTGGGAAGTGAACTATAAACGATGCACTCAAATGGTTATTTTAACCTTATACCCAGGTAATCTGCATCTTAATAAATATAACTCCAAGTTTAAATAAACTTGGTGATTTTTTAATTATACTTACGTTTCTGAAACCCGAAGAAAGTATCGTTCAATATGTACTGTAAATTGAATTTCTTTTCTATTTTTTTCTCTCTCTTCCCCCCCCCCCCT
>PRKT01000011.1:1964179-1988918 GCA_003671525.1 Saccostrea glomerata | reverse complement strand
CTTCCCCCCCCCCCCTACTTTATCTCCATTTGATGTAAAATAATCTATATTTGTCAAGGAATTTTGAAATTTTAAAACGCCGATTTCATTGATCAATAAATATATTTATAAGTGAAAAATCAGTGTTTACATTTTTGAAGTAGAGCCTCATAATGTCTAATAAGGAAACATTGGTGCATTTATGTAAAAAAAAAATAATTTTAAATGTAAAACTTTTATTATAGCAACACATGTATCAATCTTATGCTCCATGATGCTATAGAGGTAGTTTTTTGTCTCTTTATTCTAAAAACTGAATAAAGTTGCGAAAAATCTATTTTAATAAAAATCTTACCTTACATCTGATAACGATGGTCCTTAATATTTGATTCACTCTGGCTTTAAACCGAGAGAATTTAAAGTTTTTAATTTTTCCCCTGCTGCAGCATTAACGTATTGAAATCGATAGGTCGATCCGTCGGGTGAAATCTATTGTTTATTGTTATGAAAAGGCGCTCTTTTATTCTTATAGCACAGTGCCACTTCTGATCAATATTCCTATTAAATTAATTAAAGTCAGTAAATTTTAATAATAATAAGTGAACAGAATTATGATTAGAACGATTTCTTTTATTTCACAAATTCCCTGCGGTGTTTCAGCCATTTACGTCGAAGGCAATTGGGACATTAAGAAGAAGCCTTTGCTTGCATAGGAAAGACTCCCTGAGGAAGATTCTTAATCTTTTTTCTTTTAATATTTACACATACATCAGCGTAAAATTACGTTTTTGTTTGCTTAAAATTATAATTGGTTGTGCATATGGTACAATTATCAATATGTAAATATTTTTTTAAAGGCGAGGAATTGTTCTTGCATATATACATGCATGTCATCTATCTATTCACTTATTTTTTTTTTCACTGTAAAAAATATTTAATTACCCACTTTTATGAATAATTTTGAATTCATTGTAACTTGAATTTTCTAGAGAAGGAGGTCATCAAATAAACACTAATTCTCATTAAATGCAGTATAAAAATCATTAAATTGTCCCTTTTGAAGTTAATTTAGACTTTTTCATCTCGACCTTTTCTGTTGTAGGTGAGACTATACAGCCAGCAGAGTGTTCGACAAATAAGAACACACTGAGGAATTATGTCGAGCATCCATTTCAGAGCGATCAATTCTCAATCTCTGTAATATCGCCATTGTTCAAACATACTAAAATCCATCGGTTATTATCTCAAGCACACAAAGAGACAGAAACTACTAGTAAATGAAATATAATAATCCATTGACACAATTACAAAATATTTTAATATACATGTAAATTTCTAAGTGTTAATGTTCATGTGTGTTCTCATTAGATTTGTCCTACATTGTAAAACGTGTATATTGAATACTGGGTAGATGATGTGTTTGAATCTAAGTGCAACCATATATCTTTGAAAAAAATAACACAAACAAGATCTTAGCACCAGCTGTTCAATTAAGCATTGAATTCATATTTTTGGATGTCTTCGTTATAGTTACACTATAGATATTAATTGGTTAATGGTAAATACACTCACAGTTTTTAATTCACGAGGGGCGGAGCCCCGAGTGAATTAAAAACTGTGAGTGTATTTACCATTAACCAATTAATATCTATTGTGTAAGTTACTTGTACCAGAGGACCAATGAGAGAAAAGCTGGTTGACAGTTAGCACCGCCCACTTCATCCTGTCAAGCCATGGTCCGGAGGCTGTATAAATACCTTTCTCCATCTGAACCGAATGTATTTTGAATGCTGCGTTTTTAGGTATCGTCGATCCAAAAAAAAAAAAAAATCGGAATGATTTGTCATTATTGGGTACCTATGAAGATGTTGCAGCTTGGACAGATGGTTTGATTTTTGTCAGGAACAGAGGTAGCGATCGTAAACTATTTTATTTTAGGCTGTTATTCGTTTCGAAGATCGTTTTTATTTTTGGGGGGGGTTGAACTTTTCATTTATATCGATCAATGTACAAAAACCGCGAAATGATTTCTGACATTTTAATGGAAGTTTGAATGCTACTGCAAGCATAGGCGTCGGAAGCAAATTGAAATAGATGGGGGGGGCTAAACCAACAAGAAAAGGTAAACCCCAATTTTAAATGCCTATGTATTATGTCTGTCTTTGCAAAAGAAGTGGGGGGAGGGGGGTTGGCACCTAGCCCCCCCCCCCCGGTTCCGACGCCTATGTCAAGTAAAAAAAAAATGGGGACCTTTAACATGTTTAATGTGAAATTACTATTTGGAGACAAGAATAAAAATTAAGGTAATTCGAGATAGAATGTATAACATGCAGGATATGCTTAGTCAAATACGGAGCAAATGTCGACAAATTAATGTTAGTATTCTTGAAGTTTAAAATGTTGACTAAACTCATTTATCAGTTATTGCCAAGGTTTTGAAATTAGCATCATTCATTCATCAGCAAAAGTCTTGTTACATTATGGCTTGATGCCAAATTGTGGGCGTGACTTAAAAACTGTGGTTCTTCTGGCAAATACACCACAGCAACATCAAAGTAAAATCTGAATTTACCGCCAGTCCTATGGTACAAGGTCCTATAACACACCTGGCCGTGCCGACAAATTGAATACCGCGCGTTAGGTGTGTTATCCAAAAATATGAATTCAATGCTTATATTTACAATCTCTAATTTTCCTTCTTCATAATTGCTTATTTCGTTGATCTTAAATGTGAATTTAGCGCCCTTCAAAACTGTCGTGGTTTATAGATGTAAGAGCCGTTTGTAACGTCAAATGACGTTGCATAATAATGGAAACAAACATTGCGAGGAAAAAAGTGACAAATTATTTCTTAACGCACATTACGCCATTTTTTACGTTAATTTTTCAGGGTTAAAGTTTTTCATTAAATTGAAATAAAACATTTTACATTTTGGTGTTCCTAGAGTATTAAAAATGCATATAGTTCCTACTGTATATCCTAGCGCACGGTGACAAGGTTTCGAGTGTGTTATAGAAATTTGAACGTCGTGGATTTCTAAAGGATTTCATAAGGAAAATTACACTGAATGTAAATATAACTTATTGTCAAGGTTAAAGTTTTGAATTTTGTGTGAAATGGTTAAACTCAAAGGTCATTAGGTCAAATTTGGTGGTGCCAGAGGAAAGGTCTTGTCACAAGAAATACACCTGTAAAATATGAAAGCCATATCCCCACCTATTCAAAAGTTATGGGCAAGATTAAAGTTTTTGTGCACAAACAGACGGACAGATCAAATTAACATCGCGCTGGTGTGTTTAATCGCGGCGTTAGCACGTTTTTCACAACACACTGCCGTTATGAAACAACGCATTATTGCACTACCCTCTAGCGCAGATTGACAACAGCGTTTAATGGGAAACCCAAAGTATGTGTCAAATCAAAACGTGAAATAGGGGTTGCACAAAGACACCATGTAACAAAGATTCTGTGAAAGTCTCATTAAATTTCATCCAGGGGCAAAAGAGGAGTTGCAGATAAGAGATGGTTACTCCAAACCGTAACAGACGGACGAAGGGACATCCCGATATTCCACCATACTCCTTTCAAGCGGGGATATACATCTGGAATTGACTTCTCAAACCTTAAGCCTTTATAATGCATAACTAATATTTTTTTTACACAAGAGCTCGGATTTTATATCGATACATACCTCAAAAATGACTGTAAATTCCCCTGATAGGCCTATAGATATTTTACTTTTTCTAATCAGAGAGTACATGTAGATCATATTTTGCACTCTTTACTGTAAATTATACCCATCTTGACAAGGACAAGATTGTGGTCGGACAGGCATATAAAATTTTAGACCAGGTAATTGTTTTATAAACACTGCTACTATGTAAATTGTGTTGTCAGTCAATATACTTAGCCACCCTAAGATATTTATGGTCTACTGAAAGTGGAAATACTTAGTGTTAACATTCCACCGTGAATTACTCCATGTATGCACAAACAAGAATTTTAATCTATTTCTTATAAATCATGATCAGTAATAAAATGCTTGGTATTAATTTACCTGGTTCCTTTCTCCCAAATTCATATATTTACCAAGTCTGAGGATTCAAGATCCTTGTATGCAAAAATATGACCCCCACACTATTTAGAAAATTAATATGCAGTTATGACATCAAAATGAGAACGTCATCATGTACTTAGTATAACTTATTCTAGTGCTTCAACCTACGAGGCGCCCGCGTGGCGCAGTTGTTAGAGGGTCTGCTCTAGAGTCGGAGGTAAGGAGTTGATCCTTACGTCGCGGGTTCGAATCCCCATGTGAGACGTGGAGACCAGTCCTTCGGATGAGACGGTATAAACCGAGGTCACGTGTTGCAGTAGGTGCTGGCACAAAAAAGATCCCTCACTGCTCAATGGCCCTAAGTGTCGAGTACAGGTCAAAATTTGCAGCTTTCCACCGGCAAGTGGTGGCGTCTCTATATGAGTGAATAAAAATCTCGAGAGGGACTTTAGACAACAAACAAACAAATCAACCAACGAGGCATGATCGTTTGGAATATTTCAATCTGAATGGCGTCCTGCTAGAGGTTGACGGTAAATACTTTCCACCTATGAACGTTCCTATAGGTGCATACAGTATATATATATAGTATGCAACATATGATCTTGACTTGAGCAAATGATAACTGATGGACAGACAGACGGACGATAAAAGCCATACATTTCATTCTGAAGAGAAAAAGAGGGTGTGCGTGGATCTCTAATGCCCGTGTTTCATGACATTTTAAGTTAATCAAAACATACAAATCAAACTTATTTTATTTGTAGTTTCAATGAAACAATAAACATAATCATAACAAAATAAATTAAAGGTAAGATATGAAAAAAAATCATTGTTCTAAAATCTGACTATTTGTCTCTCCATTTTCATGATGTGATATAACTGAGCGCGGGGATGTCGATATTTGAACGGAGTTTCTTCGCTTCTGGTTGGTCGGTTTCAAAGCATTGGTTGTTTCGGAGAGTCTTCTTGCTGCACCGAGTTGTGTGAGTTGTCCACCAGAATTTTTCATCTGAATTTTGTCTCTTGCCTATAAAAGAACACAATTTAAACTGTTACTGCATGAACGTTTTATATTTCAAAGACTTCAATATTTAAATATGATACTTATTACAGAAATCTGTCAGAATGTTAATACATGTATATGATAAAATCAGGAAATAAATGAGAAACAAATTGATATTTTTAGTAGAGAGTATTTTTTAATCATGTTAAAGTTAGCGAAAGAGAAGTTCCAGAAATGCAGCCCATATCTCGGTTAATTCTTAAAACATAACGTATGTCAAATATAAAGCCTCTGTGGCCCATTTTCTACAGATATGGATTAGGAAGGGTTTAACGTTTAGAACTGAGCTATCATTAATCTTCCTTAAAATATCATTGTTATGTGAAAGGCGTTCTCATAGAATTAGGGAAGCAACTTATTTCAATGTGGAAAATTGTCTTCAAAATATTTTGCAACGACCTAAGAGTTACATGTAAATCATTTGACGAAGCATTTGTCATTTATGATGGTTCAGCTGTATTTGAATCGCTGAGTTCATAAAGTTGCCATAGTTGATTTTTTTCTTTTTTTTCTATCTGAAGTACCAATTATGAATTGTGCTTCAAGTTAATTTGCTGATGAAATACAGAAGTAATTCTTGGCGAAAGATGTTTTGATATGTGGTCAACATCTTGATAAAGAGAAATAAAATTTAAAAATAAAGCTGAAAAAATCACATGCTTTTATTATAATGAATCAATGGGAGCTTTCACATATCCACCTGAATAATTGCAGTAAAATAGAGAACTCAGATCATGTGCAAGAGTTGTCCCGCTTTGATAAAAGATGGTTCAACTAAGAATTTGAGGTTTCATCGATTTGGACTTATTCTATTTAGTAACAATATCAATCTGAAAGGGATTGGAGATTTGTTCCAAAACCTTTGGTAGTCCTCTTCCCGGTCTTTTTTGTTTGAAAGCTTCATCAATGGGATAACAATATATACATTTTATCTTCATGGAGCTGAGTGCAATTTGTCCACATCACTTTCACAATGAAATAAAGAAATGTTAATAAAATGAATGAAGCTGTTTTTATTCAGAGTCCGTAAAACCCCTTTGCTCTATTGCTGTTTAATAAATTCCCATTCCATTCCATATCAATACCTAGTCCTTTTGAGATAAAATAAAAAAAGTTTTCTTACACAAGTAGTGTATCGTGTTGTAAATTTTGAATTAATGAATGGCTATAAATACAAAATTTAATCATAGTTGTCATGTTGTTAATTTGGTATTTACTGCCAACCGGTTAATTCAAAATTTACAACATGACAAAAGCGTTCTAGTTCTAGCTCAGTACACTGAACTACAACGATGATACAATTATCGAAATGATTTGGATGCGATATGCATCCTCGTCACAACTCCACGGCCAAAATGTACGATCCTCTCCAATTCTCGAAAATCTACATGTACCTGATCGTGGCGTGAGGCGATGTATATATATGAATTACATTAATTTAGAGTTTCAAATTTATCAATTTAAACTTATCTATAACTATCTACATGCATCGTTCGTTTTAAATCCTCAATTGTGTTATTTATAGAAAAATCCTATTATTACATAAAGTTCTACCACAAATAAAAAGATCTTTTTAATTTTGTTTTAAAATATACCTGCTATTTTCTACATTCTCTCAGCAAAAAAGTTTTGAGTCAGTTACAGCATAGACCCATTCTTACCCATCGTCTCGATCCACAGTCCGTAGCTCTCTCTAAAATGGGAGAGGATTGTAAATTTTGGTCGTTGTTTTGCGACGTTGGATCTTACCTGGTCTGCACCTATACCTTTTAATGTAAATTACTATACATATATAGAACATGGTAAGGAATCAAACCTTCTCCAATGCCAGAATACAAGTCACATACCTGTATTTATAATTTCTTTCTGTAACTGAATTAAGCTTGGGTCTTAAACAGAACAACCTCCCTTATAGAAGAATGGTAACTTTTGCAGTCTTTTATATCTACATGATTCTGAAAACTTGTTATAGAAAATATTTGTGGTTGATTATATAGAATGGCAATGATGGTGACAACCCCCTTTCAACATGAAACCCTTTCCCCCCGAAAAAGAGAATTGAGTTGTTATAATAATTTATTTCCTTGCTAATGGCATTATAAAAACCAGGACACCGTTTTGTAAAGTTCTTATGAACATGTAACATTTCGGCAATTTATGAAACGAAGTACCAACAATACAACTTTACACTGCACATGAATGTCCTTTGACCCTGGTTAGTGGAATAAACAGCATGTTTTTTTTCTTTCAACATGTATGACAGCGAGATCTTGACCACAGGGTCTTGAGACAATCTTAGCAAAATTGGGTATTTAGTATTATACTACATGTCAAATTTGGCTAAAATTGTCACAAGACCATGTGATCTTGACCTTGTACTTTAACCTTTCAATCATTTAACTTCCTATTCAAGTTCTGTATACCTGCACATGTGGAAAGAATGTTCACGACAGTGAAGTGGTTCGATTTATTGGCCACTAGGGATCACATGTACCGTTTTGCCTATTTTTTCACATATCAATCAAAAATGGAAGCAATATTCATCGAGACGATGAATATCTAAATCCTACGAATGAAACATAGTCAGAAATTGTGTGGCTATGTTTTTTTGTTCATGAGACGTAATGTACTATGCGTCAGCTTTGTTAAGGAATTGTTTAACTTTGTTTAAATTAGTGATTATGAATAATGAGCGTTATCACTTTTTATGAATAACGAATGTGTGTGTTCACACCAATGTGATCAAGAACATCACAAATGTGAAAATAGTGACTGTTAATCACATGTAAATGACGTCACACTCAAATCTTACTTATCATTGGTTGATATTTTAGGTCATGACTTGTTGAACTTATTTTCCGCCTGAAAAAGAGTTTGATGTTCATTATCACCACTTTGATAATCTTTTCATTGATTTTAACATTCTTTTTCATAATTGTGCGAGTTAAACTGTCAGGGTTGATTAGATACTAGTAGGTTGCTGGTTAAGAGATACATTTGTGAAATGTAATCAAAGGATGGGATTGGATTAGGTTTGGATCTAACTCTACAAAATTCATGCTAAGTGCATTATGGTGAAGATTGTGCTGAGATATACAAGTAGATTGAGGCATTTTACTGAATGAAGAGATTTTTTATTTTGATCAGTCAAATGCCTCGAAGAATAAGTAACAAGAAGTTATCTGATTAAATATTTGTATTTCAAGGGAGACTCTATCATCTTTGTCCATGCTGTGCAGAAAGTGCAGGTTTAGTCACTGTGAGGGATCTATTTTTAGTCATCACGTGATCACGGCCTTGACCTGTGCCCCGATTACTCGCCTTCTCTTTGTGAGACTTGTTGCGTTTTTCTACAATTTCTCTGAGTATTTTCCGTAAGCTGACTAATCCCTCATCTTCCTTTTTCTTGGATTTGGCTTTTGTTGTTCTTTGTGTGATCTGACGAGAAACTTCTCGATGCACAGTCATAAATTCTCTGAAACACGACAAAAAATTCATTTGAAACCAATTTTTTTTAAACACTCCTCAAGTAAAAACAATTTTCCCCCTTTAAATTCCGAGCACATATGCTTACTCTAAGTCAACATAACCATCTCTCTTCAAATCCACCTTTTCCATGACCAAGTCAAGATGGTGTTCCGTTAAGGGCAGACACAAATTCTGTAGTAGAATAGAAAAAAAAATTCTTTATGTGCAACAGATCAACTGTCACTTTATTTTTTCGCTATTGGTGATTTTACATATATGCATTATAAGAATTGCTTGATTTACCGCTGCTCCCTCCCGGAAATCACTTTTGCTCAGCTTCTCTCTCGAGTTTGTGTCGAGATACTGGAAGAAGTCGATGAGTCGAAGATTGTCGATCCGCATGTATTCGACCAGCACCATAACCGGATCGAACCGATTTAGATCGTGGGGGTCGTGGTGTTTTTCTTCCACTACATTCCCGTTACTAAGGAGCTCCCCGTGTGTTACCCTAACTCCTTTCTTGTCGTACAGTTCTTTCATGAACACCATAAACTGTTCGTCTACAGAAATGCCCTTAAATAAAGAGTTAAGCCACCCTAAATGCATGCAAATATGTCATTTCGAAAATTACGAAATTTTGAGACTTGAAAACGAGATGAAAACAAGGAGAGCACTTACATCCAGACAAACTCTCTCTAGTGAACTGACTTTGGAAGACAGTACAGCCCTAATTGTTGCTTTAGCGCCCTCTGTCGTTATTGGATTACGTCCCATCTGTCATTGATGATTAATTTTAAAGTTATAAGTTCTATATATTTCAGCTTAAACATTTCATACTTAATCAATCCTTCTTTTTTCTACAAACACTTAACATTTTCGGTCAATTGGCTTTAGTAATTTACAGTTGAACTTCGATATCTCGAACTCCGATATCTCGAATACCATGGATATGTCGAAGTGAGTTTGAAGTCCCAACCATGTATTCTTTAAGTATTTAACCTTCGATATCTCGAATCCTCGGATATTTCGAAGTTTTTTCGCAGTCCAATCAGGTTCGAGATAACGAAGTTTGACTGTATATAAAATCAATTCACTTCTTCTTAATTTATGAAGAAAAGAAGAAAAAAGGCCTTTAAAAAAGGCTAAATTACCTCTAGAGAAATGAGAGCTTTGTTTCTGACCACACCATGGAGTAAAAACCTTAATGACAACATGTCGATTCTGTTTGAGGTGATGATTAAGGATTTGAGGTAGACGTTTTTAGGTAAGGACGTGGCCAAAGCTATACAGCCCTCTTTACCCAGTCCATTCCACGAAACGTCTAATGTCCGTAGACCCACATTTTCCTGTCAAAATATAAACATTATTTTTTTTCTAACTAATTGAAAAGTCAAATATTCATTCAAATTTTAAATCTTGTGAGTAAAGCTTATATTTGTCATGAGAAGGATATTTGAAGTAGTTACTTACGGAAAGACATTTGCACAGGGCTGACGCGCTTTCTCGTCGGATGTGATTCCATTGTAAATCCAAAATTCTTAAAGTTGTGTTATCCTCTGAATTTTAGAAAAAAAAATTTTGAAAGAAACTATTTTAATTGAATTTCTAACATTAAGAAAGGCGAAGTTTTTGGAATATAAGTATAGTCAGACTTTTACACAATAAGCATAATGCTTCAATTCAAAAGATTGTAATTCTTACCAAGGCATTTTGCAAGCGCACAACCTCCTTCGTACCCGATTGCATTATGTCCCAGATATAATTCTTTAAGATTGCGAACATTCTAAAGTACAAAATATCAATATTTAGACCATTAAAATATAAAAAAAAAAATAATTACATTTAACCATGAGCAACTCTGAACAAATACAGAGACTTCCAACTGCAGCCAAAATAGATTAAAATCACTTACTTGTATTAAAGAGTTGATTAAATGCGTTTCAGTGTGCTGAATTTTATTTGCTGAAATTGATAAAAGTACATAAAGTTATTTTAAAAATTCAGCCATTAATCAAAATTATTTCTTGTTACTTTTTTAATGGGGTGTAACGTAAAATAAAATTAATACATTTTAATCTTGACTTGACATCTCTATTATTCGCTATAATTGTCCTAGTATTTTTCATTTTAAATGGAGGAATATATAGATATTAAAGACTTCCTGCTTACATTCCAATCTTAAGATTTCAAGTGTCTTGTTCTGTGTCAGAGTTTCACTGAGCACGCGCAGTCCCTCCTTTCCGGGATTCGTGCAACTGAGATTCTAAAACGAGGCAATAAAAAAGATTTCGTCATTGCAGTTAAATTCTCACGATGTCATTACCCCCTTACCTTTGACAATCCATGTATCCAATTATTTAAGCATAAAAAAATTCATCGTCATTGACAAAAAAGAATATATTGCGTACAGAACCATTATAATCGAAGCAATGCTAATGTTCGTAGCATAATAAAGTAATATTTTATAAAGATTTCCATGGCTAATGGCCACCAATACCTTTGCGATAAAGACAAGGTTTACCTGATTGAGTTTGATTATTGTTTGTGATTGATAAAAATCCTCTACCTGCAGAGAGCGATACTAATAAATCATGCTCCTAGAAAGAGCGGATTAGATTCCGCCTAGTTCGTCAGGTGCGACAGAACGTATCAATTAAAGAAGGGGATAATCGGGTAAATGGTGGATTAACACTGTTTGACCTTTCACAATTTATAACTCCATATATGGAATAATCTATAGACGTTATATCACCATACCGGTTACGTAACTACCTTTCCCTTATTTTGTACACCCAATGACATTAAACTGACACAAATCAAAAAAAATGTTCCAAGTAATCAAGCTAAATCTAAATGACACTAATTTGTTATAGATTAATTATTAATCATTTGTGGAATTTTTAGGATTTAAATTCATGGAGAAATATGTCATGTCTTTGGGAAAGCGGCAATGTTTATAATCAGATGTTTTATGTTGTAAATAACATGTATTTATTTACTTGGATATAAAAATGTCATAAAATACCTAATCAAACAACAATAATTAAAAGTACATAGAGTGATTTCATTATCTTTCCTGTTCTAACATGCAAGATAGAGCTAAAAAAAGAAAGAGAAAGTCCAAAGGGTTACTATCCAAAATCGACTCTACTGAAGAATAAATTTTGTTGAATGTAAAGATTGAGAAAATCGTATAATCGTGACTTATTTTAATGGAAGGATTAAATCCCGCATTTTCTTAAGAGTTGCCATACCAGTTCTACAATATTATCATTGCGTGTCATCATCTCCGAGATATACATCGTTCCTAATGGACCAATGTTGTTTTCTGAAACATCAAGATCCACCACGCGTCTGTCCCTCTGTAAAAAATAATGTCAACAATAATTTTACTCGTAAACGACAGTTATTCACCTCTAAAAAGAATATGTAAGGACAGGTTTAAGAATAAAATCATGTCTCCAGAGACCAGAAAATGACCTTATATAAATTTCCACCCGGACCCCCTACGGTCCTCGAAAAAAGAGATGCATTACCTCCATCAGATTTTATTGAAATCTTTGATAAAGTGGGACATGATCTAATGGTCTAAGATATTTATTATATTGTAATTTACCGTATACCCAGGTAAGATGGTATAATGTTTTAATAAAATCTTTTCAAGACATTCTTAGAAATTACCAATTAATGAGAAAGGTTAATTTGGAACGCCGAGGATTCACAATTAATCTGCAAGTTGTCGTGACTTTTGAAAATAAAATATAAAAGATCGAATGCGTCATTTCTAAACATGGAAAGTTCGCATAAACAGGAAATAATCACCAAGCTCCTGATAAATATTGAATTGAATTTGCAAATTCCAACAAATTAACTCTCCTGGAGACCTTGTGGTTGCAATTTAGTAAACGTCACAAAGGTTGTATTTGGATATTTTCCTTAAATAAAAGATGAAAATATTTCATAATCAACAGTATTCAAGTCAGCAGGGTTCTGGACTTATCCGTGAATTATCTGTTCCTATCTCTTTTTCTCGGGTAGTCTTCAAGTGCTTTGTTCCATCACAGCGCGACTTTGTAGTTGTTCACACAACAATGATAAGATATGAAAATTGCTGTTAAACAGTGACGAGAAATTTAGCGAACTGAACTCAGGCCGAACCATAAATCTATCAACAAATCACTTCCACTGAATTTTAATAAAGTGAATCATCAAATAGATTCTTTGGAATTAGTACATTTTCTGTATTTAGGCAATCTCAAATGAAGTCGATAATTAATTTGTCAATGAATTTACTAAAATACCGGTATTGAATTATCAAGAAAATATATCGCGTTATATGATATCAAGTGTTTTGAATTTAGTTCTTTAATGGTATTCCTATTCTTGCCCCTTAATTATTACTTCCTGGAACCAAGATTAAAACAAGTTAGGTTTGACCTTTAATTTCTAATACAAGATGAAAAACTTTTGAAATTTTTATTTGCTCTACTACTGTGCTTTAATTTTGAAACCGAAAACTTCCGGAAGGAATAAAAAAACTATTCGGTTTATATATCGATGAATCGTATAGACCCCCGTGTTTCACAAAGCATCTATATATTGTTACACATCCTGGGTCGGGAGCATCATACTTTCAAATATGAACAGCATCAATTATAAATCTGATAGGCCAATACGTATCTAAAAGCCTTGCTCTTGTTTTCATGCTGAATAACTGATGATGGGAGTATACGTTATAGAACAAAGAATGAATTTCAGGATTGTCAATTTAATAACTGAATTTTAAATATTTTAATAAAATTCGTTCTAACTGATATGCATTTAAATTTGAATTCCTCAAAAACTGTCCTAAACTATATGATACATGTATCTCCAAAAGAGTTAAGATTTTGTTTAAAGTACCGGGAATGCTGATTTATGCTGTTTATGCTTACAATGTATTGAAAGACTATGCTGATGGATTCCAGACTGATTCATGCAGATGGTTATGTTATTCATTTAAAACTGACTCATAAAGTAAAATAAGAAGATATGGTCATTCTCGGTATAGTTCCGAAATACCCTTAAAAATGCATGGAAAAGTAGTTCAGAAATAAGACCTAAGACATGAAAATTTCTTTACATCTGCAGACGCTTTTACGAAGAAAAAAAATCAATCAATGGTATCTTAAAATGAAGCAAAGCCTAATTTTTAGCTAAAATTAGTAATTAAACTAAATTCAATTAAGTCTTCCCACATGAAACATCTGGAACATTCTCATAATTATGTTAAGATATTTACTTCAGTCTCTTTCAAATTCTCCCAGGAAAACGATTGTTTTTAAATTCACCCAACTCGTACTCAAAGTATTCGCAATTCAATATTAATTCAATAATTCACAAAAGTGTCATCTTTAGTATGAACTTTTTAGCTCAATATAATTCTTAACAATAACATAAATTCAAATAAGACTTACCACTAGTGATATAGAGATGGGTTTTACTGTTTTGGCGCTCATCATGACGCTATTTAGGTTCACATATCTTCCATGACATTGTTTCACAAATTGGCGCAATGGAACCACACCGCACATGGTGCATGCTACATTGTACATATCACGTGTCTTTGTAATTATCCTCATTGGTTTTTTATATGATTTCAAATCTGCGAGTGCTACATCTGTGAAAGGAAGAAATGGTATCTTTAGCAATTTTAGAATAATTCATGTTAACCTCTTTCACATACCGCTTTATTAGATTAAAATTACCTTCTCCTTCATCAAAATCAAATCCATTCATAGCATCCAACATTTTAGGGCGCATGCGTAGAGAAGCTGTAGATTTCCGAGATGGACAAGCGTTAAATAAATCTCTAGTGACGTCATCATTAAGAACATCCGTGATGACGCTTCTGTCTGTGTCCGTCATGGCACTATGTCTACGATCAGTAGAAATGTAACTTCCATTAAAGATACTCCCATTCCTCGTAGTACTCAGTGTATCGTTGAACATTACACTACTTTTTCGGACATCTGTTGTTAAACTATCATTAGGAAAATTTAACTCATTAGAATTGAGGTCAAGCGATGGTACACCTTCCTCGACCACGGTTTCCAATTGGTTTCCACTGGTGCCATTTTGTTGCTGCTGCTGTTCATTTGTGGTTTTTTTCTTTTTCTCTTCCTTTGCCTTTTCTTCGGCTATTCGTCTTTCCTCTTTTCTCTTCTTGTACTGTTCTAGAAACATCATTTCTCTGGGATCCTCGAATCCGCTTGAGTTTAACTTTTGCTCCATTAACTTTTCAGCCACTTCACGAAATGACATCTTTTTTTGCCCCGTGTCCATACCAAGTTTTTCAAAGAACGTTTTTTCGCGTTCTCCCATTTTGAACACAATATAATCCGCATCTTCTCCGCGATCATCCATGTCTTCGTAGCCTCGGTCCTGGTACATTTCACGGAAACGCCCGGATCTAACATACTCTCGAACTAGCTGCCATCTTATATGAACAAGCGCTGAAAAACAGAAAAGACAGACTGTGTCAACATGAAAACTGTGGGGTTTGTTTAGAACCGAAAAATCTTCCAATTCCCTCCCAACAGAGTGTCAGTTTTTGGCTGAATAAAGAAAGGCGTTTGTTAGAACTAAATTAAATATGCCATGCTCGTCCTCTATATAAACTTCACAGTATTGACACAAGATGAATGCGGCAGTGATTACTCAAGAGAAAAAAGTGCAACAGGCATGTGATTCGGTCTTCTTTAAAACTTACGGCTTACATCATGAACTGCAACAAGGAATTTAATGCTTCGCAACAAATGCATAGAATCCTTCTTAAAGGAATGACCTCCCGTGTGTCTTACCTCCGTGTTCTTTGATACTCCGTTTGTGTTTTTATCTCTACCTGTCGAAGTTGTCTTATTATATATCATTTACATTTGATTGTCATGTGTACAACGCGGGGTTCTGATAGAGTGGTCAATATTTCACTGGTCTACTCTCTAACGCTCACCTTATATGAAGGGGTTTTCAAAAAGACGCAACATTGCATCACTACCAAAGGATTACGGTAACGAAGCTATTTTTCCCAGTGAGGGGTCGTTTAAAGCGGTTTGTATCACAACAGGTATATCTATATTTGATATGCATATTTTTTCTCACATTTAAGAATGGACTGCTTTTTGTTCAAATAGGGGATTAAAAATATTTAAAAGTCAACGTATGACATCTATTTAGAATGTGCAATAATTGTATGATATCTATTTAGATTTTGAAAAATAATTCTATGACATATATATAGAATTTGCAAAGTAATTCATTCCTTTCTTTATGAAAATAATGAAATTTAAACAACAACAACAAAAATTAGAAGAAATATAAAATAGATCTTTTTAAATTAAAAAACAAACAAATGGTGTATAAATTAAAATGCGCTTTCAAAGGATATATTTATTACCACTACAAATTTGATATTCAGAATATTTTTTTCATGAAAACATGCATTCAACATCTTCATCGAATTAAAATATTGATTCGATAAGATTTTTTTTATATAAAAGACTTAATTTTAGCTAAGTATATAGTACATGTAGTTTAGCTCTTCACTAGATAATGTTTTATAAAGGAAAATAAAGTGCACTTACGTATGGCGAAGAAAGGTAAAATACTTCATCACTCTAATAAAATCGTGTTTATATGTAAGTATGAAACCTGAGCAGAATCTCTTTAAATGTGATTTACAAACACATCTTTAACAAACGAGGAGAGGACCCACGTGGTCTTTTAAAAGTTACAGAAGTGATCTTTGTTTGTAAGCATTGTCAACATAGGGATTGATTTTATTTTGGATATTTAATAAAACATTCCGTCAGACTTTAGTAATAAAACATTCATGTCTACCTAATGTTACCCCGCGTATCGATCTCTCTCTTAACCTGGACAACGTGAAAATCATTTCTGGAGAAAAAAATTAAATTGTTGTCGCACAGACAATTTAGCCCTTTAATGTTGGAAATAAAACATTTTGTTTACCCGACTTTATTGGTTTTTAATTTCGTCTCTAATGACATACGTCGCCATGCGTAAATACCTTTTACTTATGTACAAAAATCTAATTTGCAAATGTTTCAAAATTGTGAAATTGAAATTTTTAATTTCGGTCTGAAGTGATTTCTAAATTGTTTGCTTAAATCAGATATTCCTCAGAAGTATACACTTTAACAAGAATAGGTCAAAAGAAATCAAATTTGGTCTGTTAATCGAGGAGGCATTGCGAATAGTCTTTTTTATGCCAATATTGACTCCTCCGTAAACTAAGAACTTAAACTGATAGTCAATATTAAAAAAGAAAATTGATTTAGTCCCATTTAATAACACTATATAAAATACGAGGCATAAGTACCACTCTGCGAATTAACGGATTCCAGTGATGTACAGTCAATTCTTTACATAAAAAACAAAATAAATATTTCGTGATGGGATAATTCTGAAAGGGACGCAAAAGTAAGCATGATGTGATAGCTCGGTAAACAGAATGTACTGTGGGAGTGGGATGTTTATATAATAGACACCCAACAGGAATTTGTATTCTTCAAACATACAGGTGACAATATGATATTCGTGTTAAAGTGACAAAGTTAGTCATATAAATTGCATGGATTTAAATACTTACGAGTAAATCTGAGAAGTTCATATATGTAGCCTAGAGTATAATTTATTCAATGGCGCATCCTTAGAAGTTAAGGATCTTTAATTTATGAATAATGATGTTATAGTGATCTCGCTTATTTTTTATTTCTCGTAATAAAGTTTGAAGTTTTATAGCTTTTTAAAAATGAATACATTGTTATTGCCAACAATTAAAGTTTTTCAGTCTACCACATACGTGTTTGATTTCATGTTGTAATTTTTTTACGACTAATTACTGATCGATAGTTTTATTACTGAATTATGATCCTGATATCGGTAATACTCTTTTGAGTGGAGTTTAGAAGTAAAATGAGAAAAATCCATGCACTAAACAAAAAGACTTACAGGATCATGATCACTGATCTAAATGCCAGGAGAATTGAAGAGTACAAAAGCTTTAAATTTGTATAGAAGCCATGCATTTTTTTCAGTAGGTGTGAGCATGTCGGGGACCAGACAACTCTCAAGTGTGTGAAAGTGTTCAAACAAGTAGTATAGTCAGCGTTCTAGCTGCTTCGATCCTTAAAGTCTTAGTGTATTGTACATATTGATTCTATAACGTGCCGTTAGATGACAGTCTTATATTTGAATTACATTACATCAAATTACCGTGAATTGATGTGTACTCTACAGTATGTAGATTAGTCCAGATTGCCGTGAACAACCTATGACCAAATGTTTAATTCGTCGATATTATCAGTAAAGTGCTTCTTAGCTAGGTTATTTTTAAACAATACAATAGGTTACAAATTTCTCCTCATACAGCCAAGAAAAAAATTAAAGGAAAATTAAAACAGTAAAAGTATCCTGGGGGTCCATCTGTTTTTTTTGTCCTTGTTTCTTTTTTCGCTAAAATTCTTATCTGTTCTAAATAAAGTATTCTTTAGAGAGGTTAGATTTTGTTTGAAAGCGATCAATTTACTGCACACTATCCGGAAACATATTTGTAAGAATTCTCGATTTCATTTCCCGTTACACGAGATCACCCACAGTTCACCGCGATCCTAGACTAGTTCTCTGTCCCAAAATTCAATCAAAGCACTTTTGAGAAACTAATTTCAAGCATCAGATATCGAAATAAATTCATGCTTTGTCAACGTTAGACTGAACTTCGGTATCTTCAAAATTATGTGTACCTAATTTTCAAAATATGTCACAAGTTCGCTTACAAGATCATTGTTTCCGAAAATAAATATATTTCCATTCATACCTTTTAATTTTGTCCTTCAAATGTGTAAAGCTGGTCCAGTTTGAAAAATTGGACCTCACTAAAAAAAGCCAAGCATACCTTTGAACGTGGATTTCCGACGACGCTTGGAGGCCGCCATTTCCAGGGGAGTGAGGTCCTTCACGACAGAGGTCCGCCTCATCGTTCTCTTCGGCACCGCCAGGCTCTTCATGGTCCAAGTCTGGCAGTCGTCTCACCTTCTGTTACCTTTGATGATTTTACACACTAGGAGAGCCAATACACAGCTGTAATTATGCGAAAAATAAATTTGTATAAAGTTCTAATTATGCCACGTCGATTATATAATAGTTCAGACATCAATTGGTATTGTTATCACTGTGTAAAAGTCTTATTATCGAGAAGTGTTTTGACATTATTTTCAGAAGCAACCATCGTATCAACCCTTTTTTTGTCATTTTTTTTATCTCATTTATTCTGGGAGTTTTCTTATAATTTGAGGAAAAGAAACAAAAATTGATCATAATGGAGGCATAATCTTCATCATTGAGTAAACTTGACGTCCTTTCACTCAATAATTGCTTTATAAGTTTCGATTTGGTCTTAAGGTTCACGGAAACTCGGATCCGTGTAGCTAGAATAGTGCGTTTCATTCTCGTTATACTCAGGTAGATTCATAAATAACCGTTACGTGTAACAGACATTTTCTTCATTTTTTTTTAAAGTCTGTAAAATTTGCAATTTCAAAACAATTGTTCCAAAATTTTTGTTCAGCCAATTCATTCTTTGTATGTTTTTTTTTTAATCTAAATGTTTGAAATTCCTTAATTTTTCAATAAATGTTCAGTAGATTGCAAACCTTGTGAGAAAAGGACATTTATAATTTAGAGAAACTTAGTCCATTTTTTGATCAAAGTATACCCATACCAAAGAAAAAAGTTCGATTCCTGAATTTCAAAGAGGTCTCAGTCGACACGAACCCTAGTTAAATGTTTTTTTCTGACATGCAGTATCGACCGATGTCCTCTTCACTGTAAGCTGTACAAACGATAGCAATACTTATTGTCATTTTTTGTACAACTTAAACATTTACTTGCATGTCTCTTCGATCAATCTAGATCTCACTACAGAGGGCTTGCAGCAGCATGGTTCAATACTAATCTACATTTGATGAGTCGTCTAAGACTACTAGAACATATCCTTATCTCGGACTGAAGTCTCTCCATTTGACAAGTATCGCTGTTTTGAGCTTCTTAAGAATTGTGTTGGTAACGGAATGGACAGCTTAAAGGAGATTGTTCTCTCGTATAAAATAAATATGGCGTTAAGACTAGTTTAAACAAAAATGTGGGCTTCGATTACCGAAATTAAAAACATGTTCAACATTTTAAATCAGGAAGATTTTATTGCTTTTGGTACTTGATTAATGACCTTATCATACCAGAGAGAAAAAGAGAGAGAATATGATATTAATTTAGAATACAACTACATAAAATACATCATTCAAAAATTTGAAATATTGTACATTTCAAATACAGTTTAAAGTAAAAAAAAAAAAAAGACACAGAGTTAAAAAGTACATGTCACGTTTGTTTGAAAAACAATTGTGGAAACGAGAGGAAAACTGATAATGGTGCGCATCCCTTAATTATCACATTGGAAATCTCTACAACAATACCAAAGCTTTAGGACAAAGTCTAAATCAGTTATGTATATACATATATATTATGTATCTAGGTATATGTCTTTTCACATACTGTACTTAAAACTTCACGGCCCAGATTATGTTTTTTAAAAGAGAAATATTTTATAATAATATGTAATTTAAATGATGTTATATAAGGATTGCAGATATAAATTGGTTATTATATAATTTTTTATATATTCAGACACTAAAACATTGTCATACAGTTTAGATTTAAAAGCATCAGAGTTTTAAGTGTCTGTATGTTGGCTTAATTTTTTTGACAACGTTATGGAATACGGTGACATTTTTTTACCAGTTCAATTACATATGTAGAACGTCAAGGATCATAAAATACTAATATCAAATTGGTAACCTGTAAAAACTTCTCCCTCGGTCGTTTTATAGTTTTTATAACTTTGATTATAGCATGGTAACGTAAATTTATGAAGTGTAATAACTAGCAATCAAAAATTTACCTTTTTGATCAAGAATAATCCACAATATTGATCCATTCCATTATTGATAAAGTATTTTTAAAATTATATATATAGATATCTGGTGTTTCTTTCTAAATTATAGCTTCATCCAACAATCATTCAATCCAAGTAAATTCCATATAAAAGTATACTTTGACATTTACTTCTGTACGTCTGACACATGGAGACCTATACAAACAATTTATTAATTTCTAGAAACTACTTATAATCTATTTACATTGTAAAATTAAGAAACAAAACTAATCTACCTGTGTTAAGGATTGTCCGATTAAAATTAAAAACTCATGAATTAATCAGGAGTTTTAATGATTTAATTCCCTTCGACACCTTTACGTCCCCTACTATTACACACGACGATAGAAATACACATATTCTGATTCGTTGTTAATTCTGTATGTTGATTGTTAAAGAGTAGTTGATACTAAATCAGTATTAATTCCCACGTGTTTGGGAATGCAGTGAATCACATGCATTGCTGCGCCAATTAAAAAAAGATAACATTTTTTGTACGTGTATCATACCATCGACGTAGTAAAAGGTCACTCATTTTGTTAAGGAGAGTCTATTCGGAGAGTTTTTGAACGATATTTTTAAATTCATGGTTATTATTTTATTTTTTTTGTTTGTTTGTACATTGTATATCATCTCGCTCGAGAATTTTTCACTGATATGGATACACCACCACTTGCCGGTGGAGAGATGCAAATTTTGTCCTATGCTCGACACTCGGGGTCATTGAGCAGTGAATTATCTTTGTCGTGCCAGCATTTTCCATGACACGGGACCTCGGTTTATGCATAGGTCTCATCCGAAGGACTGGTCTCTACGTCACACAGTGGGATTCGACCCCACGACGTAAGGATCAACTCCTTACTTCACGACTCTAACATACGCTCTAACCACTGCGCCAAGCGTGCGACTGTTAAAATCATATATATTTGATAAAAGGACTTGAACATTAGTTTATTGCTGTGTCTATTTTGGCTGAAAAAAGTCTTTTGTAACAAGATTCTACGAAAAGACCCCTAGTCAACAACAAAACAAGCATAGCAGTGGACCCCAGAAGGTAAAAGAGAAGGAGGGGAGTCAAGTCATGGAGAAGGTTGGTGGAAAGCAAGATCAAAGACAAACATATCAGACCTGATCATGAACAAGACTGGACCAGGATAGACAAGAGTGGAGTAAGTTTGTTGCTGCCCTACACACCTAAAGTGTAAAGGACGACGATGAACACACGATGTGGCTGAAATGTGGAACAGAATAGTGTACAGTACTTAGCAGACCGCAATAATATATAAGCAACATCGAGTGAAACACTTTATCCATGCTGCACAATATCATTTAAACTACCCCACTGGTCGAATTAAGGAGGTTGAGAAAAGAACCTTTAAAAAATCACTGAAGCAAGGGAAAGAATTATATGTAAATAAATCAAACCTGTATAACTTTAGAGCATGTAGTTAATTATGTAGCTTATATGTCAGTGGAGGTCGATTCTCGTTTTAGACGTAAATGTAGGTAGAATCTGTTCCTCCGGCAAGCCCTCTAAAAGTGAAAGTCGAAGAACTTAAAAGCAGAGGCCCCCTGTCACGGTTGGTGTTTTTACGATATAGATTCTTCACTACCTGATAACCATGTGTAGCCGAGTAAAGGTCTTAATTTGAAGCCCTTCGCAGAGATACGGTGACTTCTCTATATGAATTAAAAATTCTCGAATGGGACGTTTTAAACAACATACATACACTCAAACTACTCTGTGGCGCCATGTTTTTTTGGTCACCCATGCTTTCTTCTTGTTGTCGCCCGCGTGGCCGTTTGTTAGAGCGTCTGCACTAGAGTCGCTCAGTAAGGAGTTGATCCTTACGTCGCAATGGGTTAGAATCCCACTGGGACATGTAGACAGATCCTTAGGATGAGACCGTTTAAACCGAGGTCCCTTGTTGCAGTAGGTGCTGGCACGAAAAACATCCATCACTGCTCCTTGGCCAGAAGTGCCCAGTATAGGACGAAATTTGCAGCTCTCCACCAGCCAGTGGTGGTGTCTGCAAACGAGTAAAAATGTCTGAGTAAGGCATTCCTTTGATAATGAACATTTGTTCATTTGAACTTTTTTCTCCACTTTTCACCACTCTTGTCTTTCTATCGTTGAGTCCTATTCTCTCTGGTTCCTTCTGCAAACTTCTTGGGTTTCCCTGCCTGTATCGTTTTGTTGATAATAAAAAGGCGACATCATCTGCGAAATCTAAACCAGATGTTGTCATAAGACTATTATACTTGCACGTAAGTGTTTGACTCTAAATGTACTCATCCTCAAATTCGATATCAGAACTTTTTCGCTCCCAATCGCCTCAAGGGAAAAAACATAAAAAAAAATCCAAGAATTCCGAGACCTAAACCGTATCAATAGTACACTTCTAATAACCATTCAAAAGACCATTTTCCTACTGCAATAAATGTGAGGGAACATTTTGTTTAAAAAATAAATAGGTCTTTATTCTAAATGTCATTTTTCCTCTGAGCTGAAAATCTTAATTCTGAAGTTGCACATCTGTATATACAGATGACACTCCCAATTGGCCAATTCTATTTCAAAATATGAAAGGTGTACAGAGAAATATACATTTGGGAACCCGGGTTTTGTAGAAATTGGGACTTTTTTGACCGCCTGTTTCCAAAGGGTAAAATTAAAACACTTACTGCATATTTACAGGATACCCCCATTCAAGTTAAAAAAATGATTCATCTATTTCAAGAAAAATCTCAGAGGAGTTGAAAGATGCAGGTTTTAGAAGAAAAAAAAAGACGATAGAGAACAGATCAAGAGGAATGGAAATTTAAAGTGATTGTAGATTTTTTTGTACAGGGTCTATAGCCTTTTAGTAGGAGAAAACATTCTGACTTGGTCCTTTTACAGAATCTGCAAGTAATGGTTGTCAATGGTTACCCATATTTGTCAATTTTAATTTCTTTTGAAAGTCCCTGGAAATTGTGTTCTAATGTAAAATAGGTTTACATTTCTACACATGTAAATGATTTTTTATGATTAACTTGGTAATATGGGAAAAGGGAGGTAAATGAAATAACGATTTAGATTGTCACATATTAAAGTTATGGTAATAGACTTTTAAAGAAAGTAAATTTCAAAAGAATCAGTAAATTTTAAAAGAATCCAATCATTTCCCCAGTTCCTTAGTTTCTGCATACAAAACCAAATATCACAGGATACTTGTTTCTTTATAGTATAGTATACACAGTGTACTTGTTTATTATGTTGATGGAGTATTTTTATTTTCGGAATGTCTCCAATTCTTGGCCAAATTATTCGAGTTTAACCTGGTTTGGGTGTCTACGCATTAGTACGCATTGCAATTCGCCAATTCGGGAAACGGATTATGAAATAGCGTCAGTAAACTGACCCAAACCAGGCTATACTCGAATAATTTAGCCAAGAAATAGAGTCATTCCTTATAATTCAATTTTTAAACCATTTAACAACAATGGGTATAAAATTTCATTGCTTTTTATTAGTTCAAATTTGCCGTTCAATAACCGTAGTGAGAGGACGGCTATTTGATTCTGATAAGAGAAGGGGGGGGGGGGAGTTCGCAGATTTTAGAAATACTCTGTCCTCGAAAATGTTGAAAATAAATAATCTGTCACCGACTGGACAAGAAATAAATATTCTGTCCCTGAACATTCCCCAGCCCCATTATTTCTGAACAATAATATTATATCTGACATTCGTTAAGTCTACGTTGTAGTTCATTGGGTGATTCAGTCATAATCTCAGTATCATCAGCTAATTAAACAAAGTTTAAAAAATATTAGTTATGTCCTGTATAGTACTTGTTATTCTTTTTGAATTACTCCATGTAGCCATAATGGGATTCAGTGTAGAATAATTTACCTGAAGCCCGCTTGATTTCTTTAAACTAGAATTATTTCTTTTGCATGATTTAGACTACAAATCTGTTAAATTTATCTTAAAAGAAGCTAGGCACTGTTTCCCAGTATCAGCATGAAAGGATATCGACATAAAAACACATTTGAAGAAAAGATATTTATGACTTAGTCTGCATGGTGTATAGGCACGAGCTCAAATCATCATCATCATCACCATGGAATATTACA
>PRKT01000011.1:1933191-1963673 GCA_003671525.1 Saccostrea glomerata | reverse complement strand
CCCCCCCCCCCCATTTCCTTCTAAAATGTACAGAATGGGTTTCTTGAATACTTAAAGTACGGGTTTGCCAGTGTAATCGACTGTGTAGAGGCATCGTCCCCTGGTACCCTCTGTATTCAAGTTACCTTTTCTTTACATTAATTCATTTGTATGCTACCTTCAAGATCACAGATTTACATTTATACATGATAGTACCATTAGTTTATATATATACATATATATATTTGTTTATTAATCATTTATTTATTTTTGTATGCATGGATATGTGTAACAGTAAGTGTGTGTTTGTGTATGTGGGTATGCATATATTCCGATTAGAATGTTAAATATCTATTGAACTAACTCCAAGAGATTAGTTTGCATTAAGTTCATAATTATATGCTAATTACTTATTAATTGAAATTATTATTTCTGTTAATACTTCGATGATTTTTTTTTTGAATGACCATCTTCAATACTTAGGGTACAGGTTTGCCAGACTGGCTGTGTAGAGGTATCATCCCCTGGTGCCCTTTGTATTCAAGATGCACTAGTTGTATATCAGAGTACTGCCATTATTACAAGAATTTTTTTTTCATATTTTTTATTTTTATTTAATTGTTGTTTTTTTTATCATATCCTATGGTTTTCTATGCTTTTTATCCAGTGTAAGACTGTACTATGAATATGTAACAAATCCTACATTTTCATGATGATACATCTTGTTGGGATGCATTAATAATTCTCAATGTCAAACTTAATCACTAGTCAAATTACATTATACACCTATTATATAGAATTGTAATCAATAATCATATTGTAATAATTTGTTCATGCCCCCCGAGGGCCCTTGATTGGTGAATAAACATATATATATATATATGTATATACAATGTATAGGAAATAATTAAAAGAGTTGTCTATGATCTGTGTCCATAGGAAGGATAGACAAGTGTTCCTATCGTCATAGAATATAATACAGGAAATTATTGTTACGTAGGAAATTGATGAAATTTTGACTTCCTGATGTCCAACACTAAATCAGAAAAATAAAATAAATTGAAAAAAAAATCAATTAAGAAAAATGACACAGCTTCGATTAATTTGATTTAAAAGGTTGATTTAAAAATGTCCGATAGACTAACTTTTCCAGTGAGCATGAAAAATTCCTGGAGAAGTAGACATATTATTGTAGCAATTTTGGTTATAACATTTAATGGAGAAATAGAAATCAAAGGCAACTGTGTTAACGATCGGTATGTAGAACCTGGGTATGTATAAAAATTATCGCGCAATAAATTTTTGCCCGGTCCGTCCGTCTGTCTGTCTGTCTGTCTGTTTTTCCGCAAAAACATTAACGTTGTCCTTAACTTTAAACTGGATTGGACTATGGCTTTCTTACTTCACATGTGTATTTAAAAAAATTTAACCCTTACAATGTGTAACTTTTGTATGATAATAACTTTTAATGTAGTTTTACAGACATTAAAGTGATTATTTAATTTAAAGCGCAATAAACTTTATCTTTTTCAGAGGCGAGTGCTGCACAAATTTTTACCCAAGCAACGGAGAATGTATTGGTATATATAATTCTACATGTATTGTCATTATTTTTTAACTCCTCGCAATTGCATGTGGAAGCTATATAGCAACGCGCTGGTGTGTGAGGGTGGATGCGTTTGGGTATCTTTGTGTAACAGAACATTCTCATTTTCTAATATACGTAAACAACATGTTTCTGTTCACTAGTACTTCGTTTTCTTTTAAGATTTTAGTACAGAAATATGGCATGTACCCTATGTTAAACCTAGATAAACTCATCATTACACCATTTAATATTTTTTACATAAAAAAAACAACAATGAACAAGCCTTTTAAAATGTAAATCATGTTTCATTATAGCGTGTCCTGCTGGATCCTATGGGGATAACTGTTCAACAACCTGCCCTCCCCCGTCTTACGGGGAGAACTGTGGTCACCAGCACATGTGAGTGTAGTCCCGGGGAGGAATGTAGTCCCTTCAAAGGCTGTGTTAAGATAACTACTGGTAAACATTAATCAATTATATTCTCCCTCATTATCTTTATTAGAATACAAGATAATTATATTCTTAATAAAAGAACAAACACATATTATATTCTGAAACAACCTTGCATAATATCAAGTTTCTTTGATTACAAAAAAGTTATTTTTCCGGCTGATAAAATAAATCTGCATTGCAGGCTGCCTTTAGTCAGAGTGTCTGCATTTCAAATTGGATTATTCTGTTTATTCATGTACAAGTTCCTGTATTTACTACTAAAAATAGGGAAATATCCAATTCTGTTTTATTTTCGAGCTCTTCGCCGTAGTCACAATTGGGCGAATTAAAGAAAAGGCGAATTCAAAGAAAACAGTATAATTTCCTAAACAGAACGGTGACTGGGCGAATCAAAAACCATATGAGAGAGTGAAAATAACAGGGGATCGAGAAAATAAGATTATATACAGTATCCTGTTAAAAGGAACGGTAGACTGACCATCCAATGTACATGTATACCTGTATCACGTTGCACTTCTAGCATTCGATGCCGCACAGAAACACCAGACCGAAAAATCTCTAAAATTTAAAATTTCGAAATTTTCCTGTCGACCTGTATAATGTGATCTATCATAATATATTGTACGTATAATAATCAAAATTTCCCTTTTACATAGAGACACCGAAAACAGAAGCTCAATCAACCACACGGAAAATAGAAAAAAGAACCGAAATTTCAGGTGAAGGTAAATCTACGACGGCGTATTCGTGCCATTTTAACAATGTAGAATTTTTTTTATTAAATCGTTTGTACGATTTACTAAATCGTTTGTACGATTTACTAAATCGTTTGTACGATTTACTAAATCGTTTGTACGATTTAACAAATCGTTTGTACGATTTATTAAATCGTTTGTACGATTTAATAAATCGTTTGTACGATTTACTAAATTAAATTGTACAAACGATTTATTAAATTGTACAAACGATTTATTAAATCGTACAAACGATTTACTAAATTGTACAAACGATTTATTAAATCGTACAAACGATTTACTAAATCGTACAAACGATTTACTAAATCGTACAAACGATTTATTAAATCGTACAAACGATTTAATAAATTGTACAAACGATTTAATAAATTGTACAAACGATTTAACAAACAAATTGTACAAACGATTTATTAAATCGTACAAACGATTTACTAAATTGTACAAACGATTTATTAAATCGTACAAACGATTTACTAAATTGTACAAACGATTTATTAAATCGTACAAACGATTTATTAAATCGTACAAACGATTTATTAAATCGTACAAACGATTTACTAAATTGTACAAACGATTTACTAAATTGTACAAACGATTTATTAAATCGTACAAACGATTTACTAAATCGTACAAACGATTTACTAAATCGTACAAACGATTTACTAAATCGTACAAACGATTTAGTAAATCGTACAAACGATTTTTCTAAATCGTACAAACGATTTATTAAATCGTACAAACGATTTAAAAAAATATTTCTACATTGTTTAAATGGCACGAATACGCCGTCGTATAAATCATTGTGTCTGGAATTTAGACAAAATTAGTTTAATCCCTTAAATACTGGCTAAGACTATCAAAGATTGGGGGGGAAAAGATCTAAAACATTTTTATTGAATTTTAGAACTGAAATGTTTCTTTTCCAGTTTCACCAAGAGGAAGATTACAGTTCACCGATGAAAATACTGGCAAAGAACATTATACTCAAAGAGTGTTTAGTAGCTGGATATATTCCCAGACGACAGGTAAGAGATTGAGACAATGGGGATTCTCTTCACGACATTGTGCATGGAAATGTTTCTATTTCAACAAAAATATGACTGCACGTTACCACTGTTCCAAAATTTCTTCTACTAAAATATGTATGCGCAGTAGTTGGACCTTTTTCTCTATAGAGCCGCGGAGTAAAGAGTTGAGTATAGATTTCGAACTTCACTGAAGGACGTAAAGACCGGGGCACCGGTCCTTCGAATGAGGCCGTATAAACCGAGGTCCCGTGTCCCGGTAGGTGCTGGCACGAACAAGATCCCTCATTGCTCAATGACCGTAAGTGTCGAGTACATGTCTAATATTCATAGCTCTCCACCAGTCAAGTGGTTTCGTCTCAATACGCTTAAAAATACTCTTGAAATGATGTTTTAACAAACAATATACTTACATGTATTTTTCGTTACTGTATTTTTTTCTGTGAACTTTTTCAAAATCTTATATTACATTTTTTTTCGCTTGAATTAGGAAAAATTATCAAATTTTGTACATGTACTGTATTATGGTTTTTCAGTTAATCGGTGTAATATAAAAAAGACAGAATGTCCGTGAGAATGCAAACTTAGAGCTTTCTTCATAGTGCAAGGGTTATGTTTAATATATCATACTACACTTTGAGAATTTGGTAATCTTGAAGAATTAAATTAAAGTAATATTCAATTTTACGTTAAAACTGAGGATTTGCGATCCGCTCCTCTTTTTCCTGGACAGAAGAATAGCGGATTGAAAACCCTCGAAGATGAATGATATTTAAATATTAAGACTCCACGCAGGATCCGCGCATGAATCTTGATTTAATTTCCGTTCCGACATGTTTGTAGAGCATACTGAAAGACATTCAAGTTGCCGAACTTTATAAAAAGGATATGGAAGACAAAGCTAAATGTCTTTCACGGTATACTGTGAATCTGTTTTAAACTTCCGCGTTGGGCTGACATTTGTAAACAATGCATGAGGAAGTATTAATCTACCACTCTACGACGGGAAATCCTGTGAAATCCTGAACTTTGTTAACAGATAATAAGACAAAGCCGTTTAAACAGGTATGTCATTTACTTATTTCAATTTCTGTATATACAGTTCTCTGAAGCGTTCAATGCTACAGAGATAAATAAGGACTTTGAAATACAAACACCAGGTACCTCTAAATATAACGGGCGGTGTTCATCCACTGAATCAGGTTTTGTTGCTAACCCGAGTATCGTAAAATTGTGTCGTAATTAAATTTTCACACATCCTTTAATACGTGCTGTCTTCATTTTTGAATAACTAAAATTAAATTAAATTGTGTAAGATTAATATTATAATTAAATTACAAGCATTTAATCCATAATTACAATAATATAATATTAAAAAAGAATTTTGGCTTTCACTCGTACGTAACTAGAATGGCAAATGTTAAGAAAGGATCTATCTCTGACGGGTTTATTATATTTGAATGAAAATTCATCTTTAAACTTGGTGAAGTCGTAAATGGGTCATACGAATCAAAAGGAAAACCTCGTTTCAAAAGACCCAGTGCTTATCGCACCCCCTTTCTGTTGCAGTAAAGTTAAATAGGGTAACGTGAAAGTGTAGTTATAAAATTAGGTTATGAAATATGTTTAAAGAACCTAACCCCCTCCCCTACATGAAATAGGATTTGCGGAATTTCTTTGGCTGCCCCCACTCCACCCTTTCTGAACCAGAGATAAGTACGTGCCTGAGATGATAGGAGGCAGGGGAATGTACAAAATATTTTTGTTAGAAAAAGATTTAAAAAGTGACGAGGAATCTAATGCCTGTGTATCGTTTTATATAATACCATAGATCACTAAATTTTCGCGACACCTTATTTTCGCGAGATTGTCATTGACTCTTTGTAAACGAGACATAATTTTCACGAATAGTTGTTATTCCTCTATATAATCGCAAAGAATACTTTTATACGCGAGAATTTAATTTTCGCGAACGCCTTGTCTCGCGGAATTACGCGAAAATAAAGTTCTCGCGAATAAAAAGTGATTTACAGTACTACCCGGCTGTATTTACTTAGTCATGGTCTATATATAGAATATGCTATACATAATTATGATGACCATTACTAAGAAAATCATAGCTTTTGTGTATACGAACATTGAAAATTATCTTCGTACGTACGCCCCGGGTGTAGGGCGGGGCCACAATAGATGATATAAGTTTTACATTGAAATATGTAGTTAAAATCTTCTTCTCAAGAACCACTGGGCCAGAAAAGATTAAACTAATGTAGAGGCATCATGGGGTAGTGTAAATTCTAAACTGCCCAACTCATAACCCGGACATAGGTATTACAAGGTGGGAAATCTGGTGAAGAGCAACATGGTTAAAGTTAATCAGGTGAGCCTTGTCACCAATGGGCCTCTTGTTTAAAGATAAGCTTGTATCATGTTAAAACAGTTTCTGATAGTAGCTCTCCCCTACTTCTGTCTGCTTATGTTTAATCCTTCCCGGTTCTTAAATGTTAAAATGAATTGTGTTAGAAGTTGATAATACGGGGGGGGGGAAATCGTGTCTTAGAACGGCTGGTGAGAAACACTCAAGTTTCCTCCTATTTTATGTAGAGTTTTTGAGTTATATTTATAATTATGTACAACGAAGTAAAGACGCCACTACTAACTGTTGTTTAAAATTACACTTGTAGACGCTACTTTTTGACATTTATCTCTAATAATGAACTTTTTTTTCATACTTCCTCAGTATTTAGTTGAGCGTTTGACCGGTATTCCATTTTATACGATAGCTTGTTTTTTTTACTTCCTTAGTCTTGTCTTGTTTTCCCCCCACAAAATCAAAACTATTATATTTTTCCTCAGATTTGAGCATTAAAGATGGCTGCTGTTTCCACTACAGGTGAGTATAAACCAATCTTTGTTGTTGTTGTTGTTGTTTTATTGTATACATAAATGTATATTTATAGGTACTCAGTAGTAAGTTTAACCAATTATCGAAAACATTTGATTAAATAAATTGTTAGAAAAATGTAATACTGCATACACTTGTTTCTTTACTGTCTTCGTTTTGTCCTTTTTCAGAAAAAAAACATTAATTTATGAATGTTTGATTTAACAAGCATGTGCACTGTATTTTTGGTAGATATTCTAATTATGGTCTTGAACAGCTCTGAATAATATACAATTATTGCTGTTTTTCAGGTCAATACAATGATTTAGACACCTGAGGAGTACAATATTCACTGAGCCCGAAGGGCGAAGTGAATATTGTACTTCGAAGGTGGCTAAATCATTGTTTTGACCGCAAAAAACAGCAATAACTGTTTTATTATATGATTAAATGATAGCAAACTCCTACAAGACTGTTTCTTTGCTTTAATTGAAAATTTTAACAAGAAATTTCAACAAGAACACATTGTAACAGAAAAAATTGAATGGGTCAATAATTCCTTATATTGACCTGCAATAATTCCTTGTATTGACCTTGAACGTCACGTGCAGGTCAATACAACGTAGTATTTTTCTAACAAAGTTGGATCTCAGCCAATCAGAGTGAAGGAAATTATTCAATCATATAATAAACCCCCTTTTCTGTCATCTATAACAAAACGGTATTGTTCTTCAAATTCCCCTTTTAAAACCATTAAGTGTAGCAATGTCCTGTATAGTTTGTCAAGAATTTAATGCTGTACCATTTTACCTTATTAAATACAAAGATTTTAGGATAGAATTTCATAATTATCAATCCAGCAATGGTTATGGTTTTTTCAGATCTACCCACGCGCCCTGTTTTGGAGAAGGGGTAGAATGCAAGGCATAACGACAAAAAAAAGGGGGGGGGGCGTTGACTTGTTTCGATTATCATTTCTTGAATAAATGTGTAATAAACAACACGGACATAATTTAAATTTTAATTTTAAATCTCTTGATTTAAAATGGATGTCGACCATGTAAAAATGTGCATTTACGACAAATCCTGGAACGTGTGCAATTACTCACACTAAACGAAAGTGGTGATAATTTAGGACCTTGATATCTTAGAAATTTGTAAGTTTTCTCTCCAAAGAATTTCTTATTACAATGTAAGTTTTCTAGGCAATAAATATAATAATTAAGTCTATTACAAACCTGAAGAACGTACTTGTCAGCCTTGTTATTTTTACATTCTTTAAGGATGAAAAGAAAAGTGATTTAAAATTCTTGTTTAGATCAAATGAATAAATACAGAGATGCAGCAAATGTATACTCTAAGTTGCCGGAAGGCAAAGCCGTTGCCATGGAGTCATCCGGGTCTTCAGAGGAGGATGAAGAAGAGGCTGACGCCCCACCGCTTCCCAAGCGTAACATGAGAGTCAAATTTCAAGAAGAGCCCCTCCCAAAGAAAGAGAAACCCAAACAAAAACAAAGTAAAGTATATTATCTAAAAAAAAAATCAAGCGATAGTAGATCATACAATCGTAGTTAAATCAAATATGCCAGAACACTTTATTTCTTCCATTTCCAACCGTAAAATGTTAAGGGGTTATTTTTGTCACATCGTTTGAAGATATCCAATTTTCAAGAGTTTATATTGTATAACAATTTTATCTTTCAAGAGCGGAGTATATTAAAGTGGAAAGGTAATACATGCCTATCATTAGGCTTCATGCGAGCGTATAATACCATGATGTATTACCTATTAGTTATTTTCAATTATTAATTTGATTCCTTTACTTTAAGATCTTCTTTGAAAATAAAAGCAATTCAATAATATTTTTAAAAAGAATGCATAATAAGCCTCATGTGTTGACGAATTTTAGTCGTTTTAATCCCTGCAAATCTTTAATATCTGTTTATTAACAATTTACTCAAAAAAAAAGCTTGCTTGAAATCTACTAACCAATCATTGCACTAGTATGTCAGTTAAATCCTAATATACATTACAAAAGCAAAGGCTTTTAAATTCTTACATGTAAATTTAGTCAAAGAAATATTTCAGAACCAAATGGAGATTTTCGCGAATATTTGCTTTCTAATGGGTTGAATGAGGCGACAGTGCAGAAATTACTGGATGAAGAAATTGAAGATTTTCAAACGTTAAAAATACTAAGCGAGGAAGACATTGAAAAGTTAGACCTAAAGACCGGACAAAAGGCAAAGGTACGAAGCCTGACCAGAGGTCAAGAAAGTTCAACAGAACACCGACTGTCTGATAGGCGGACACCTGTTAAGGTTAAAGGTCAAAGTTCAGATCAAGAGGAAAAAGAGCCACGATTTGTTAAGTGTTCTCAAGGTGAACGCTTTCCTGTCAAGAAATTATCCACAGACTCAAGAACCAAGACGAAAGTTCAAGTGACGAAAAACACCACTGGGCTGGTACTTGTCTCTACTTCTACTTCTTCTTCTTCCGGTAAGTTATTTGCGCATGCCCGCGATCATTTATAATATATTTCTTTGATAGTCCACCTAAAAAGTTTTTTCAAGGAACTCGGGAATTTTTAACATAAAAATCTTTTTTGTTTAACAGCGTTTATCTGTGTTGTAAGTAAACGTCCGGTGATCTACGTAAAAATCATTTGGCTGCTCAGTTGTTTGTATCACATTCGATACATGTAATCATACAATAATAAAAAAATATTATCAAATTACACGGTTAATATAAGTATATCATATTATATTTAACCGCTTGTGTACCTGCTTTTCCAATCCAAATGTATAGAGACATTCACAGAAGCTTAAACTCTATAAAGTTTTCATAAAATTCTATTGCTCTATTCTGCAAAGCCTAGTCATCCTATGTTAGAAAAAATTCCTTATCATTAGCGACATTAATATTCTTTCACAGCAAACATTTGTCATCAATTTCACTTAATATATTTTTTATCATTTCTGAGAATGTTAAATTTAAATACACAAAGAAAAGAGTTTGTCGTACAAATTGAAATAAAATATTAAGACAATCTAAAAAAAAAACCTGATTTCCCTAAGGGTCTGATGAGGACACGAAAGGAGAGGTTCGTATGAAGAGGGACACACTTCGGGGGGATAGCGTGAGGGTGGCAACCAAAGGGGAGAGGGACGTGGACCTGACTTACAAGGTGCTGCAGACAGAGGAAAAGGTAGGGATTTATATTCTATAGAATGGCCATATAGAAGCCTTAGACGTTTCGATGTCATTACTAAAAATCAACTTTTTACTAAAGTATTGCCGAAGCGAATTTCAAAGCAACAATGATTTCATGTTGTTACATGTAATAAAAACAAAGTATCACGTTTATTTTCTTACACTGCAGGGAAAAGTAGTAATGGAGCTTTCTACAAGACAAGACACGGAAATACATTGCGTCAAAGCTAGGATTCTGATTTTGGTTGATATAAGCGGGAGTATGGGAATAAAATACGATAAAAGACGTAAACACAGCAAGCTTTCACGAATGAAGAAGTTTGCGATTGAACTTGTGGATTCTTTAGACGACGGAGATTTCGCCTCTGTTGTCACTTTTGGCGAAAAAACTCAAGTTTTGGTGCCTCTGCAGGAAATCAATAGAAAAACACGAGTAAGCAGTTCTTTACATTATAAGAGAATTGCATTTCATATTATCTTATTAAACTGTCTTTTAAAAATCTTGATAATCGTAAAATATACATTTTAGAGTGAGTTAAAGACTGTTTTGGAGACATTAGACAAAACATACCTCTCAACAAAGACAAATCTTAGTGCTGGTCTCTCAAGGGCTATCGACATATTTAGTGAAAAGGCCAGAGGGTAAAAAAAAAACTTCACGATCAGTCTCACAATTAATATGAACCTTTTATTCATAAATTGTGATGTCAATGTGCTTTTCATAAAAGAAATAGTATCATGAAAGTAAGTTGAAATTTTCTGTAAATGTGACTTTTATACTAAAAACTCTTCAGAGGACTAGTGTAAAACTCATTTCTAACCCTTAACTGATAAAAAAAAATTTCACTAATATGTTTGCCTTTCAGACCCGAAGATCTACTGATGTTTAGAAACTCAATTATTGTTTTCTCTGATGGTGAAATAAATGAAGGCACGAAAGAGCCAAACAAACTAGTTCATGAAGTTAGAGAGAAAATTCGAAAAAACGCGTTTGATTTGGACGACTCACAGAATCAATGGGTTAGCATCTCCACCATAGCTACTGGAAATGATATATCGGAGGCAATGTACCTACTGTCAAAATGCTGCAGCAGCGATGCCTTCTACCATCTAGATGTTCAGAAGTCCGAGATGGATGACCCTGACCTTTTTCTTCCGGTCATGCTTCGAAAGACCGCAGTCGTTTGGAATGTTTCTGTAGTAATTGAAGCTGTTAATGGTGCAACCATTATAAATAGTGAAACTACACAGGACAACAAGGTCCGTTTACGTGGAAGTTCAAGTGGTCGAAACAAATCCGAGAAAGCTTTCTTTTATTACGACATTCCAGCAGCTTCGACGCGCCATATTGGAGTAGCATTAGATTTGAGTAACGTCAGTGATGAACCCAACACTGTTGTGTTAAAAGCGAAGGTCGAGTATACAAAAGCATCGGGAATAAGGATGAAATATTTTGTAGAAATTGCTAGAGGCGAATTTACAGACCAGAAAGAGGGGAGGTCTGATGCTATAAAAGCAAATCTGATGCACGATGCAAGGCTCATCTCTCAGAATATCCTTCACAAAGCCGCGGAACACGTAAAAACTGGAGACATCGACGCCTCAACTGCACAAATAAAACAGGGGCAGAGCGAATTACAAGTCATGATGGAAAGATATGGTGCTATGGCTGCTGAGGATCCAACGTCTGAAAAAAGCCGCGGGCGTCCCGGTATCGTGTCCATGGCAGATACCTTGATGACGAGCATGCGCGATATGTTGGAAGATGTCACAGAAGAAATGAAACCCGCAAGAGAAACAAATTATGCAGAAAGTATTATGAAAACTATGCAAAACCTGTTAACAGACCTAGAGGAAAGCAAAACACACGATTCCCACGAACCTGACGGGAAAAGCTGGGCAAAAATCAAAGCTGTTTCCTCCGCAATTACTCGCGAGGCACCGACTATGTCCAATGACGTAGACACTGATCTTTTGGCGCCACTTCCGAACATCCGTCATGTATCTGGAAATATACAGCAACAAATGGAGAACCTCCAAAAGAAAAGAGAAGCCCGGAAGTCCGCACAGCCTAGTATTCTGCAATAAAACATTGATAGTATTAAGGACATTTCTGTCAAGTCAAGCATTATTCTAAACATTGCGCAGCCTAGATGACATTTTCAAATTCGTTTAATGTATTTAAGATATAATTTTGATTTGTCGTTCCTTAACCGCGTTCCTTATTAACATATTTATACTGTACATGTTTTGGAATTCACCATACAATAGTTCACCACGGTTTTAGTCAATCATACATGTATATATTTTCAATAATATAAACACTATGTTTTTTGGAATGTTTTTATTTAATGGCAAACTTCAGTACTTGAACACTTATTTAGTTTTATTTATTGCATTATTTTTCAGTATTTCAAAATGTAAATAAGTTTGCATTTCATGCATTGCATGTACATAGTATTTAATCTTTGAAGAGCTCTGCAAGCGGTGCCTTTTAATCAAGGAATTGAAAGGTTTTGCGGGGGTCTTACAGTTATCACTTTGTTTTTGGTCGATTTGTCCACCCATATCAATGCCCTTGGTAAATGGAAAAATGGATAAGTAGAGATTTATATGATGAAGCTTGAGGAAGGGAAGTTGAAATAGTGTGCTCTGGAAAATCAGAGACTCAAAATAAAAGTACCAGTATGTGTCATGGTTTAAATGAGATGTAGATAAAGTGGGAAATTTTAATGATATTTTATTTGGAAGAGGGTTCAAATGGAGTAGAGATTCTAACCATATGTTCTCTGGAAAGGAAATTCAAATGAAGGGGAGTTTCTAGCGATATGTTCTGGGAAAGGAAGATTCAAATAATATATTGGGGAAGGAGCGACTTAAAGGCTGTTAAACAGGCTTAACGGAAATTAAGACTTGATGTATCTTTGAGAAGAGGAAATTCATAGAGAGGAAAAATTAAATGACCCAGTACTGGACATATTTGATGAGACCCAGAAAGGGGGTTCAAATATGATGGACCTTTGAGAAGGAAAGACTTTGTACCGAATCTAGATTCTTTATTTTGATGAAAAACTAATCTTTAATGAGTGTCTTTGAAATATTTGTATATAATTTTATATCATGTACAATTGTATATGTAAAACTTTACGTTTTCACTACAATTGTAAATAATTCTTTCGACAATCATATTAATTAAAATTAGTGTATATATTACAGGGAAAGGTTTTTATAAGTTGTAAGAACTTGTAACGAATCCTTTTGTGTGAATTATGCATTAAAATATGGTCAAAGCAAACAAGGAAACTTAAAACTAGATATAAGAGTTTCTGCCGACCAGTAAAAACATGTTTTCCTAACAAAAGCAAGCTTAATACTTAGACATTATTGTCTCTTCATTTGACTGAAGAGTTGTTCTCTTTTCTCTACCGAGTGGGAAAACTAAGAACATTGTAATGAATAAAACTTGGTGCACATTATATGTAATGTGAAATATACAAGCTCTCTACACGAGGTAGTAAAATAATAGTTGCACTTGTATAATATAAGTCGCTTAAATAAGTACATAAACAGTACTTGTATATACTGGTAAATTAAAAAATACCAAAAAAATAATTTCAAAACGTACGACTTTTCAACGTTTTATTTAATCATACCCCATGATTAATGAAATCGGGTATGTTGGAGTCATGAAGAGCTGATTTTGTTTATTAGAACTCTTAAATTTACTTGTCTTGTCATTGGATATTTGCAAAATTATTGTGTAGAAACATTCTGATTGTAATCAGTATTCTGTAGTTGATATAAAAAGATGCTTAAGTTTCTGATGTACAATACCTGTGTGGTTTTTAAAATGTTTCGAGATGAGGTTTTCCAACAAAATGTCGGCATTTTCATGGTTACCAATTACACCCCGTTATTAGCAGATCTACTTTGTATTCATATATATAGAATATCACACTGCTGTTTTGATCTCGGCCCTGGTATCAGCCCGAGCGGTTGGTATCGGCCAAAGCCCGGAGGGCGCGGGCCGAGACCCCCGAGGGCTGATACCAGGGACGAGATCAAAACAGTGGTGTGATGTTTTTTATATCATATATTTAAAACCAAAGAAAAGTACAAGTATTTTTTTATCATCACGTTTATAATTTTGTCATAACAAAATATTATATAGACTTATCTTTCTTTATTTCGATGTTCCTGGAGATGTTGCTTGACGGTGAATAATCAAATAGAGATAGATTTGCCTGGTCTAGTCATTAAAAAGAATAGTCCTGGTGTTTTGAAACATTTAATTTCGAAGCACATTAGATAACAAAGATTTAACAGGTCCCAAACTTAAAAATATTCTACTTTCACTTTGGATCCAACCCGGGTTACAACTTCGTGAAACGAATCGTTACAATTTGTAAACCTGAGATTTATAGTAAATATTTGTTTTGTTTACAATATATATTTAATTAAAAATGGCACATTAAATGAAAACTTGATATCGTCTTACTGTCAAAGCAAATAAACGTCCATTGTTTCAAAACATGACTTGTTGCTGTCCTAGAGGTAAACAGGAGTTACCTCTCTTACGTCACAAGTGCTATCATTTGGCGCACTTTTTAAAAACAATTTTCTCAAAATTCTAATATGAATAAATATTTTTTAAAGATTCTGGTTAAATTTTTCGATAAATAATGTTTCTCTTTAATACTTAAATATGAATTTTACTCTTAATTCACACAAATTAAACAGAAATAATGATTTGAAATTTGAGGGCGAGACAGCCCTACTTTCGAGGCGCTGTCTCGCCAAGTCCAAAACGCCTGTATCAGGGCTGATACACTACTAGGTATATGATATAAAGCAGAATCCATTCAAAGCCTCGTGCATCATTTGCTGGGGCCTTCAACCCAAGATTAGATATATCGACGACACTTGAAAAACTTCACAATTTTAACGTCCATTCATATATCGACTCGATATGTCCTAATCAACATGAAATAAAAGATACCACGGAGTCGTACCAATTTTCATCAACTCATGATTATCTTCCCTTGATAGAGGGCGTACAGTGTAACTCTGTTTTTGAATAAACTTGAATCCTCTTTATTCAAGGATACTTTGTGTGAAGTTTGGTTCTAATTGCTCAAGTGCTTCTTCATCATAAGAAGAGATAGAAAAAGAGACAAATGTGACCGGTTTAATATTTCAAATCCGAGAATAAAATTAAATGCCGTAATACAAGGTATTTTCTTGAAATCTCCACAAAATTTCTGAAAGAGATAAAGACGATTTGTCCTCTTAATTTCATTAAAAATTAACTGCATTCAGAAATTGTATGAATTAAAAAGATATGAAATACAAGGCGGAAACAATGAAGTTTTAATTTATTATAGAATGAATATAAATGAAAAAAAAAACGTATAGATACAAATGCAGATATTAAATACAGTGATCTTATATCCTAAATTAAAGCATAAAGACAAAAAATAAACAACACAAAACAAAATGAAAAAAAAACCAAAGCAAAAACTCCAATGCAAACAGATTTGTGGATTACGACGCTCAACTGAGTAATTATGTCCCTTTTGATCTTTTCAGCAGATTTTATGCCCCTTGTAATTGAAGAATCTGTAGTATATAGTTTTTTTACCCTGTCCATCTGTCTGTTTACGAATAATTATGACATTGCTGTTCGTTTTTGACAAGGAAAAATTTAATTTTCCTATGTGTTTCTATGAAAAACTTTTATTGTTCACATTGACCCAAACCCATCACCAGGGGTCTTGACTTGAACAAACATAAATCAACCTACCTGAGAATGCTTCAATCTAAATGTAACTATTCATTACGTTGCTGTTCTTGAAAAAAAAAAGAATTTCAAATATCCCTAGGTGTTCCTAACCCCGGAGAAATGTTTTGAATAAAACTTAAGTTGCAATATCGAAGGTGTGTTTGTGAGGAATAATTTTTAAAGATTTTTAAAAGTATTTCTATGTAGAATTTTGATTCCTCTTAGTAGCTCCATCCTACACCGGGATAATGATTAAAACAAATTGAATCTACAGTGCCCTAGAAAGCTCTCACATTTAATCTTTTCTGGCATGGTGGTTCTTGAGAAGAGTTTTATATTAAAAAACCCGATTTTCACTATTTTCTAATTACCTCCCGTTGGAATAGTGTGTTGCCCTTCATTTAAACAAGCTTGAATCCCTCTAACAAAGGATACCTACTGTCAATTGAAAGTATGAATAAAATTGGCCCAATGGTTTTTGAGAAGATAATGATAGTTTACAACGACGATGGCAACAGACACATTTCAATCAAAAAGCTCACGTCAGCCTTTTCTTCAATTGAAGTAAAAATGTAAAATAAAACTTGCAAAAATGTATGTTTAACGTTCGATTTCTAAAATGAGAACATCGCTATATACAGGTACCTTCCTTCAATACAATAAAAAGAGGCCTACCGCTCATCTGAGCACATTGGCTGGGAAAAAGAAGAAATGAATTTAATATTGAAAAAAAGGAGGGACTCGGTTTGAACACGCTTGAATCTACAATTCCTTAGCATGCTTCTGGATTAATGACTTGTACATCATGAATCAGCTGTTCTTGAAAAGAAATTAAACGAATAAGTTTTTCTATATATTGATATGTTTTTATTGTAGTACCTACCTAGCCATGGGGTCATGATTTGAACAAGCTTGAATCTACACAAGCTAAGGATACTTCCGTATCAAAATGATCATCAGGGTTTGCTGTTCTTGAGCTTTTTTCGTACAATGTATGTATTCCTATGTAAAAAAAAAAACTCATTGTGGCCCACCCCATTTTAAGGGGTCATGATTTGAACAACCTTGACTCTACAATACCTGAACATGCTTCCTCTTAAGAATCATATTTTGTGACCCACTGATTTTTGAAAATAAGATTTTCAGAAGTTGCTTTTTTTTTTAAAATCATATTTGTGGTTCTTTCCCCTTGGAAGCAGGTATGGTCCTTCATTTGAACAAACTATAATACCCTTTACCCTAGGATACTTTGTGCAAGTTTAGTTGACTTTAACCCAGTGATTTTTGAGAAAATAGGAAATATAAAACTTTACAGCCGGACAGACAAACGCCTGACAAAATTTGATCAAAAAGGCTCATTTGGGCCTTTGGGTCAGGTTGGAAAATAAAAATAACTCAAAAATAATCCATCCTTGTATTCACTGGTTCGAAGATTCAAAATTCCTTGTATCCAAAGGTGGAGGTGAATTCCTAATACTCATGGTAGGGACAGGCGTATCTGGGTACAGCTTGAGGATCTCCTCTTCCTCTGTGCTCTCTTTAATCGTTTCTAACTTCATTTGGATAGAATTTCTAAGGTCTATAATGCTTTGATGCTTCTTAACAAGTTTTCCGGAAAGAAGCTTGACCGCGATTGATGGTGTTGCCCATTTGGATGACTTGGTCATACTGAAATTCTCTTTTTCCTCCTTATCTTCTTTTACCTCATCAGCTATTGGTTTCTCAAACTTCTTGATTGGGATTTTTCTGTCCAATTCTTTTTTAAAGATTTTTGTTGTAGCTACTATATGGGAAAATGTTGACACACGGTGTGTTAACATTCCAAAAAACTGAATAAGAAGCAGAATACCAAAGACAAGAGTGAAAGCAATGGAGATTGGTTCGATCACGCCTTGAGTTTCACCAACACTGCATGGTAGAGGGATTGAAAGTGTTTTCTGATAGGCATTAACTTGAGTGAGAACATAGACAATTGTAACAAAAATGGCATTTGTTATAAAATAAAAGAAAAACACCATATTTCTCAGATCAATAAGTTCAGCTTGCATTTTTGCTTTTTCCTCATCATTCATATTCAGAGGTTTTAGATATTTTTTTATAAAATTTCTCCAAAAGTCATCTTCATCCTTTTCAATGGGATTACATTTTTTGAATATACCACGTTTTTTGTTTTCCTTTTGTCCTGAAGAAAAAAGTCATATTTTTATCGTCTGTATCTTCTACATTTTATCATAGAAATACACACAATAGTTACTTAGAAGTCGTATACATGTACCTTTCTTTTCCGTAACTTTTGGTGTATCTTTGGAGTCTTCATTCTTCATGGCCTCGGATCTCTGGACGTTTGATTGATTCCCATCTTCCTCGGCTACCTGTTCTTCCTTCTTGGATTTCCCTGGACTTTTTCCACTTTCTTTAGTTTCAGACTCTTTTTTAGGCTGCTTCTCTTCCTCTGATTTCAGTTCTTCTTCTGATACAACGGGTCCGATATTCTCAATTTCGTTAAAACATAAAATACATCTGTATGGAATGAAATTTAAATTTTATATATAAATAAATCAAAACTGTAATATAATATTGACAATGATTTGAATACAAAACCGAGAAAAAGGCCTTTATCACATTGAAACGACTACCTGGTATATATTTGTATAAATACCTGCACCAGTCCCCAAAAGAGCACGATTGACCTACAACTCGTTTCTTTATCTTTTGAGATGAGGAGTCATCCTTTTTTGCAGTTTTACTTTCACGAGTTCCCCAATTGACATTATGCAAGTTGCCAACAGAGTAAAATATCAATAGCATAGACATCGATGGTACAGCCAGAAAATAAAGCAGTCCGTGCAGAATGCAGGTTAATTCCTAACACAAAAAGGTCAGCATTTTTTTATTTAAACATGCAAAGTGAGCTCTAAAATCAACCACTTAAAAATCGATTTTGATTTAAACGTTAAAAAAATATTGCAATAAATCTTAGGATCTTAATGACACACACGATCTGTCTTGTGAACATTAGTGAGCTATACGTTTGACTGTGATTATTAGTTCATAAATACCTTTGGGTGTAAGAATGCAGCAATTACAAAGACTCCAGCTACGAAGCAAAAGAACACAGTTGTAACTGAGCAAAATTGTGCCTCGACGCCTTCCTTTAACAACCCTATCAGAACAACCAACATGACCAAGCTGTAAAGTGTCGACAAAATTGCCGCAAACAAAAGCTGTAATATAAATTAATAATAATTCAAAAAAATTATATAACTCCTGAAAGTTTAATGTTATGTGGAAAGATTGTTGTGGAGAGAGACCTGCTTACCTGCGTTTCCTCTTTGGCGACGTAAATCGAGATAATAAAAATAGCCACAGGAACACCATTTAGTAATAATGCAAGCCATGGTTCAATTTGTGGAAAAGCTGTTATTATGGCACCAAGAATCAACAGAAAAATTGTTCCTGGGGTCAGTATTGAGGAAATGAATAAACAAATATGGTAAAATATGTACGGTCTTGATATGTTCTGATTCATTTTCCTGACATTGTTTCCATCCAGTAAAAGATCCAAAATGTTTGCCATTGTAGATGGAGCCCAACGTCTTCTCTGGTTATAAAATTCGTAAAATCCTTCCGGGGCAAAGGTCAAAGCATCTGAGGCAGCACAATATTCTACCCTATACTTTTGTTTCAACAGTAAGGTACATAACCATCTGTCTTCACCTGTAACAGAAAGACATCTTGCGAAATATACATAATTAATATAAAATTATGCAACCAACTGTAATTTTACACTACTGTAAAGCTAAAAGATTTTCTATGGCTTATGAAAACAAAACATACCTTGGTCATACTGCACATGATGAGCAGCTTCAGTTGGCACTTTAGTGTAGGTTTTCATAACATTATTTGCTAGTAACGCTGAACCACGGAACAGACTGAAGCATCCAGGAGAACATAATACACAGCCAAACACATGCTCCGTAGCCTTCTGAAGCCAGTGGCTTACAGCATACTCAAACGTTTGATACCAAACCATAGGGCCTATGTAAACATTATCAAATCATTATTGCGATTATTAAGGAAATAATGAGATTATGGATGTCACAGTTTACATTCAGCGTGCAATCTGTTAAGCTCACCCGAGTAACTCGGACAACTTAAAAGGTTATGTCTGATGGCGTCTCTGTTGTGCGTCGGTCGTTATAAAAATTTGGAACATTGAACAACTGAACCAGCTATATATTTTTTTAAATTGCGACATGTAGAATCTGTCTGTCCTTTGCAACTGGTGTCTTTTAAAATATCAAATATTAAATTTATCTTGTAATGTTTATAATACTATTAATAATTCTCCCTTCTCAATTTTTAGAACAATTATTAAGTGTCAAAAAGGATCCAGAAATTTTTATGAAATATTAATTTGATCTAAATGGGATAAGTCCAGATACAAAAGTTATTAAGAAAATCTTTTAGAGTCAGGTGTTTTTATTAGTGTTTGTTAAAATTGTACTTTCTAAAAGACATTTTATGTTACCTAAAATAAAATTTTCCCTTAGATACATGCATTAAATGAATGAAAATGAACAGTGAAAGAAATTGTTAACTTTTTGTAAACATTTTTTGTGAATCAGTGACAAAGTCTCCCATTTGATTAAAAATAAACATAAAAACCTATGCTTGAAAAGATGAATCTTGGGGTCCAAAACTTGGTACCATTGATTGAACTTTGCCAATAAATAAATATTTTATAATAAATGGATTATTCATGAAAGTTCAACAACAAGTTCAACTGGATCGTAGCATCCGGGGGCCAGAAGGGGCCTGTCCTACCCGCTTTTTCTCTGACATTAGTTTTCATTATTGGAAATGTTCACTGAAAGGCAGATTCCCACCCCCTATTTAACGTACTTAGTATGTGAAAGAAGTTGGAATTTATCCCTTGCCCTACGAGTTTGGACATTTTCTCTATTTTTTTTTTTTTTTTGCTTGTCAAATTTTTTTAGCTGTTACGGTAGGATTCTTCTCTGGTTTCTAACTCGATGGAATATTCAAAGTAAATTTGATGATGCGTCTTATATATTTAGATGTAAGAGATTTAAAAGACCATATTTTTCTTTCCTCATCACAATTATACAACTTTAAATAGAAATGGTAAACTGCGTTTGAAAACTAGCAGGGACTATATTTTTGGCGGAATGGTGGCGTATGAAATATCTTCTTTTCTGCCTCTCAAAATTATTATAGAACAATAAATTTGGTTATAATTTTCACGCAATCACGACTAGACGAAATTTTCAAATGCAATTTAAATAAATGATAAGGGACTAAAGTTTCAAAATATATCATAAAATAAATTTTTTACACATACTAGAGCTATGTTGGCTTTCAAATACTTCAAATCTAAGTACAGATTTGAGCCAAAAATCCGTAAAAAATGTTATTTCTCTCTTAGCAAACGATCAAAACTCTTAGTTTTTGTATCATTTTATACCTTTATGTGACAACTTTACTAAATGTGAAAACTGGAAAAAAGTTAAATATAGGAAGCATATAAAAATAACTAATAAATCCTAAAAATTTAAGAAAACTAGAGGAAATTCGGATTAGCAAATATCCATTTAATTTAAATTATCCATGTCAATTTGGTAATATCATCTAATAGGCCCTATATGGTAGTATCTTTTTATGCAAAAAGAAAAACATTCAATCTTTTGAATTACAAGTAGGGCTCGCATGATTGGAAACGGTTATTTTTTATTCTTAATGTCCAGGAAAAAGGTAATGACCTTGACCTGACCTTGCCTTTTATATTAAACGGTCAAATTTAATCTCACTGATACCATCACTTAGTGATATTGTCCTCTTGATTCTGTGAAAATTTCATTGATTTTTAAATACAAGAAATTTCAGAAGAATCCTACCTTTAGTTGAATTATTTTTTCTCTGGCTAGCCCTCCTACTAGTAATTTCATAAATAATGCTACATCCCTGTTTGATAATCTTTAATGTGTTATATCTCACCGGAACCTATGGGATGAATGCGACCACAAGCAGCCCCGACCAATGGATTCTTTTTCATGCGATCAAGCAGAAGTGATACTGCCTCTGGTTTAAAATCAACATCCCCATCCAATGCTAGTATAAATGTATTGTTAGTAAAGTTCTTCATTATTTCCTCCAAGTCTCCTCCACTGTTTTCCAGTTTCTTCTTTTCATTTTCTTTAGTCTCATTCATTTTAAATGATAGAAGATAGAAAAGGTACATCACCTTAAATCCAAAACAAAAATGAATTATAATTTTAAAAAAAACATAATTAAGTAGGATATATTACATATTTTACAATTCAAGATGAATTGTTCACAATATGAATTAAAAAAAAAGGGTGGCTGAAGACAGAGACCAGTGATTCATTTAAAACTTTCAAACATTATAAATCTTCTAAGAGAACATAAAACATGGACCCGTGGCAAATCCCGAGGTCGAACCAGGTGCCAATTAAGAGTAAGAATCCTTGTCAATCAATTACATCCGTTGTCGACCCTGTTTGTTTGTTTGTTGTTTAGCGTTCCTCTCAAGAATTTTTCAGTCATATAGAGACGCCATCTCTTGTCAGTGGAGGGCTGCAAATTTATATCTATACTCGGCACGCAGGGCTATTAAGGACGTTCGATCCTGAAATTTTGAGCAGATTTTGGTCATGTCGTTTATTTATAAAATTCTGTATCATTTATAAGTTCTAACATTTAATCTGAATTCTACAATGCAAATTGAACTATATTCAATGAAAAAACCGCGATTAAATTCCATTCAAATAGAATTAAGCTAAGGACAATATTTTGTGGCGGAAGGTTTTTTAGACGAAAATGATCAGTTTTTCCCTTTTTAACTATAACAATACTGTTAATTTTGTATTCCTATTTTTCCATGCTGGTTGCACATAGAGCTGTTTTTTGCAGTGAAATGTGTTATGCTGGTTCTGAAATACCTTTTAAATTATTTCTTATGAATTCTATCAACAAAGTCTGACAAATATAGTTAATATATTCTGAAAATCCGGTAAAAAATGAGTCAATTTTAACCTAAAATTGACACTTTTTAAGTAATATCTGAAAATTTACGTCATATACCCCCACTTTTGATGTTCTTTTCTAAATATTCAAGATAACTTTGACCTATCTTCTTAAATTCAAAAAAAGTTTAAGACTTTAAAACAATTTTCTTGCTTATTGAATTTGCAATGCTTGAAAAATCACATTTTATTAGTGCAGAAAGGTCAAATACTGTAGAAGTACTTATTTCCGCGTGGTATTAATTTACGCTATGTACGCGGTAACAAGTTTTCCGCGGAAATTTGTCCAAGCGTAATCAATATAAATGTAAGGCATATAGTGACAATCTAAGAAATCCGCGTAATTTTCTACCTGCGTATTAAACAGAAATTGAGATACCGCGGAATTATGACCCCGTGGAAAAAAGTACGTCTACAGTAATTGATTATGCGAAGAAATTTGAAACTTTTTCTTAGTCACAATTTTTAAGTGTTTTTTTTTTTAATAGACTTAATGTTCATTTTGTTTCATGCTTTAATTGGATAAAAATACTGTAAACCAACTTTTATTGGCGACGACTTTATTTCGCGATTTACCGGGGTAAAACTAGTTCGCGACGATTAGGTTTCGCGATCAAGTCTCATTTGATCTGTTGTTTATATACAAAAAGACTTTAAGGACTAGTTTGCGGCGAGAAATATTCGCGATTATCAGGCTTTCGCGAACTTCGCGAAACTTTCTCGCACGCGAATAAAAGTTAGTTTACAGTATTTGAGGGAAAACGTTGAAGATGTGATTTTTAATTAAGACACAAATTTCAGTGCAAAAAGTTCATATCAAATGTACTGTAGCACAAAAAGAAGCATATTGACCCCCATTTTTTAATCTGAATTTTCATTAAGCTATGTATGTAGAAACTAATGATATACTTGGCAAAAAAGTTTAAGACTTCAAATATCAGGGTCGAACGTCGTTAAGCAGTGATGGAACCTTTTCGTCCCAACACCTACTGCGATAGTGGACCTTGGTTTATACAGTCTCATTTGAAGGATCGGTCTCCACGTCCCGCAGTGAATTCGAACCAGCGACATAAGGATCAGCTCCTTACTCCTCGTTTGTAAAGCGGATGATCCAACAACAGCGCCATGACGAGGGCACCATATTTTAATCATAAACCCTTTATAATGCTATAGTAAGTAAAATTTGGTATGAAGCAAAGGTTTAAGAATTTGGAAATGTTTCAGTCAAAGTACGACTCTTTATAGTTTTTATTCACTAACAAAGTCATAATAAGGACCATAGACAGTTAACTTTAAATAAAGTTAATGAAACATCTACAACATCAATTGCATCATTAATTTTTCATATCCCTTCCAAAAATAAAAAATACGATAAAGACCGATGCATACTTATTAGTATCGAATACACTGGAAAATAGCAACAACATGAGTAGGTAAAACAATTTTCGATGTTGGTTGGCCATCACCGTCCATAGTTAGTAAATTCGTTAAAGTCAGCATTTTTAAAAATCTATGGTTGTTACAAATACCTTATTAGCAAATACGACTATAACCCATATACTCGTATAGCCCATCACTCCATAACCCATATACTCGTATAACCCATCACTGGGTGTACTTTATGTGTATTTTAGCCGATTTGTTTCTTACTTGTTGTAAAACTTTTTGTATGAAATTTTACTGCGGAAAGTTCCGTTTACTTAATCAAAACATAAGGCCCACGGCGGGTGTCACTGGTCAACAAGGGATGCTAACTCGATCCTCCTAGACACCTGGTTCGACCTCTCGAATATCCAGGGATCCGTGTATTGTGCCTTTTTCACAGTGTACTTTTAAAAGATTTTTTTTAGCTCGATCACTGTTCCTTATCGTCACCTTTTCCCTTTCAATTTCATTCTCTCTCTACTTGTGTGTGCATGAGGAAGGATGTGTGTGTTTTGTACCTGACTCCAACGTTTACGATGCCGTATTTTCGTTTTGTCTTTTAGGTGCACCATAAGTTTCTGTGATGTTAGGAGCTCCCACTCGAACCTAGCACCATAGGGCGTCTCATATCGCTTTACTTCGTCTAACTCGTATCCACCATATATTGATCTGAATATTAATAATAAAAGTGATTAGCATGTTGTCGGCCCATTTTTGGCTGTTGAATTCTAGAAGTTGTTATTGAAAAGGTTTTGCGTCAACTTATATCAATAAACTTACTTTGCTGTTTTTGGTATCACACTTTCAAGTGTCTTGACATAATCATTAACTTCTCTGCTTTTCAATTGTTTAGTACCACTTTTGTTCATCCGGGGTTTAAAAGCGTCATCGAAAAAAAGGTGTACTAGTGGAAATTTCAAACGGATGAACGTCGAATATGATTTGATAAATTTCATTGAATTTTACTGCAGATTAGTTAGCTTTGCTCATAATATATATAAATGTAAAGTATATTTTTACCTTCAAATTGATAAACGTCTTCATTAATATACGACTTTTTCTTTGCTTTGATTTTTTTTTCGTGCTCTTTTTGAATAAATTGTTCATAATCAACCCTGCAAATATGTAAAGATTTTACATATGTAGAACTACTCCACTTTAACACAAAATTTGATATTTTTTTTCTGCTACCTTGACGAAAAACTCACTTAAAGATGGATTTCAGTAGCTGTGTCATCTCAGTTTCAGTTTCGTGCCACATGGTTGCACAGAAATACACAAATGGCCTATAGTATTCATCACTGTCGATAGAGCCCGTAGATTTTTCTGCTTCCTGTAAACAGTACTTTTTTTTCAAAATCTTATCTGAAAAAAATAAATTGTGAAGCAGCCTTAAATAATGAAGACTAACCTCACTTTTTTCTTCCCCTCTCTGTTCCCTTGTGTCTTTACATCTCGTTAAAAGTAAAGAAGTATCTAGAAATATTCCACAGTACGGCGGTTTCCGGAATAATCTGCAAAACTCAAAGCATTAATTTATATATAAGATCATACTATCGTTTTAAAACAGTATAAATGAACGTGATTAAGACCCTAGATATTATTTACATACATCATACATTGTATTTTGCAGCCTTACCTGTCGCACTTAACTAGCTTGGATCCATTGTTTGTCCAAACGTATAAAGTAAGCAGAATGCATGAAACAAATCCAAAACATCCAGACACAATCAACTGCCATATGTCTTCAGTGAATGTCCCTCTTAACTCCCATATAGGTTGCACAATGTTACAGGCCTGAGTAGTCCAGAACAAAGGCCACTTCATAATGGGTATAATCATAGGAGGGGTACCTATCAAACTTAGCACGAGAGGAAAGGAAAAGCAAACGTACTGAAGATTGGCTCTACATGCAAATCGTGCACTTTTAAATCCAACAAAGCCGAGAACAACACAAATTATTATAAGAGTATCCAGATCATGTCTATCACAGCCATAAGAGAAATAAGACCTGGATTCAAGAATAACTGTACCCGTCAAGGTTTTTATTTTGGAAGTCCCACGTAAAGAAATAGCTTTAGCTGTGTCGTAGGCAGTCGAATCATCGGTCGACATTATTGAAAAAATGATATATGGAAACAAAATAGACAAAAACACTTTCCATAGAGCTGTGAACAGCGAGACCAGTTCTCTTTTAGACCTAATATATTCCCTGAGAAAAATTTTGAGCCTTGTTTTTATACTTTCTAGCTGATTTGTATCTTTTTCGAGTTTTTTCGGGGAACTAAACATTAGGAAATTTTCCCAGTAACTTACGGAAACCAGTACCAAAGATATTATTAAAAAACAAAAAATAAGAGCAAAATTTTCCTCTCCGGAGTTTTCGTAAATATACCAACCTGCAAAACCCAATGAAATAGGAAAAATGAAAAATCCAACTCTCTGTGTAAAATTAAAGACAATATCATAAAACTTGGTGTCATTTTCATTTTTACTGACTGGCAACTCGTTTTCTTTTTCATTACCAGATACATAACTACTTTCTGGCACATCTTTCTCAATATCAGGCTCGTTTTTACTTTCTTTCGAGTCTGTTTCTTTTTTACTACTAGAAGAATTTTTAACTTCACGTGATTCTTTTTTAATATCAGAATCGATTTTACTTTCTTGTAACTTCTTTTTAAAAACGGTATCTTTTTTCCTTTCATGCAATGATCTTTTTTCAATACAAGAACCATTGACCACTTTTTGTGTCATGGTTTTTATATCAATTTCAGAGAATTTGAGGTCACAAAACACACTAAAAACTACTGGAAAGAAAATGATGAGGTAAGACAAAAGAGAAGCAGTGATTGGGTCAAACGCGGGCAGCACAAGAAATACCAGAAGACAAAGACCCGTTGTATGAAGTGTCTCCACCACTAGACTCTGAAAAATATTTAGAGGAGATATTGAAAGAATTTTACTTATCATTGTGCTTGTTCTTTCTGTTTTGTAGCAACTCGGACAGTTATAGTTTTAAGTGTTTATGAAAATAAAATGCAAAAAATATAACTCAAGATCGAACAAAACCTACCAGTATCAACATTCTGAGGTCACATTTTTGAGTTTCCTTAAAACAGAGTCTCCATAGTGAAAGAAAAATTGTGTAGATGTCTGGAACCACTATAGCAATAACGAGACCCCAAATCCACATCACATTCACCGAAGGTGTTTCTTCCAACAACTGACATAAATGGGGACTTATTGGAATGCATTCCCAACTTGCTGGAAAATCCTCTCTTTGAAGAAACGAAGAACCACAGTCAGTGCTATTGAGGTTTTGAGTGCAGTTATTTTTAAGGAAGGTTCTCTCTTCAACAAGATGAAGAAGCCCGCCCAATTTATTTATAGTTGCGGTTGAGTTAGCTTGTGGCGGATTCAGCTTCCAGATCATTAAATGGATGATAATTCTTGTTAATCCTGTTGATACCAGAACGGTGAAAAACAGGATGATACTGAATATAATAACACATATCTTTGTTAAAATGTCCCAACAGGTGTTTGAATCATCCGGGCTTATTGGCGGTGTTTCAGCCACTAAATCCCAGGATTCATTCCTACAACAATATTTTAAAAACAATCTCAGTGGAAGGATTCGATACCCTATTAAATGTACGGAATGATGGAAAGCTAAGTGACATTTTTTAAAAGAAAATCTTAACTTGAGGACAATTCCTGCAAAAGACAATGCAGAGTTTACAAACTTTAATGATTGACACTAAATCATAGTTTAAAAATTACCTTTCCTATATTTGTACATGCATTAAAAACAATTGTTGTATGCTCTTTTTAATGGTAGATTTAGAGTTACCGGTAGATTGAATGGTAAGCCTTTTCAATAATCTACATACTGTTCGTTTTCAGGCTGTTTCTTCGTTCCTCCAGATTTTTCTATCTTCTTTTCACTTTCAGATTTGTGAGGAACTTGACCATTACTGCTAGAACTGTAAGATATTATATATCTGTTACACATGTGCTTTGAAACGAGTAAAAATTAAACGAATGAAATATTTATGTTTCAGGACCATCAATTAATGCTAAGATCGACTTATTTTTATATACGATAAAAATACATGAAAACATTGCAAGCTTTGTCAGCAATTTTGAATTGTAAAGACAAGGTCGAGTCTTCAATGGGTTTAAAGACGGAAGTTTAAATCCAGAATTCTTCACAAATTGATCTTCTTTTAAAGTTCTTGCAAACAATCACGTCTGTTTGGTTTGATTGGCACATTGCATAATAATCTACATGCTAATCGGACAATTCGTACACTGCAATTATCTGTCTATTTTGCATATATATGATTCCTCCTTAAGTATTGTTTTGATTGATCAACTTTGTTCCAGGACAGAGGATATATGCATGTATATGTATCGCACGTAATCAAATATCAAGATTATGTTTAAAGATCTTTACTGCAACGCCAATTCAAATAATGAAGTAAATATATACGGCTATTATAAAATATATAAATTCAAAAGACCGGAAACCCACCAAAATTAGTGGTTATTTGGTCAGATTTTATCCATATAGCTGTTTAAAAAGGTGTATATTAACACTTTTCTCTTGAATTTTTAAAAATAAAATATATATTATGCAAATTAATTCCATCCCTTCGACGCAAAAACAAGCTGTTTTCGAGCGCACATTTTATATAAAGTTCATTATAATGAACCCTAATCTTAAAATATTGAACAAACGAATATTTGATCATTTATATTTTTTTTATCGACTTTTAAATTTGTTTATAGCTTACTCCTCACAATTTTCGACTTGTTTTTTTTAACGTTATTGCTTAAATATTTCACATCATCTATGTCTTTTTGAGGTATTAAAAAGGATATGATTTGCTCAAAGATTTTCAAAGAATGATAGTAAAATTAATCTTTTCAAATCTTTTCATTTATTAACATGGGCTTTGTTAAAATATCTAGTAAATATATCTGTCTTGAAACTTCTACATTCATTACATACCGGTAAATACTTGAATATTATCGAGAAATCTCATTTTGTAAAGTTATAATTAGTTATAATTCGTTGCAAAAAATCAATGAGCTTTATTATTAACTAAAAGTCCTACCTCTGATTTTCTTGCACGACTTGTATCGTTGTTTCTTCACAATTTTCGGACTTTTTGTCATTGCTCTCCATAATTGATTATAATAAAACTTAAAAATCCCGTGCTTCCATAGACTCTGCACTGCACTTGTTTACAGCATAGTTGTTAGAGCGACGAAATAATGTATGCTGGGATTTTAAACATGCGTATTCTTCAAGTTAAATTTAATTATTTGACAAGTATTGAAACTGTTTTGTAATATGATCTTTTAAACAATTTTCTTTATAATTCAGTCAAATAGATCCCCCATTGTTTATATATTTCAATAGATATTTGGAAACAGTTGTTTAGAAAATTAACAAGAGAATTTAATATTGCTTCAATGCAATCAGGCTTTTTCTTTCTGCAATAAGAAACTAAACTTCTGGAACAGTATGTTTTTTATTTGAGAGTCGATATCAACTTGAAGATCGCAAGTAATTACTAGTTTAATTCTGAAAATCGAAATACATAAGACCCATCACACAAAGAAAAACAACCCATGGGTCATATAGGTAATCTTAGTATCATGCAACAACTTTTCAACAATTGAATTTGGTTCGAATTTTGAACTAGCGGTCATGAAATTCACAATCTTGAAAGAGCACAATGGCTCATCATAAATATCACTTAACATGCTTACTTTGATAACTTTTAAAATACTAAGAAGCAGAGCAGAGGAACAAAGAAAAATGCATTTTCACAACATAATCAATAGTGAACCACACCACATTATCCCCTGACCATTGCTCATCATAAATCTTTGCAAAAAAGCAGATTTCATATCATAAATCAATATCAGTATATAATCATTAGAGCCCTCAGCCTCTATAATACCCTGACCTAGGGACCATGAAATTCACTTTTCTGTAGAAACACCCTCACTAATCACAACCATGTGATTGGATCATCTGCATTATACCCAGGAGCAGAGGAGAAGACTTTTTCAATGAAACAAATGGAGATAACGAACAGAATTCAAGATCAAAAGACTATAAAACAATATGAAATAAGAATTAATGCATTTTCACTATATAATCAATAAAGCCCCGCCTTAACACATGAATTCCCATCCCAGGGGTCATGAAATTACAATTTTAGAAAATCGACACCCTTCCTCATCATAACTATGTACATAGCAAAAAAATGAAAAAAAAAAAAATCAAATCT
>PRKT01000011.1:1861075-1931423 GCA_003671525.1 Saccostrea glomerata | reverse complement strand
TTTTAAAGTTATATTATATATCACATCCCTTTTAAAGTTATATTATATATCACATCCCTTTTAAAGTTATTTTATATATCACATCCCTTTTAAAGTTATATTATATATCATATCCCTTTTAAAGTTATATTATATATCACATCCCTTTTAAAGTTATATTATATATCACATCCCTTTTAAAGTTATATTATATATCACATCCCTTTTAAAGTTATATTATATATCACATCCCTTTTAAAGTTATATTATATATCACATCCCTTTTAAAGTTATATTATATATCACCTCCCTTTTAAAGTTATATTATATATCACATCCCTGCAATTCAGCCAAGCTGGACAAAGACAAGTAAACTTTTGCAAGAATATTTTCTCAACCACCTGCGAAACAATCAATGTGTCACATTTTCGAATTTGTTTGTAAAAGGACTGAAAACATTTCACCAAATGATGCTGACCTCTTTTTCTTTCAAAGATAGATGTCTCTTGCATAGGTAAGGAGAGACCCAGCCATTATTTTTTTACGTCGGGTCAGGGAAGATTCAAATAATGTGTTTTGGGGAAGAGTTTCAAAAGGTGTGCTCAAAGAAAGATAAGATTTGAATACATTGCTGGGGATAAAAGGGTTTTAAAATTCAGTGGATAGTTATGTTAAAATGTGCCTGGCTATGGGGATATTAAAATTATGTACTTTCAAGGTGTTAATTAGGAAATTAATTAATGTGCTCTGGAAAATTAAAGGAAAGACTCAAATAATTACTTCTTATTATTAAAGGAGGTTCAAATGAAGAGGGGATTCTAACGATAGATTATGGGAAAGAAAGATTTAAATCACTTCCTTGGGTATTGTTGACTTCAAGAATATACCCTGGTTCATATGATGTTTACTGGAAAAGAGGAGATTCAGTGAAGAGGAAACTCGAAGAAATGTCAAGTGTGATCGTTGTGCCTGGGAAAGATTCATTGCAGACACAAGTATTCTGAAGTTAACATAAAAAAACGCTTGAATTTCTGATTGACAAAATCTATGTAGTTTTTGGAAACCAGGTCTTCAAACAATCTATTGGAATTCCCATGGGTACCAATTGCGCTCCGTTATTAGCAGACCTATTTTTAATTTCATATGAAGCAGAATTTTCGCAAAATCTTACGCGTGAAAAAAATAAAACACTTCTTGTGACCTTCAACTCCACAGTTAGATATATCGACGACGTATAGTCAATTAACAATGGTTATTTCCATGCCTATGTCAATACGATATATCCTGGTGAGCTTGAGATAATAGATACCACAGAGCATCTGTTTCATACTTGGATATTTAACTTGAAAAAGACACTAATGGTTATCTAACAACCACGCTCTATGATAAACGTGATGACTTTAACTTTTCTATCATCAACTTCCTTTACCTATACAATATACCTTCATCACCTGCATACGTAGTTTACATATCTCAGTTGATTCGATACGTTAGATCATGCTCTACGTATGAACAATTTCAAAAACGAGATAAATTATTGACAAACAAGTTGATGAAACAAGACTATCAGCAGTCTCGTTTAAAGTCATCATTTCGTAAGTTCTATGGTCGAAACCATGACCTTGTCAGCAAATACAATTTATCATTGAGTCAAATGCTGGTTGACGTTATTCATACTAATTGTTAATCCATTATTTATACACTGAATTTTTGAATTTCCCGATTATGACAAGGAGCACACGGCGGGTGTGACCGGTCGGCAGGGGATGCTCACTACTCCATGGCAACTGATCCCATCTCTGATGTTTTGGAGGTCCGTGTTTGCTCTACTCCTATTTTGTATTGTTTTATGGACTTTGAAATTGAATACTGTTCGTTATCTCCATATCCTTCATTCAAAAGGTGTACTCTTGGGAAAGAAAGTGTACATGTAGTACACATGTCGTGGCAGAGTATTTTGACACAAGGGAAATTTAACACTTTTTCTGACGAAGCAAGTTTAATCGAGTACATTGAATGTCTCTTCATTTAAGTAATTTTTTACTGTCTGTGCGGGCATATAAAGAACATTGCATTGTTAAGATGAAACATAACTGCACATAATATTCCATGTTAAACATACTCAAGTTGTGAGCTAATAGTTGTACTTACGCAATACTAGTGTAAATCGCTTTTAATACTACTAAAACGTACAATGGCTGAAATGTTAAAAAAAGAGAATGTTATTCACTGAAGATTATTATACAAAATACTGAGAAGAAAGTTTATTTTTGGAGATGTTTCGTTGAAATTATAGTAACATTAAAAAATGATACCAGGTGTATAACAATTTTAAAATTTACGAGTGAAACAAAAAATACTGAAAATGTTTTTGCAATTTTAGAGACAACCCCTAAATATTTATCAATTAATGTATTCTAGACCCCCAATTAAATGCGTCATATTATCCAATCATTTTCTGCATAGGGGATTTCTTTTTTATCTACAAATTCGTAATCAAATTTGAATTCAAATACCCCCGGTATGTAATTTACTGTCACATAATAAAATTCTCAAAGTGAGAAGAAATTTCAATGGCATAATATAAGATATTCTTTTTAAAACCTTCAAATTATAAATTCTATTTTCTAGCTCCTTTGTCCGCTTTTTCTATTGAGTTTTGACTGCACACAGGAATTGTAATAATTATAAAGAATCATAAAAATGTTGAATTTTGAATTTTTAATGAATTATAAGGAGTTGAAATGCAACGTGAACAAAACTGTTTTAATGTCATAGACTGGGTCTTAATTATCAAAGTAAAACAAACATTATTATACAACCAAACTATCTACATTCATTTCAAACCATCCAAGAAAAAAAACTCAAAAATGCAAACATTTACTAGTACGTTTACGTGTAATTTCCAATTGCTACATATATTAAGACAAATAATTATTTTTAAAAATCTCTAACTAAAATATTTCATTTCTTTATTCATTCGTTGGAGGATCCAGGATTCCTTGTATCTAGGGGCGGAGAAGGCTCTAAGAAATTCTGTATGCCCCTAACACTCAATGTCTTAACATGTTTATCTGGAAAGCGGTTGTGAATCTCCTCCTCCTCACTGTCCTCTCCAATTGTTTCTAACTTGCTTTCGATGTTCTTTCTAAGGTCTACGATGGTTCGTTGTTTCAATGCAATCTGTCCGGAAAGAATTTGAAGCCCGACTCCTGCTTTAAGTATTTTCCATTTGGACGGTTTTTGAGTACTGATATCTTCCTTTTCCTTCTTTTCCTCCCTTTCTTCACCAGCTACTAGTTTCTTTAATTTCTTGATCGGAATTTTCGTGTCCAATTTTTTATCAAAGATTTTTGTTGTAGCTACTATATGAGAAATTGTTGACACACGGTGTGTTATCATTCCAAAAAATTGCATTAAAAGAAGAATACCAAACACAAGCGTAAAAGCGATAGAGATGGGTTCGATCACGCCTTGAGTTTCACCAACACTGCATGGTAGTGGGATTGAAAGTGTGTTCTGATAAGCATTTACTTGAGTGAGAACATAAACAATTGTAACAAAGATGGCATTTGTTATAAAATAAAAGAAAAACACCTTGTTTCTAAGATCAATTAGTTCAGCTTGTATTTTAGCCTTTTCCTCTTTATTCTCGTTCAGGGGTTTGAGGTATTTTTTGATAAATTTTCTCCAAAAATCCTCTTCATCATTTTCAATGGCAATGCATTCTTTGTAAATACCACGTTTTTGGTTTCCCTTTTGCCCTGAAGAGGAAAAATATTTTTTGTCTATGTCTTCCTAATTTCAAAATTAAGAATAAATGATTCAAATCAAGGATATACCTGTGTTTTTCTTTTCCGTTGCTTTTGCTTTAACTTTGGACCCCTCATTCTTTGTGGTCTCTGATCCCTCCTGGACTTTCGATTTGCTTTCGTTTCCTTCGGCTACCTGTTCCTTCTTCTTGGATTTGCCTGGACTTTTTTCATCCTGTTTATCATCAGACTCCTTATCCGCCTGGTTCTCTTCATCCGTTTCCCCTTCGTCTTCTGATACAGCACGTCCCTTATCCTCAATTTCATTAAAGCATAAAATACATCTGTAATGAATAGCAATCATATTTAACGATTTCATAAATTTATATTTTCAATAAAATGTTGGATGATATTTGAAAAATAACAAAATCTTTTCCATGATTTAGATTTAAAACAGGTAAAAAGGGATATTTTTCAATGAAATGTTTATATATTTCATACTTTACCTGCACCAGTCCCCAATCGAGCACGATTGGCCTAGAACTCGTTTCTTCATCTTCTGAGATGAGGAGTCATCATTTTTTGCTGTTTTACTTTCACGAGTTCCCCAATTAACGTTATGAAGATTTCCAACAGAGTAGAAGATTAAAAGCATAGACATCGATGGTACAGATAGAAAATAAAGTAGACCGTGAAAAATACAGGCAAATTCCTACAATAAAAAAACTTATATGTCATTAACAAGCAATGTATATTAAAATATCAAGCCCTAAAATAATTTCTTTTGAAATTTTAAAGTAAAACAAAATCAGTGAGGCCATCTTTTTTTTTTTTAATCTTTGTTTGCAAGCACCCGACTCAGGGTAAAATAATTAGGTCGACACGTAGGTGGGAACAATTTTTCTTAGAAAAGTTCAACATGCATACTGACGGGAAAAGAAAAAGTAGAAACAAAAATAAAACCTTTCTCGGAGTTTAAAAATAATTTGAGTCGAGCCATTTTGATTCAATCGGTGGAAGGAGGAGAAACAAACAACTTTTTAAAGTGAAAAATTGATAAATGTATGAATACCATTGGGTGCAAAACTGCAGCAATTATAAAGACTCCAGCCACGAAGCAAAAGAACACAGTTGTAACTGAGCAGAACTGTGCCTCGACGCCTTCCTTTAGCAACCCTATCAGAACAACCAACATGACCAAGCTGTAAAGTGTCGACAATATTGCCGCAAACAAAAGCTGCAAAATAAATAAATAGTGATTCAAAATAACGTTTAAAAGCATCAAAACATGTGGAAAGAGTAATGGAAGAGATCGATTCACCTGCGTTTCCTCTTTGGCGACGTAAATTGAGATAATAAAGATGGCTACAGGAACACCATTTAGTAATAATGCAAGCCATGGTTCAATTTGTGGAAAAGCTGTTATGATGGCACCAAGAATCAACAGAAAAATTGTTCCTGGGGTCAGTATTGAGGAAATAAATAAACAGATGTGGTAAAATATGTACGGTCTTGAAATGTTCTGATTCGTCTTCCTGACATTGTTTCCATCCATTAAAAGATCCAAAATGTTTGCCATTGTGGATGGAGCCCAGCGTCTCCTCTGGTTATAGAACTCGTAAAATCCTTCCGGGGCAAAGGTCAAAGCATCCGAAGCAGCACAATATTCTACCCTGTACTTTTGTTTTAACAACAAGGTACATAACCACCTATCTTCACCTGTATTACAAAATCACATGAACTTATAATTTTCAAAACATGGAACCCTCATCCTTATTTTCCAGCCAGCAGGAGGTATTAAGAAAACAATTCTTCAATCATTTGATATTAATTATCTTCTATAAAAAAATCATTTATAAAAGTAAACATATGAACTCTTTAATGAAGTGATTTTTAAAAAAATGAACTGCATAATGTGAATAAATCTAAATTAATACTAACAACTATTGGGTGTTAAAAATTTTCGACACTTTCTTTCATGCCAACACCAACTCTCACTTTACACTATACAGAGGTTGATTTTTCGTTTGGAACAAACCTTGATCGTACTGTACATAATGAGCAGCTTCAGTTGGCTTTCTTGTGTAGGTTTTCATAACATTGTCTGCCAGTAAAGCTGAACCACGGAACAGACTGAAGCATCCAGGAGAACATAATACACAGCCAAACACATGCTCCGTAGCCTTCTGAAGCCAGTGGCTTACAGCATACTCAAACGTTTGATACCAAACCATAGGGCCTGAATATAATATATATACATATTTAAACGTTAAATTTTATTGTTTAAATGAAGTGATACTAAACAATATATTTCGAACAAGATTGTCAAATTTTTTTAATCATGATACCCTCTTTTGCAATTATTTTGCAAAAAAAAAATTCAACATCTGTAATTTTCTTCATATGTTATCAACAAAGTAAATTTTAAAATAAGTGCTCCTATAACTTGGCTCTATTGTTACTCACCTCAAATTAAGATAACAATGGAAGAGGCAAAAGTAGTTCTGTTAATAAGAAATCTCAATTTTGGACCCCTAATAGCCCCATGATAGAATCGAAATTTAAAAATCTTATTGCACATCTAGAGAACAAAATCACTCATATTACACGATATACTTGTTATATGTAAAAATTGTATAGGTAACCGAGGTTTTGTAAAAAAAAAAAATCATTGGATGTTTTCTAAGCTCCAATCGACCCGAAAGTGAAAATCATAATTTCAGAAACCTTTTTGCACATCTACAGGATGCTCCCAATTACATTCCAAAATATAAATTTATTTGGCTTATGCCAAATGTATGGGGAGAACCAGAAAGCGGTGTTGTCGTAAAAAACGTATTTTTGTGAACTCAACAAATCCAAGGTAAAAATCGAAACGTTGATTTCAACTTTACAGAACACTTATCATTAAAATCACGTTCCAAAATATCTAGGGTCCCTGCAAATATGTTAGAGGAGTTGTAAGGGAACGAGTTTTAGTAGATAAAACGTTCAAAAGACTATTGCGTTTGGTGATAGTAAAAAATAAGATGAGTTCGAAATCCAAATTTTTATAGAAAAATACTGTTTTTACCTGCACGATTCAAAAAATAAAAATTTTGAAGTCCTTTTGCACATTTTCATTTCAGGCACCAACAATCATATGCCAAAAGTTAAGTTGGCCTTTGCTTTAAATGTAAAAGTATTTTGAGAAAGAAGATAACCAGGATAACAACAATATACCCGAATTTTCATTTAAAAGTGTGTACGAGGGCTGTTCGGATATTATTGAGACAATTAGAATTACTCCATAAAGGATGGAGATAATTTTATGAAAATTCATCAACATTTTATAAAGAACGAATTGAACAATTATGCAAAATTTCTTATTCCTATGATAATAAGAAAAGTTTCGGTGAAATGATAAACATGCATAAGTCTATCGACCCGGAGCAGCATTTTAACGTCACGTCAGCCGGAGATAGTTTCGCATGTAAAACGATCGCGAAGCATTTAATACTTTTCCTCCTTTATTATTACATATAACTTTACTTAAACCAAACCTTTTCTCCACCTATTCTTCAAAAATGTATGGCGTTGCTACCCCAGTGTAAAATTTTCATTTTTGGGAAAGGATGACTTAGAATCATGCAGTGCCGATTTATGCAACTCGGGTCAACGATATAAATACCGTAACGATATTAATATCGTATGTAATAACTGATATCGATGGTTGTCCGGTGCTTTTTATTTCACTCTGGTTGATTTCATTGAAAAAAATGTATATCAATGAAAAAAAAAACCAATACATTATTTTTTCTCGGTGTTATTATTTTAGCAGGTCGTCCTGTCTGGAAAAGAGTTCTACATTGCGATACACACAATTATGTTGGCTGCTCCGCCCTTGACGTCAAAATCCAATTTTTCGTTCTTTGCAGATTTCTCTACCGCGCTTAATTTTTTAATTTTCTCCGTTTTTGAGATCAAGATTCTAACAAAGTTGCACAACATGAATTTGAAATAAAGCTGAAAAATTATACACATAAACTTAATTATTTTCGCTCTTATTATGGGTCCAAGAAGAGTTAGAACGTTGGTGTTACATATTTTCAAAATCTGATTTCGTGACTGCTCCGAGTACCCCTACTATTGACGCATTTATGTAGCATTGTAGAGAAAATGTTTAATATTTGCAAAATATTTTTTGCTTTTATTAATTCTAAGTGTATGTCAAACGTTTATGCAAAATTTCACCGAAAGACGTTCATTAGAAAGCAAAATACACACAATGTCTCAATAATTTTCGAACAACCCTCGTACATAAAACATAAAAAACTTTAAAAATAAAGGAGTACTAGTAATCCAGACGAAGTATCCACATGGACGTCCCCACTCAACTTTTTTCACTCCTTTCAATCTATTTTAAAAAACGGATTTTTTTTTCACAATGCACGATATTGTGAGAAAATCTAGAAATAATTTTCTTTCAGCAGCGACTTAAACATTTATTACGCGCAATACTCACCGGAACCTATAGGATGAATGCGACCACAAGCAGCCCCAACCAATGGATTCTTTTTCATACGATCAAGCAAACGGGTTACCGCTTCCGGCTTAAAATCCACATCCCCGTCCAATGCTAGTATAAATGTATTGTCAGCAAACATCCCCATTTTTTGCTGTACCATCTTCTCACTGTTTTTCGGGTCCCTCTTAAGTGATTCTTTTGTTTCATTCATTTTGAACGTTAGTAGATAATAGAGATACATTACCTTTAATTGAAAACAAAAGCAAATAAATAAAGATAAACTGGGCTAATTTCTTAAAACTTCTTTTCGTTTTCATAATATTGTTCATGTTAAGCGTAAAGTTTTGCGCATTTATTTCTGTGTACTACGGTCAAGGTATTTAAAACCCCTTTTACAGTCGTTTTGGTCATTCGAGTTAGTACTCAGCTATAAAGAGCAAATAATACCGTGAACATTGATATCGGACATGAGTTTTTAAGGGTGTTTATTTATAAGTCGTTTATGAAATATTTTCTATTGCAGATTTTTGAAATTTAAAAGAATTTGCAGTACAATTTTTTTTAAAGATATTCTAAGGGCATAATAGGATTGTATTGTATATTATAGGTAATATAATTCTTAACAGTATTTATCATGTATATCGATATTAAAAAGAATTCACCTATAATGCAGAGAGAGAGACAAAGGGACTTTATTTCAATACTTTAATATTGTATATCATAGGTAAGATTACGAGAATTATTATGTTAATAAAGCTGAGTACACGACTCATATCTAATAAACACTGTCAATTATAATATGTTCTAGATTTTTATTATGGATTAGAAAAGAAACGTTTTATTAGCGGATAAACAGAGTGAAATAGAAAAAAAGGATTTGAAATTTGGGGTCGAATTAAATTAAATGTGTACTACAACTTGAATATTTTCCTATACTCAATGAGCCAAATCAAGCTCAATCTCTGAATATACAATGAGGAAATATTTACAACTCTCTTTCTCTCTCTCTCTCTCTCTCTCTCTCTCTGCGTTTGAAAGTTTTGAATTGTACCTGGCTCCAACGTTTACGATGCCTTATTTTTGTTTTGTCTTTCAGGTGTACGACAAGTTTCTGTGAAGTTAGTAGTTCCCACTCAAATCTAGCTCCATATGGCGTCTCATATCGCTTTACTTCGCCCAACTCAAATTCACCATACACAAACCTGTATTATTAAAAAAGATACAAGTAAATTGTCGACCCCCCCCCCCCTTCACATCACTGATACTGAATTACATGTTTAAGTTTTTGCACCAATTTAGAACCTTCTATATCAATAAACTTACTTTGCTGTTTTGGGGATCACACTTTCAAGTGTCTTGACATAAGCATTAACTGATGTGCCTTTCAATTGTTTAGTACCAGTTTTGTTCATCCGGGGTTTGAAAGCGTCATCGAAGAAAATGTGTACTAAATACAATATCAAAAAAGTATGAATTTGTGTTAATCTTTGCAACCAAATATTTTGCTTTTTACAGGTATATTTTTACCCGAAAAGTCGTATGCCTCTTTGTTTGTGTAAAGTGGCTTTTTCAACTTCTTCCTCTTTTCGTTGATTTTATTTTCATACTCCTTTTGAAGAAACTGTTCATAATCAACCCTAAAAATAAAAAAAAATCAGAATCTCCGCTCGACTCTAACAGGAAAGGATGACTGCACTTACCGCTGTGGGCCTTCTTCGGTAGCTTCGGTTGCTTTTAAATCCTACCCTTATCTTACTCTTGTGTTTACCAATTTTTTTAGATCAAATTTTAAGGATTTTCAACCCGAATAGGACCAAATTCTCTATCCTTAAATGTGCATCAAAAACACACAATACTCTAATATTAAATCAAAGCACTCAACCTTAAACTTTTAATAGTAATAAATGGGAATTATGTCCAAATATATTTCGTATTCAAAATCTACACATCTGTTATACAAGTATTGAATTTCATGAATATGTTATTATAACGGATAGAATAACTTATCTGAGTCTAACATTAGAATAGGTAATTAACAAGGATACTTTAGGAATCACTGTCTAGTTAGTATAGTATGCCAGGGCATCAACAATAGTGGGAAACATGGGATAATTTGCATAACGGGCGAAGCCCGTTATGCATAAATTATCCCATGTTTCCTACTATTGTTGATGTCCCTGGCATACTATACTAACTAGACGGTGATTCCTTATACTTCCATTTCATTGTGAAATAAAATTGTAGATTTAAACTTTAAAAGTGCAGACATAGATTTAAATTACACGGGGGTTCCCATCCCAATTTCAACAGTCCTAGCACACTGACGTCACGAAATTTTCATGCATATTTGGCCTCCTTAGCGTCAGACACAGAGACAGATGCGCACGAGATTTGCATGCATACTAGGCCTCCTTAGCTCCTGACCTATCGACCTGCCTAATTTACATTCCGGCAGAATTATCAGGAAATAAACTCCGCTATAACTTTCAAAGGGTTATCATAGAGAAAAAATTTAGAAATGGAAATATATATTGATACAGTACGAGATCACTCTTTCTCGCCTCCATTTTTTAATTCTGTATAATACATGATTTTCAACAAAGGCTTTAACTTAATTAACATTATCGGCCGTTCAAGTCGGTAAAGAAAGCATGTATGTAAATTGATGTCTAACAATTTAACGTTTTTGACCACAGTGTCCTAGATAGCACAAAGCACCCTGCGTTACAAGTCACGTGATAGAATTCTTCACAAAATTACCTTAAGTAAGATTATAAGAAATTGTGATCGTCTTTTAAAACAGATTCGCACTTTGTATATACATACGATTATTTAATGTAATTATGTGAAGTTGTAGATTAGACGTTGTTCATTTCTGCAATTAAAAGAAAATTATTGTTTTGAAAGTTATTTTTATGCAAATTTCGCGTCTCCTAAAGTGCAGTCAACCTTTGATTACATTTTTACATCAATTTTATTACCAAGGGAAAAAAAAACTCACCTAAAAATGGATTTCAGTAGCTGTGTCATTTCAGTTTCAGTTTCGTGCCACATCGTTGCACAAAAATACACATTTGGGACCGTGTAATACTTTTCATTATTTTCAGTTAAAGTAATTTCTTCTTCTGCTTCCTGTAAATAGTATTTCTTAAACTTTTTTATCTAATCATATGCACTTTTTTTCAAAAACAGTTCAAAATAACGAAAACGACAAACCTTGTTGTTTTCGGCTTCTGTTTGTTCCTCTGTGTCTTCACATCTCGTTAGAAGCAGGGACATATTGAGAAAAATTCCACAGTATGGCGGTTTTCTAAACAAGCTGCAAAAATCATTAAATAGCATTAATTCATACATGAACTGTCAATTATATATTTTTGCGACTCTTTATTTTCAAGATAAATTTGTTCGTTTTTATATACGTGAGAAAATTTGACTGAAAATGTAAAGAATCTTTACAAAAGAAATTAAACGGAGAAAGACGGAAGGATGTCTTGCGGTCTTCACAAAATAAATTCTCTCGAAAAGAGTGATATTTTTAAGTTACCAGAGTCAATCAAATAATCTTCTGTCATCTGTTTTTATCCGCCGTCATTATCTGTCGTGCATTAACATTGAAAAGCCTTTTCTCTAGATTGAACTTATATTTCAACTTATAGCATCTATAATTGAAGAGGGACAAAGTGCTTATTTCATGCCCCCCCCCCCCCCCCCCCCCCCGGGACCTGAGGAATACGGATAAACCCTTACAAAAAGCACTAAAGTTAACTATATTAGGTCAAAGTCAATTAAAGAAATTTACTATGGATTTCATATAGATAGCAATAAAGGGGAGAAAATGTAAGAGAGTAAATAGTACTACTTGAAGAGTTGTCACTGAGTACTAGGATTTGTTAACTCTTCTTTTTCTTTTGGATAATAGACTGCAGCTGGTACAGGTGGTACAGCTTCATCCGTAGTGGGAAAATAAATGTAGCTTTTCAGAGTCAATGTTTTTGTTATCTTACTCGACTATAAATAAATATTACCTTATTTATCAGTTTATTTCGTTTTATACATACTTTTTACCTCTACGGCTCTTTAGACTAATGGATCTTAATCATGTAGCCGTTGGGTCCTTGGATCTCTTGTTCAAACAATAGTTTTATTTTTATCTATCTATATATATTTAGAAAAAAGGTACCAGTCTGTTATACTCGTATGAGAGGACACCGTTTGATGTAATGTTGGGCCTCGGGCCTTTTATTCAAATATTGTTTCATGCTTTAAAACAATTTTAAAAAGGCAAATGAAATGACCACCAAAAGTACCTCACATTCTGCTGACTTACCTTTCACATTTAACTAGCTTGGATCCATTGTTTTTCCAAATGTACAAAGTGAGTAAGACGAAGGCGACAAATCCAAGACAACCAGAAACAATAAGCAGCAATATGTCTTCACTGTCCGTGCCTCTTAATTCCCATGATGGTTGTCCGATATTACAGTCCTGGCTCGTCCACGACAGAGGAAACTTCAAAATGGGCACAAACGCAAAAGGGGTACTTAGCAGACTTAGAATGAGAGGTGTAGAAAAACAAAAGTACTGAAGATTGACTCTACATGCAAATCGTGCACTTTTGAATCCAACAAAGCCCAGAATAACACAAATTATTATAAGAGAATCTATATCATTTCGTCCGCAGCCGTAAGAGAAATAAGACCTGGATTCAAGAACAACTTTACCCGTCAAGGTTTTTACTTTTGAAGTCCCTAATAAAGATATTGCTATAAATGTATCCAGGGCATTCGAATCATCAGTTGACCCAATTGAAAAAATGATATATGGAAGCGCGATTGACAATGCCACTTTACATATTGATGTTAAAAGTGATACCTTTTCCCTTTTAGACCGGATATATTCTCTAAGAAAATTTTTAAGCCGTCCTATTTTTGAATTTTTTCGCTGATTTGCATCTTTCCCTAATGTAACAGAGGAACTAAATATAAGAAAATTTTCCCAGTAAGTAATTGAAACGAGTATCAAAGAAAGTATTAAATAACAGAAGATGGAAACAAAATTTTCCCCCAAAGATTTTTGGTAAATATACCAGCCTACAAGACCGAATGAGACAAGGTAAAAAATGAGACCCAGTATTTGTGTAATTTTATATGCAACAGCATGAACCTTTGTACCATTATTTTCCGTTTTACTTTCCGGAAGCACTTCTAAAGTTTGGGGATTATTACCCACTTTTTGTTTTAAAGCTTTCACGACCTTTTTAGAAAATTTGATTTCACAGAATAAGCTAAAGATTAAAGGAAAGAAAATGATGAGGTAAGACAAAAGAGAAGCAGTGATTGGGTCAAACGCGGGCAGCACAAGAAAAACCAGAAGACAAAGGCCCGTCGTTTGAAGTGCCCCCACCGCCATACTCTGAAATGAATTCAAAGAAGGGAAAATTAAGAAACATCCATTGTTTATGTGTTCATTTTATCTGAGCTATGTAACTACTCGTACATATGTGTAATCGTTAACTTGAAAGTTCAAATACTGGATAATAGTATCTTTAAGTTTTTTCTTAAATAACATTATTTATTATAACAACGCAACGAAACATACCAATATGAGCATTCTAAAGTCAAATCTCTTAGTTTCCTTGAACCATATTCTCCATAGTGAAAGAATAATTGTGTAGATGTCAGGAATCACTATAACAATAATGAGACCCCAGATCCACATCACATTCACCGAAGGTGTTTCTTCCATCAACTGACATAAATGGGGACTTATTGGAACGCATTCCCAAGATGCTGGAAAATCCTCCCTTTGAAGAAATGAAGAAGCACAGTCAGTGTTATTGGAGTTTTGTGTACAGTTATATTTAAGGAAGGTTCTCTCTTCAACAAGATGAAGAAGACCGCCCAATTTATTTATAGTTGCGGTTGAGTTAGCTTGTGGTGGATTCAGCTTCCATATCATTAAATGGATGATAATTCTTGTTAATCCTGTAGATACCAGAACGATTAAAAACAGGATGACACTGAATATAATAACACAAATCTTTGTTAAAATGTTCCAGCAGGTGTTTGAATCATCAGAACTTATTGGCGGTCTCTCAACGGGGCAGTCCCAGTATTCATTCCTACAAAGAGAGGGTAAAGACAGAACAATAATCAAAGATTTGGTGTGCAAAACTTTGAAAAAACTCGTAGTCCTAAATATAATAATACACTCAAAACACATATACTTAAATGTCATTTGCTCTTTTCTGATAATTTCTTCATAATGCAATGCAATGTGCATACAAATTGATTTTTAATACTGAAATAAATGCGGGGAAACTTGATTTCTCTTGTTAATTAAACACTTGAAAAAAAAGTGTTACTGTTCGTTTTCCGGCTGTTTCTTTACATCTCCGAATTTCTTTTTCTTCTTTCCACCGTCAGATTTGTTCGGGACTTTACCATTACTGCTAGAAATAAGATTTTCATAAACATTATATGAAACAAATAAATTTTGTATGAGTGAAACATTCCTAATTTAAACCATCATACACGTAATTGATTTATCTATTAAACAATAAAATGAACTTTAAACTTCATAACCATCTTTAATTTTTTTAGATTGCGATAAAGGATAGACGAGATTTTCATTGAGATTAAAGATGGGAAGTTTAAATAAATACAAAATTCTGCTTAAATTGTCCTTCATTTAAAGTTCTTGCCAACAATTGTGTCTCTTATACATTGCAAGAATGGCTTGGAGCACTGTGTGATGAACCACTTGATAATTTGTCAATGTGTATACTCTAATTGTCTGCCCAATTTTGCATAGGCTTCCTCTTTAAATTGTATTTACACTGATCGAATTTGAATCGGGACAGGGGATATTTGACGGAGTAGTAAGATTATATTTAAAGACCCTAATTATAATGTCAATTAAGATAATGAAGCAATACATAGGTATTGTGGAAAACAAATTATTATCAACTAATCAAAGATCATCAAAAATTGATGGCACATATTTTGGTAAGAAAACTCTTTTTAAATGGTGAATAATTTTTTAAAAATATTTTATGATTGGCATCTAATTTCAAACAAAAACACATATTTCAGTGACTTGCTTATTCCCCATTTTTATTTCCTTACGGATAAACAGTATTGTTCGTGTGTCTGTTCATAAATAATTTATATCATCTTAATTCAATGAGTATTTCAGTTCCATTTAACACAATTGAGTTTGTAAAGCACTGGCATACAGCCGAACTATTAGAGGCACACAATACATTTATAGGGAAGAGTATCATTTGGAATATCGCGCTTAAACTCCTCTAACGTTTTGGCTATTATGACAGGTTATAACAACAACAAAAATCTGAAAGGTGAGCCCTCCGACAAGGATGTATTTTGTTTGAAATACACAAGTGTTCATAAAGAATAAAAATATTTAATTCATTTTGTTGATGGATTCGACACAGATTCATGAAAAATTCTACGTGTCTAAAAAAACAAAGTTTAGAATTCCTGGAAGTAATCAAACAAAGGTGTTTTTTTAAATATATGTTTACTCTAAATTAAGGTATTTCAATCAATGAAAGCAAAAATGCTCTTTTAGGAATTTTTTTCATTTTCATTGATTTTTAACGAAAAAAGGGAAAAATATGAGGTAAATATATCAGTTTTATAACTATCATATTCATGATATTATTATCTTTAAAAATATTTTATTTTCTTTGTTGATTAGTACGAAATTAAAAGATCTACCTCTTATTTTCTTGCATGACTTGACCCGGTATCGTTGCTTCACCATTTTCCGTCCTTTTGCCATTGCTCTCCATAATTGATTATAATAAAACATCAAAGTCGCCCGGCTCCAAAGATTATGCAGTGGACTTGTTTACTGCATAGTCGTTAAAGCGACGGAACAGAAGTCCCAATGTATGCTGGGGTTTTAAACATGTGCATTCTTTAAGTTCAATTTAATTATCTAACGAATATTGACACTGTATTGTCCAATAATCTTTGGAACACTTCGATTATAAGTGAGTTAAAAATGATCCTCCTTTGCTGACTGCATGAGAACGTAACAATGTTCCGTTATATAGTCGATTAATTTTAATTTGATATCAGAATAAAATTGGTTTCAAACATGAAATTTTATTTTATTGTATAATCAAGAAAGTTGAAATATGCATTTCAACATAAATTTGAAGCTTGTAATCAAGTCATTCAAATTTTATTTGCCTTTTTAGATCGCAAATAACAGCTAAAAAAATTTAATATTAAAGATTAGGGTCTTTAAAAAGTATAATAAAAGACTTATTAGCTCCCTTCATTAAATATACTCATAATGACAAAATTAACTTGCTAGTCTACTCATGGTGAACATCAACTAGTCACTGTTGACTATCAAGTCGTCAGTGTGATATTACTCGAGCCATCAAACATGTCCTAAATAATATGACCCTCACCTGGAGGACAAACTTTTTTTTATCTAGGTCATAGTGACTAACTTAAGTTTAGTCACTATTATTAAGTTTATTATTAAGTTTCCAATATAAATAATTACTTGTTAGAACTCAAATAACAATATTCGGTATTTCTAAGCGGTGAGCTATCAAAAGATACTTACCAATTACAATTAATCATCATTTAAAAATTTCCAACGAGTCATAAAAAAAATTAAACGAAAAAAAGGGAAGTTTGGTGCTAAAATGATTTCAAAATTGTATGAAAATAGGCATTAATTTTAGATATAGTTAAATATGAGCATTGGTTTTTAAGGCAAGGTAACATTATGCTGGTACTTTGCAGGTGGAAAAGAAACAGTTATGTCGAAGATTTAAAGTGTATATATTTTTGTGTAATGCTGGCATCACATTGCAATAGAAATGCCTCCCCCACACAATTCTTCACTTAAAACAAGTCTAACTTGCAATATCAAAATATTTTCATGTATACAGCTGACTTCAGTGTGATTTAATTTACTTTTTCTGCTGGTGAAATTGAAAAAAAAGACATTTTTCCTACAAGTTTAAGCAATCCAATACGTGTTTATTCATTGTTAGAAAATTCTTAATACTTTCCTATTTTTGTCTCTGTCCTTATATCGGTATTCCTTAAACAATTTTAGAAGTGAGCATACCTGACGGCAAGTTTTTGGTATAGTCCTTTTATTTTTTTTTTTATATAAAAAACCGTCTTTTTATGAAACTAATTTTTTCATCCTTAGTCACCTCCTCATTCCTTCTAAACAAGGTACTAGACTATACTGCAGTATTCAATTATCATCCTAGGTTCATTTTCATTTCACTTTTTTCCAGTTGCGAGAAGAGCCTCATAAACATAGTATCAACAAAGCGATTTCCATGTTTTTCACTCTTTTTATAACATATGCAAAACAAATTAAAAGAAATGTTCACATTTTCAAGCTGTTACATTGATTAAAATAGAACAAATAAAAGAACACGTGTCTGTAAAGTTTTCTCCTTAAAAGTTTTATTTCAAATGTTTTTCTCTCTTTGTTACACATTTGAAGTGCCTGGCTTTTCATTCTCTTCCTTTCGAAGACTTCTGATGCTCTGTATAACCACAGGTATATTGGGATATCTACTAAAAAGGTCATCATCTCCCTCATCTTGTAGGGAATTCATAGGCTTTTTTGTTGCTGCTTTTATTACTTTCCTTAGTTTTTCCAAAGCCTCTGGCTTTTTCCTTCTCTCTCCAGATATTGCTCGTAGAGCAGAGCTGACCTGCACGCTTGCCCTTAACTTTCCCCAGCCTTTCCTAGCTCCATCGCCGGACTTTTCTGGTTCCTTACTCGTTGATTCCGTACTTTCTAGATCCCCATCTATCGCTGTTGACAGCTCCCTTCCCACTTCTCCACCAAACGTCGGTCTTCTAATTTGTGTATGTTTTTCTAGCCTAGTTGATGCGATTATATGAGTCAGAGTCGACACTCTGTGGTAAATCATCCCGAAGAACTGGATAAGTAGTAACAGACCAAAGGTCGCTGTGAAGGCTATAGAGATGGGTTCTATGACTCCCTGTTCGCCTCCTGCTACATTACAAGGAAGAGGAATCTGGAGTGTCCCCTGGTAGGCATTGACTTGTGTAAGCACATAGACAATCGTTACAAATAAAGCATTCAATATAAAAACAAAGAAGAAAACCTTATTTCTCAGTTCTAGCAAGTCCTCCTGAACCCTCTGTTGTTCCTCTGGATTTATGTCTGTTGGTTTTAAATACTTTTTTATCAAACCTTTCCAGAATTTTCTTTCCTCTTCTGAAATATCCTCACAGTTCTTGAAATCACCGTGCTTTGTTTTATCTAAAAGAATCGAACTGATATTAATTTTGGGATGTATAGTATACATATCATTCAAGAAAAATTTGATAGTGAACACTTTCCGTAAAAAATGACAAAATGAATTAAAATATTCTTATTGATGAATATGCCATCTTCCATCTAATTAATATATATTAGATTATTATAGCATCCCAAGTAGCCATTTGCAAATGCAGTATTATTCCTCATATTTTCTATTGCACTATGAGTTTTAATGCGATAATACTTGGCATTATACTAGTAAATCCTTCACCTTTGTTATAATAAGGCATTCCTACCTTCTACTTTCGGTGTAGCTACGGAAGAAGATGTCTTTTCCGCTGAAGGCTTTTTCTGAACACCAACCGTTTGGGTTTGCGTTGTGTCTACTTTGTTTTTATCTAATGTATCCAGTGTGTCTTTGGGTGCTTCATTCTTTGTCTCCACTTGACTTTGGTCTTCAATCTCTCGAACGCAGAGCATACAGCTATTAAAATAATATATGCCAACAATCCATGAATTTATACATGCAATATCCTATCAATAGGGAAAAAATGACTAAAGAGTAAAAAGATATGATTACTGCTTTGGTAATACTTACCGACACCAGTCTCCAATAGAGCATGTCTGACCTTCCAATTTATTTTTCTTTCTAATAACCTCGTCCTGACCTGCGGCCGTCTTGTTTTCTCTAGTTCCCCAATTAATATTGTGCATATTTCCGAGAGAGTAAAGAATCAGAAGCATTGACATAGAAGGTACCGCCAGAAAGTATAACAGTCCATGGAATATGCACGTAAATTCCTTCAAGTATAAACATATATCATGTGCAACAGAAATTCAAATGTAAAAATAACATTACGCCAGCGAGGTTAATTTGTACCTGAGGATGTATTAAAGCAGCAACGACGAATACCCCTGCCACAAAACAGAAAAAGACCGTGGTGACAGAGCAAAACTGTGATTCCACGCCCTCTTTTATCAAACCGATTAATACCACCATCATAACGAGGCTGTATATCGTGGAAATGATTCCCGCCAACGTGAGCTGTTTAAGGGAAGGAATGGTTATTCACTTATTTGTTGACATAGCCTTAAATTGAATACGAGATAATGTGATTTATTCTTGCTCTTTTGCAAAAAAGTACATTATTGGCATAACTTACCTGTGTATCTTCCTTAGCTAAGAAGATGGACAGCGTTAGAACAATAACAGGAACTAAGTTCAGAACTAATGCTAGCCACGGTTCTATGGAAGGAAAAGCTGTAATAATGGCGCCCAAGATAAGAAGAAAAATAGTACCGGGGGTCAAAATTGAAGATACAAAAAGGAAAATATGGTAAATGATATACAGCATTGAAATGCTGTCATTATTCTTCTTCACATATCTCCAGTCTAGAAGCAAATCTAAAATATTTGCCATGGTTGACGGAGCCCATCGCCGCCTTTGCTTATAAAATTCGTAAAATCCTTCCGGAGCGAAGGTCAATGCATCAGAAGCTGCACAGTATTCTACCCGGAATCCCTCTTTAAGCATAAGTGTGCATAGCCATCGATCTTCGCCTGAAACATACAACGAATTAATATATCTGAAACAAGAGGCCCACGGGCCTTATAGGTCACCTGAGTATCATGTAACAACTTTCCAGCAATTGAATTTGGTTCATGTTTTAATCCAAAAGCCATGAAAATCACAATTTTGAATGAGGCACCACTGCTTATCAAAGAGGAGATTTCAAAGTATTAATTGATTTTTAGACAAAGTACCCCTCTAGCCTAGGTCACGCAGGTCGTTTGACCCTCCACTCAAACCATCGATGCGACAAACGTGTAGGTGACCTAGACTAAGTACCCCTCATGGGCCCTGCCCCCCCCCATGCCCCTGATCCATAGGCCCTGAACTTATCCATTTTGAAAGAGGCACCTTTCTTCATCATAAGGCCAGCATTTTTTTTTTAATTACAGGTTTAGATTGAAAAAGCCCCCCGTAGGAGGAGGAAATAAAATTTTTTTTTGAATAAATGAATTTTCAACATTTGTACATTCATTTTTCCTTCTGTTTTAGCTATCCTAACAGGCTCTTTGTCACTGGACACATAATGGTTAAAAATAGGAAAGTAGAATATCTAATTGTTTTTTTTCATCATCTGCCAGTTTGGGCCAGTGTTATGAATTTTGTGAAGTTGATCAAAATATATTTTTAACAAAAGGCCCATAGGCCTTATAGGTCACCTGAGCATCAGCAACAACTTTCAAATGATTGAATTTGGTTCATGTTTTTAGGTAGATGCTATGGCATTTACAATTTTGAAAGAGGCACCATTGCTAATCATAACTATACACTTAGCAAATGTTTAGTTTGTTTACTTAATACCCATAAGTAGGGTAAGGCAACAAAAATGCATGTCAACTAATCAGTAATATTCAGCAATAACCAGGAGTGCCCCTACCACAAATGAACCCCTGACCCTAGGTCTACACATTGCACAATTTTTGAAAAGGCACACTTGCTTATCAAAAATGTTTGATTTATACCAAAGAGCAGATTTCAAACAATTCATTTTTAGTATATAAGCAGAGCCCCCCCCCCTCCCTCTTTGGTATCCCTGACCCAGGGGCCTTGAAATTCACAATTCTGGGTGAAAAGCCCTTGCACATCATAACCATATAAATAGTTCATCTGCTTATTACCCAGGAGTAGAGAAAAAGCTTTTTATAGATGTAATGTATTTTCACTATATAATCATTATAGAGCCACACCCTAACACCATTACCCCTGACCCTGGGGCCATAAAATTCACAATTTTGGTAGAAGCATTCTTGCTCATCATAACTATGTCCTTAATTAGTTTATTTAATACCCAGATTGAGAAGCAGAGAAGAAGCTTTTCAAAGAATAGATTCATTTTCACTATATAATCAATAGAGCTCCGCCTTTACACCAGAACCCCTGACCCTGGGGCCATAAAATTCATAATTTTGGTAGAGGCACTCTTGCTCATCATAACTATGTACTTAGTTAGTTTATTTAATACCTAGTAGCAGAGAAGAAGATTTTAAAGATTTCATGCATTTTCACAATATAATCAATAGAGCCCCGCCCTAACACCAGAATCCCTGACCCAGAGGCCATAAAATTCACAATTTTGGTAGAGGCACTCTTGCACATCATAACTATGTACTTAATTAGTTTATTTAATACCTAAAAACAGAGAAGAAGATTTTCAAAGAGTAAATGCATTTTCACTATATAATCAATAGAGCCCCGTCTTAACATTAGAACCCCTGACCCTGGGGCCATGAATTTCACAATTTTGGTAGAGGCACTCTTGCTCATCATAACTATGTACTTAGTTAGTTTATTTAATACCTAGTAGCAGAGAAGAAGATTTTAAAGATTTAACATAACTATGAACTTGGTTAGTTTATTAAATGCCCAGAAGCAGAGAAGAAGATTTCCAAAGAATTAACGCATTTTCACTATATAATCAATAGAGCCCCGCCCTAACACCAGAACCCCTGACCCTGGGGCCATGAATTTCACAATTTTGGTAGAGGACTCAATGCTGATTACAATCATACCAGCAGTTTGCCTGCTTGATGTCCAGGAGTAAAGAAGAAGATTTTTAAAGATTGCACGAATTTTAGTGGTTTTTGCCCCACCCCCAGGCCCCAGGGGGGCAGGGACCATGAAATTCACAATTTTTGTTCCCCTTCACCCACAGATGCTATATACCAAAATTGGTTGAAATTGGTTCAGCAGTTTCAGAGAAGAAGCTGAAAATGTTTAAATGTTAACGCACGACGCATGACGGACGACAGACGACGGACGACGACGGACAAACACAGATAGCAATAGGTCACCTGAGTTTACTCAGGTGACCTAAAAATCAATTCTTTAAAACACTTTTAATATATCTTCATTTTTTTAATACGTGTTCTAGGTGAATGAGTAGACATTGTTCTAAAATATACTTGAAGTTGATACCTAAAATTATAATTTCTATCATGACACAGGCATGCATGTATATATTTGTATAGACTTGCTTTTCAATAGTTGATTTATTTTTTTTTATTTTTTCAGGCTATTGGTTATTTCTTCCTCAAATGGACTTAACTTCCCCCATAGCTTTATTCATTACATAACATCCTGATGCATAAACCCTTTTATGAAAAATGATGCTTAGACTGTAAGCTATAACAGAGACCTTAACAATGTCGCTGGCAATAGCTACCACGGGCAGTTTTAAACCTGTGGAAGGAAAATAATATTTACAGACAGCAGGGACCTTAGTATATAGGTCCCTGCAGACAGATACAAATACATAATTATCTAACTAGCATGTCATTGTGCAGGAAAGTCGTCAGCATTTTATTTGTCCACTGAATGGGTGAAACGTTTTGAATGGCACTACTATCGATAATTTCTTACACTAAACCAAGCTATGGTGCTGCTTTGAACTTTGCAGATTTACCTTTATTATTTACCCGCCATGTTCTTAAAACAGGAAGTACGAGTTTGTAAATTTGAAATCCCGATCCCGCCTCAAATTTGACATCGGAAAGAAAAAATTCTGTTTTAATTTTTTTCTTCTGAAAATTCAAAAACTTGACCGGCGGGTTTGTAAACCGAAAAAAAACTGGCTTTGAATATGTAATTAAATCATTGGCATATCAACCAGGAGCAAATGAAAAGATGTTTAAAGAATTCATGCCTTTCACTATATAATCAATAGAGCCCCACCCTAACACCAGAACCCCTGACCCAGGGGCCATGACATTCACAGTTATTGAAGAGGCAGCCTTATTCAACATAAATTTGTACTTGGTTAGTTTATTTAATACCATGGAGCAGAAAAGAAAATTTTCAAAGAAGAAATGCAATTTCACTATATAATCTGTTTAGCCCCGCCCTAGCACTAGAACCCCTGACCATGGGGCCATGAATTTCACAATTTTGGTAGAGGCAGCCTTATCTAAAATAACTATGAACTTGGTTAGTTTAGTTAATGCCCAGAAGCAGAGAAGAAGATTTCCAAAGAATTTATGCATTTTCACTATACAATCTATTTAGCCCCGCCCTAACACTAGAACCCCTGACCCAGGGGCCATGAATTTCACAATTTTGGTAGAGGACTCAATGCTGATCACAATCATAAAATTAGTTTGTCTGCTTGATGTCCAGGAGTAAAGAAGAAGATTTTTAAAGATTGCACTAATCTTAGTAGTTTTTGCCCCACCCCCCAGGCCCCAGGGGGGCAGGGACCATGAAATTCACAATTTTTGTTCCCCTTCACCCACAGATGCTATATACCAAAATTGGTTGAAATTGGTTCAGCGGTTTCAGAGAAGAAGCTGAAAATGTTCAAATGTTAACGCACGACGACGGACGAAAACGGATAGCAATAGGTCACCTGAGTGTGACCTAAAAAGCTTTTTAAAACTAGCTTAACTAGCCCTCAAAGCACTTATGATGTTTGCAAGTATCCAGTGTTTTTCATTTGAGTTTAGCAGGTCATTCATTCTACCTTTTTTGATATTTTGAATCATATGATTAACATACCTTGATCATACTGTATATGCTCCTTAGCCTCTGTTGCCGTTCTGGTATAAGTTTTCATGACACTATCCGCTAAAACGGCAGATCCACGAAAGAGGCTGAAACATCCGGGTGAGCAAAGTACACAACCAATCACATGTTCTGTTGCTTTCTGCAACCAATGGCTAACGGCGTATTCAAACTTCTGGTACCACACCATTGGCCCTGAAATTAAAAGCAACGCATATGTTTTGTTGTATATCTAAACATCTTTGGGAAAGATATCTCAGTTAAGATTAATATATCGATTTTTAAACCTGATCCAATGGGATGTATTCTTCCACATGCCGCCCCAACATCTGCATTTTTTCTCATTCGGTCTAACAGCAGCGTCACTGCTTCCGGTTTGAAGTCGACATCACCATCCAGCGCTAGAATGAAGGTGTTCTCTGAGAGATTGTGGACCATCTCTTTCATACTTTTGGATAGCTCTTTACATTTACCCTCTAGTTTTGGTTTCATCTTATTTAACTCGAAGGACAGTAAATAGTACATGTACATCACCTAAAGTTATAAAACGTAGATAAGTATATGGTTTCTTTCAACGTTTTATGTACAATTGAGACTTTTGTCAGAAATTGAAAAATGACCTGACTCCATCTCTTTCTGTGTCTTATTCTCATCTTATCTTTCAGGTGTACGATTAATTTAGCATCCTCAGTAAGGAGCATCCATTCATACTTCATACCGTATGGGGTCTCAAATTTTCTGACAGGTTCCAGCTCATAATTTCCATATATGGATCTACAAGGATTGTGAAAGAATAATTAAAGTGAACTCCAACTTGACTGAGTAATAATGAGGTTTTTTTCCAATTTCATTATTTTGAAGTCATACTTAGCTGTTTTCGGGACACATTCTTCAAGAAGCTTTACAAACTCGTTTACTTTCCTTCCATTTCGCAGCTTCCCGTTCACTTTCCGAGGTTTGAAAGCATCGTCAAAGAAAACGTGAACTACAAGGGCAAAAATAATGTTAAAAGTATTTTTTGAAAAATACATAAAAACTTTTTAGATAATAATATAAAACTTACAAGAATATATTTTTTTTCTCTCATTACACTTGAAATCTAATAAAAACATTGCATTTCAATACCAAGAACTTAGCGGTAACAATAATTAAAAGAAACACTCGCCTTCAAAATCATAGAGATCCTCGTCATAGAAACTTCTTCGTTGTTCTAGTCTCATTGCCTGGACTTGACGTTTCCAGCACTGGTCCATATCAACCCTGTACAATAGAAATTATACTTTTATCGTAATGATGATATATAAGAAAGCGGCTATGATGACGAATGTTTATCAACTATAACGTCACCTGAATATAGATTTAAGAAGTTGCGTCATTTCGTTTTCTGTTTCATGCCACATTGTTGCACAGAAGTAGACCAATGGAGAATACACTTCTTTCGGTTTATCGTCTGCCTAATAATTACAGAGAATAAAATAAATTAATTGCACAAAAAGTCGATTTCAATTTGAAGTTCAAAATTGGTGGTGTTTTGTTATGTTACCTTTCTCTCTCTACCAGAGTCAACATCAAATAGATATCGTCGTCTTGATAACAACAGAGACAAATCAAGGAATACTCCACAGTAGGCAGGTTTCATAAACATTCTGTAATGGTGAATAAACAACAATTTCAACTAACTCAGCAAAATACTTTAATTAATGTAACGTAGTAACTTATTCGTGTATTTTATGAATACCTTTCTACTTTCTCCATCTTTGCCCCATCGGTTGACCAAACATACAATGTCAAAATAGCCAGAGAGGCTAAACCAAGAAAACCGGAAACAATCAGTGGCCATAAACGCTCCACAGAATTATCATAGTCCAGCTGCCATAAAGGCTGTAGAACGCTACATCCCTCCGCCGTAAAGGATAACGGGTACTTCATAAGTATAACAAACATAAAGGGCACCAGTAAAAGATTCAGAGCGATAGGAGGGGCAAAAGATCTCCTTTGTAATACGATCCGACACGCATAGCGAGAGGCTTTAAAGAATACAAAAGTGAGAATGAAACATACTACTGTCATAAGATAAGGGTTAAAGGTCATGCACCCGTAGGTTATGTATGACCTAGATTCTAAGCGGATGCTCCCACTTAAAGTATACACTGTTGCCGCATCGTCTAAATACAATAAAGTTCTTGCTGTAGCCAGAGTGCTTTCTTTGGATTGAATTACGTAGATGATTAAAGTGGTTAGGAATGTCCAACCGATCTTTAGAAAGTAGGTCAGGATAGACACGGTGTCTCGTTTAGATTTTACATAGTTCATCAAAAAAGAATCTTCTTGTTTTACGTCTTCTAGCTTTTTTGTAATGTTTGATGTTACAAAGTTTTCCCACCAAATGATGGACACCATGATGATTGATACCAACAGCAAAACAAGAGTTGTTACAAAGTTATCGTTTTCCGAATTATAGTATACATATAAAATTAGAAATCCAATCCCCATAATAAAGATGACAGCTCCTATGAAGGGGATTATATCATACAAGAAGTGATTATGTTTCGCGGCATCTGGGGCCTCCCGAACGTTTATAGTTTTCACCTTTCCGTTCATTTTTGATTGTCTGTTTCTGTTCTTTTTCACTTTTGTGTTTTCCTCTTGTTTAACTTGGAACTTAACACTTAGGAGAACAGGAATAAAACATACAAAGTATGGAAGAACAGAGGCAGACGCTGGGTCGAAAGCTGGCATCACAAGAAATACCAAGATACAAAGACCAGTCGAATGGATTATTTCTATTATCAAACTCTGCAAAGATACAATCTTTTGTCAAATATATACCACGTACAATGAAGATAAGTGCTTAGGTCTATAAAAGATTTTCATCTTTTACTAAACAAATACGGGGAAAATAAAACATATATACTTACCAGTAGAAATACCTTCAGGTCAAACTTATCTACTTTGTTTTTCTTGAAACATGATTTCCAGAGAGACATGGTCATAGTGTATAGGTATGGTACAGACATGATGATGAGAAGACCCCAGATCCAGCCTACGTTAACAGAGGGGTTATCCTCCCACAATAAACAGGTAGTACCAGTCTCATTACGGCACTCCCACGACTCCGGGAGTCCCTTCCTCAGAACTTGACCTCTTATGCAACCATTGGCATTGCTGCCACAAACATTAAGTCTCATCCTATCAGTCTGTATTTGTAAGACTCCTCCCAGTTTGTTCAGTGTGAAGCTGTTGTTGGTTTGGGGCGGGTTCAGTTTCCCTATCATGATGTGAATGATGATACGTGACAGACAAGCCGACCAGAAAACAAGTATGAAGAGGAATGTTCCTACAATAACGAGCCCAACTTTTGTCACAGTGTCCCAGCACGAACCATCGTCATCGTTAGCGCCATGTATAGGCTTCTCCTCGGCACAGTCCCACTCATTGTCGTCGTCACTGTCAACAAGTCGTACGAAAAAATAAAATTAGATTTTATATTAATATATACTTCATATATTACAGACTTTAAAAGTAGTTGTTCGATGCAAAAATTTATTTATTCAGACATTCATTTACGGTGTGTCATTTTCGTTATAAAACAACACTTCCATATGATATAATCTAGATAACTTCCTTTTAGTTACAATGTATCTTTGATGCTGCCTTTGGAATGAGCTTTATAATAACCTGATTTAATACTATAATTATGTTATAAATATACGAAAATTTACCCTGAATTATTAGGTTTAGCCATCTCTTCTCTGAAAAAAATAAAAAACGGAATCAAAAACATCATTTATTGTAATTTTTAAAAATATTATACACCTATAGAATCATATTGGCCAAATATAGAAGTGTAAAAGAATATCAAAAAGATACTGGACATTCAGATGTACTTTTGGAAGAAATTCATAAAAAAAAACCAAGGAAAAACCTTTTTTGGTAATTGTTAACTAGGTTTCTCCATTGTAAACCATAGTTTTAGAACCACTAGGTTAATCGTTGTAGTTATGATTATTACGAGAAAATCTAAAATACATTTTCAAGAAAATTAGAAATCAAAAACGAAGTTGTTTTCGTCATTTCTCTATATCTACATGTCTGTGGATCATACTTACGAGATACCTGTCGGAGCCTCCATGTCCTTAGCTGCTTTAGATACGACAGGTGGACTCTGAATTGGAGTCCTGTGTACAGATAGAATATTTTTTATAATCAGACAGTGATTATAAGAAGAGTATATGTACAAGCTCTTCTTGTATTTTCAAGGGCCTCTTTGCACTATTCAAGGGCTTTCCACCTTCTTAGGGTACAATGTACCTATACTTACTAATACTGTAGCATATACAGATTTCTTCAAAATGTTTTTTAAGGAGGGGGGTCTTTATCTCTGAGCTCTATCTTACAATTAAAATTCTTAAAATCATAATGAAATTTTTAGGTAATCACCAAATATATGTTTCTTACATAACCATCGATTTTAATCTTTATAACTTGGAACAGAAAAGTCATAGATAATATCTTAAGAGTTCAATATTTCTTATCGTGCCGTTTTATTAATATTTGCACAGCTTAAAGAAACTCCGTTGGTAGTGCATAAAAAGAAAAAAAAAACATGCAAGATAATGCAAGCCTTTATCGCCAAATACCGAGAAATACTTATGTACCTTATTTGAATTTTTTTTCTGTTCATTGTGCTAACAACACTTCCGGGTGTATACATAAGTATGAAGTCTATATATTCAATCCGAAAATATTTAACACATTAGGTTTAGACCTAGTCTTATGTTCATGTTATGTTATAAACGATAAACATACATTTGAAAGTAAGCTCAAATTTTAAAGCAAAAAAAATCTGAACAATTGTGAATACAAATAGAAAAGTACACCAAGAGAATTTTTTTTAATTAAAACACGTACTCATAGGCTTTTTCCGATAAGCAAACTAGCTTCGAAAAAAGTTTTACCGGTGGAAAAAAAAACAATCTAATAAATAAAATGGTATTTGTGTGTGTGGGGTGTGTGCTTGCACGTGGATCAATGCATACTTTTCTGTTGAATTTGGATCGTATTTTCCATGCCTGCTACAGTGTATTTCTACGGGTCATAAATTGATCATAAGATTGTACATATGAAATTTAATTATTAGGAATTGAAGGACACAAGTAATCAAGTCAATTGAATGAATGCATTGCTTTTTATTAACTATAGGTAGAAAAAAAAATTCTGTCATCATTAAACTGAGGTATTTGGGGATTTTCTTTTTCACAAAATGGTTTCTCAAGTTAATCAAACAAAATGACACCCTTCAAACCAAACAAACGTTTAAAACAAAACAAATAAAATATACACTGTGAAATCACAATTTTTTTTGTGGTGGGGGGGGGGGGTAATTTTCCTTGTTTTCGAATTCATGTCCTCCACGAAATGTAAAATGTTACATACATTACCACTCAACAATTGCTCATCTACGAATTTAAATCCCAACGAACCAAGAGTTTGTACTCAAACCAGTAAAAACCCACTACAAAATGTGATTTTACAGTATTTTTCTGCAATTAATTTGGTGCAGTATTTTATTTTTATCGTACAAACTGACATCCAAGCATAAATCAATATTTAACAAAAAATAAAATGAAGAAAAGTTGATTTAAAAAAAAAAGACTTACAAATTTGGAAATTAAATAAAATCCAAAGCTAGAGTATATATCAAATTGAAACTAACATACATGTACGTGCTTGGCTGGGATTTCACTTGGCCTGGTAGAGTCCTGTTGCCATCCAATTGCTGCTCGGGATTGTCCGTCATTATTATTATTTATATTTACTAATATCTGTTTTTAATAAGCAACAATTAGATTCCCTGTTCTTAAATATTACATAGTCATTCACACAAGTGTTCATTCTTATCAATTGTTAGAAGAACAGGCGAAAATCTTAAAATGCCTTTGAGATATAGAAGTGAATTTATTCGCAGCGATAATCGATATTCCTTATCAATCAGATATTGAACTATTGGTTTTATTTCCAATCCCCCGTGATAGGTTTCTAGCCTTCGTTGAAATAAAAATCTTTGAGAACTTCCTTCTGGATTTCTCAACATTAATTCCCTCTTTGTTCAGAATAGATCTGCATCTTGCTAACTTCCACTTGTATTTGTAGATAAATATTCCTGTCAAAGGTCCATCTAAGTTTGCTCTTTTCCGAAAGATTAAGATTGTTAAGCTTCTAGAGAGGAGTATAAATTTATTGCACCCCAGGTCTTTTTTCAGTGTTTACATTGTACATAATATAAATCCATTTATATTCTTAGTTCTGCAAAAGGTAGAGACATTCTTTGCAGTTGCTGTAAATGTCGATATCTTCACGGGTGAAAAGCGATTTACATAGTAGAAATTAACGCAGGGGGTTTATTTTTGCAAAAGTTTTTTTTTAATGAAGCAAATGTGTCGGTTTGTTGTAGATATGGTACCTAATTTTACGCCTTTAATGTACCCAAATTGGACAAACAGTATATAGTTGTTTAATCTTCTCTTGTCCCGCGACCTCCCATCCTATGAAAGTTGATCATGACCTAAACAGGTTTTGGCTTCTATGTAAGATTATTTCCTTCATTTCCTAGCTTTCAGGGGTAGAAGTCTTATCAGACATTGAGGGCCGGGATATTGAATTCTTCGTCCAATGATCCATCAAAGTAATTCTGCCCGTATATATATATTCCTGTCCTTTATAATATAAACGCGAATGTGATTTAAAATTGTAATTTGGACTAAATATGACATGTTCTATATTTGGCAACTATACGATTATGATATTAACAACATAAAAACAATAGCCTATATGTAGAATATATCAGTGTGACATGCAAAATTGAATTGCCTTATATAGATCAGTACAATGCAATTATCGAGTTGATCTTACAAAATGAATTTACCATGAGATCAAAGGAGAGCTTTTTACGGGTTCAGTTACTTTTCATACCCCATTCAATGTCGTATCTCGACACCTATCCCATATTTCGTTTGTTTTATTTAACATTGCAAACAAAAATACCGGTCTAGACTGGATTGATAAATTAGTTCTAGTATTGAACAAATTTAATTTCCGAGTCTTTCGATAAACCTGATCATGATAATATGACTGTATAAGGTTGTGACTTGTAAGTTATTTTATGCCTTATCAAAACGTCCATACAGTGATTGCGATTATTTATATTCATTAGAAACTACACAATGTAAAAATAAGGAAGTGAATTTTTTAAGGATGTTTGCCCTATGAATATACTTTAGATAGTCACGAACGCCTAAGATAAAACCCTTGGATATAAAAAATGAAATATTATAGAAGTTAGTGCAATGATTTACAGTTGTTAAGGTCTACATTGTGTAATAAGGTATCCCTCTCCCTATGTATATACGATCAAAACAAAAAAAATTGTAAAAATTATATTTATGCAATACTAAAATAGAAAAAAAAGATTGCCGCGAGTTTTCGCCACGGGTATGTTAATGAAAACAAAATTTACTTTCTCTTTTACCCTAGAGATAATACTAAGTTTTCGTTGGATATACGATTACATGCAAATGTTGTAATAATTGGTTGATTGATTGTATATTGTTTAACGTCCCATTCGAGATTTTTTCACTCATATAGAGACGTTACTGTATGCCGGTGAAGGGCTTCAAATTTAGACCTATACTCGACACTCGGGGTCATTGAACAGTTAGGGTTCTTTATCTGCCAACGCCTACCGAGACACGAGACCAACGCTTTTAATGTCATTTTCGGAAGCCCCTTGACTTTCACATCTAATGCCGAGCGCTTGGCGAATGAACAGTCACTACCTATATTTACGTCTTAGGTTTGACGCGGCGCTGCGAACGAGAATCTGACCAGGGCCTCCCGATCACGAAGCGAACGCTCTACCACTACGTGATCGAGAGGCCCGGGTTCGATTCTCGTTCACGGAGCCGCGTCAAACACAAGACGTAAATATAGGTAGTGACTATAAGTTACCTGCTTTAAATTTCATTTACGACTTTTTTGTCGTCCATCTTGTCCCCTGTCCATCTGTTATGTTGTTTTACTTGGTTTCCTTGATTTTTTTCCTTTTGCTTAAAAAACAGCTGATTTTTGGTTTGTGGGACTAATAGGAGTACTAGTACGAGGGTATGTTACATGTAAAGATTCACGGATTCAGTTTGCATACTGGTTGGCAGATTAACTATAAGGGGAACCAGACTATATTTGCCGAAAGGGTAATAATATTTCTTAAATCTAACACGATTATTGGCTCTTGGGACAAGTACAGATTTTTTATTTAAACTTTTCCGTCTTGAGCAACATCTTTAGAATTGTAAGGACATACACCTTTAAGGTCGTTTTATTTTTGAGTACTTTAGTTTTAGGTTCAGTTCATTATCAAAATTTCACAGAAATATAAGCTGTGCCATAGAAACTATGGGAGGATATACACCACTTTCAATGTTTGCATGCAAAGAAAAAGAAGACTGTAATAGTTGCTATAAAACATTCAAGTGTCATTTTCTTCTATTCAATTTTTCTCTGTTCATTTTATTGATTTTTCTTTGTCAAGTGTTCTTACAACTCGGATTAGTTGATACAGTATGCATAATTTGAAAACGAAAATAATATTTTGAACAGTCATAAATCATTTTGTTTTATTTCGCAATTATCCCGAATCGAAAACAGAGGCGCTGTGAGCAATGAGCTCAATAATCATGTATGTAATAGGCCCACAAGGGCTCTGATCTGGAATAATAAATATATTCTTCTTCTTCTAAATGATACCCCGCTTTCCTTATGGTTATAATGGTAAAGTCCATGTTCCAACAGATCGAATAGCACCATGCCATTATGTAATAAAGAATCTGTGAAAGTATCATTAATTTTACTCAGTGGTATGGGAGGCGTTGCGGATAAGATATGGGTAGCCTTCAATATTATATAAAGAATGGCAGTGTCCATGTTTTGCTATGGGAAACCTAAAATATGTGTCCGATCAAAACGTTAAATATAAGGTAACAAAGATTCTGTGAAAGTTTTATTCAGTGGTAAAAAGAAGAGTTGCGGATAAGAGATGGGAACCCCAAAGCGTAACCGACGAACGGACGGACGGATGGACATCCCACTATATACATGTACCCTCCCACTTTTCAAGCAAGGGGTATGATAACTCATATATATTATTTTGATGTGGAGATCTGTTGGGCTTTAAGTGCTCTTATTTATTATTTTATTCGTTTTGCCATATGTTCTTTTTCTTAAAAAATAAAGTTTCAGTACAGAGAAACTCATTTCTTATTGTTATTTCTTATTTTACATTTACTCTTTACTTTTATGGTTTTTTTTCTCATTTCTTACTTCTGGTTTTGAATATATTACATGTATCATATATCTACCGGTAATTATCCGAGAAGAAAAATTAAATGTGATAAACACAAGTGGATGGCATGTAACTCTTGAAAATATTTCCTCATCATATGAATAAAATTGCTATTTCACGGATGTTGTAAAAGGCGGAACAAAGTAGAGGACCCTAATGTGTATATAAAGCAGAAAGTTCTATCACATCAGATGACATTTTCACAAAAGCCCAGCAGAATGATATTCGTTCTTTTGACCTGTGCTGTCTTGGCGTCTGTGGCACATGGTGAGTTTCCTTTTTTTAAATAAACTTTTTAAAAAAAACTTTTTAATAAGTGTTTATTATTTAGAAGCTTCTGAAATACTCGGTGCATTAAATCTGGTTTGGTTAATGTATAGCATAAAAAATTTGATAAGATAAATGTTAAAGATTGCATGTAAATTAGTTCTGTGAATGTATTACATGTATACTTACTTTGTTGGGTTGCAGCAAATAATATAAATTAATATTGAAAGGGGTTAAGGAAATAAGTGAAATTCAATTTTAAAATGTCTCTCATTTAACGGATAAAATTCAGTAAAAATAGTTGGAATAATATTGGGAACAGCAAATGTACTGCATTAAATTTGCAGAGGTAGAGAACAGTTCATTGGGTAGTAGCAATTATTCGTTACTGAAGTGGTACAGTATGGATCGTACATTGAATTAAAAACAGAAGTCGGCATTATCATGTTATTTGAAACGCTGTTTTAAGGAAATTGCATCTAAATTAACATTATTGGCGGAAACTTAGATGATTCTAACGTATTTAATTGCAAGCATTCAATGCTTCTTTTTAGAAATTGTCTGAGAAGGAAGATATTTCGACTGTATGATCTTACTTTAAAAAGGAAGTAAAACCGTCTTCCCAAAAAGCTAATTATAAACAAACATTTTTTAAAATTATATTACACAGGTGGTATTTCTGACAAGTGTTTGGGATGCATTTGTAGGGTGAGTAGATACTTCGTTATTTTCTGAACTGTCAAAGTATTACAATAGACAATTTTCTTAAAGAAACACTTTGCGTAAAACATTATCTTAACACACATAAAACATTGGATTATCCAAAGGTTGCTGTCAACTTTTCAAATTGTTAGAACTATTTCTCACCAAGCCATTCAATAGGACTTGCAAAAAATGCAACTATTCATACTTTGCTTAGATTGCATGGGGTGCTTTGATCATTACAAAGATATATCATAAGTATTAATATACTTACAGGTAGAATCAGGCTGTCGGCCAGTCGGCTGTAAGTGGGACGTCACCTCGTACTCTTGTGGATACTTCCAAATCAAATACGACTACTGGCAGGACTGTGGCCGACCTGGAACTGGTAAAGAGGGGGAAAGGGGGGACTGAGATAGAGAGGTGATTTTAGCAAATGCAACTATTTCATATGAATAAATTTACAAACTGACCTGTTTTTATGATAGGTTGGAAAGAATGCGCCAATGATTACAACTGTGCCGCCGGATGTGTGCGTGCCTACATGAACCGCTACATTGGTAGCAGCGGTTGTCCCGCCAACTGCGAGAGTTATGCGAGAATTCATAATGGCGGACCGAGGGGATGTAGAAATCCTAATACCATGTCCTACTGGAACCGTGTCCAGCAGCAGGGATGCACGCCCTACAGCCAGAGTCTGGAATTTGTTCCACGTCGATGGGCATCGTATGTCTCATGGAAATATCTGTTCACAAAAAAGTAAAAACATGTACACTGTATATCTGAACAGATAGGTTCATTGCCAAAAATTGAATAAATATAAATTAAAAATATGTCTGTATTTTTTCTGTTTCCTTTAGATGTGGTGTACCTCAGTATCAAACTAAATACTTCAAATAGTATGCTAGCTTACCTACAAAAATTAGAAACCATACATGCAGCTTAGAAGTCCTGCACGTAATGAAGATAATAAAAGCAATCTTTCTCTGGAACTGTAAAATTTGCTTAGTCGCAGTGGATATCCAAGTTTGTATTAACCATCGCTATTGATAGTATATTGATACTATATTATAGTTCTTAAACTGAGTCGTATAATAGTATTCTTTAAGATAATATAGAGCAATTCGTGAAAATTTTGTCTCGCTAATCAAGAGTCAATGACTATCTCGCGAAAATAAGGTGTCGCGGAAATTTAGTGATCTATAGTATCAATCTGACTTCACCCTAAATATCCCATTTGCTTGTTAGGGACTCATAGGGAGTCACCCATTCTTATTGATCAAAATCTGACAATCAATTCCCATCTTTGTATTATTCAATGTTTTCACAAACAACTTTTGATATCCATTTTAGGCATCAAACCCTAAGAGAACAAAATTGGAATCGGACGAGAGAGAAGATGTCTTATCTCCCCTGAAGAAAGCGGGATGGACAATTGTGGAAGGACGTGATGCAATTTACAAAGAATTCATGTTCAAAGATTTCAATGAGGTATAGTATATAAAAATTTACATTCTTTATTTAAGAAATAAAGTATCATTTGAAAACTTTTATTTTGATGCAAGTATAGGTTGGTCACATGATCAAATCCCATAAAGCCCTTAATTATAATTTTTTAATGTTAAAAACATGAATATATATGGTTAAGTTACATGTGTATTCTGTTATTATGTACATTGTTTTCCATGTCCCGTATGTTATTTTTGACTGTAGGCCTTTGGGTTTATGACAAGAGTAGCAATACAGGCAGACAAGATGGACCATCACCCAGAGTGGTTCAATGTTTATAATAAGGTATGTTTAGCAAGAAAGTTAAAAACATTAACTCAAGATTTAATTGTCTAGTTGGGGTATTTGAGAAAATTTATATACATTTACACATAGGTTGTAGTCTTAAACCATTTCTTCAAATATGTCCCCAGTGCAATCTAATAATACCCCACGCAACAAGTTGCCTGAGTTATAATGTTTTTGACCTGTCCGTCAGTCAATGTGTCAGTCAGTCCTGTTTTTTTTGTCAGCGCAACTCCTCATAAACCACTGCACAGAATTTCGTCAAACTTTGTGGATATTTAGGACACAATGTGTATATAAGCATATTACTAGAAAATTCCGATTTCTTTATTTTTTCCCTGGAATTTCCACACTTTTCAACTTAGATTTTTGGCCATACCTTGAATATAGAGATGAACAATCTGTCAGGGCAACTCTTCTTAAACAGCTGCACAGAATTTCGTCAAACTTTTCAGATATTTAGGACACAATGTGTAGATGTGCATATAAGAGGGAAATTCTGATTACTTTATATTTTCCAGAATTTTCAGCACTTTGAGTTTTGGGGGAGCTTGGGGTATGTTAGCTTGCTCACTTTTTCTGTCATTAAAATTAGATGTTGGATCCGCTCACAAACTCACTACACTAACATCTAACAACATCCCAAAGAGGGTCACGTCAGAGTTCAAACTCTATCAACCAATCAAATTGTCGCCTGCAAAATCATCAGGGATGGGGTCTATATTTTTTGAAAAATCTACGAAAAAAAAGTACACTAAGTCGACGCACTCTTTCTCACAGATGTAGTAGAACATTTGGTGACAGGCGAAATCGTGCCACTGGATCGAAGAGTCCGTGAAACAGTTGTAGGCGACACAATCCTCGCTGCCACCGTTTGGTTGACTAGCGTGCCAGTCAGTAAAGGTAAAAGGTGCTCTACTTTTTACCCAGATATAGGAACCTTCGTTTTCTAGGTCATTACCACCCGTCCAGTAATTGACGTTATCAGAAGTATCTGTCAATATGAATACATGTTTACGACATCATTCATATTCAATGGATAAAGTGAGTTTGATTTAAGGTACTCCGATCCCCAGGTTCTGAAAATCAGGCGTTGAATAATTGAAAACGCTGAACAAAAATATCTCGGAATACTCAAAGTAATGTGTATTACCCCCGATGATTCTTTAAACTTCATCTTTAGAATTAATCATATTATATCGGGAAAATTATAAGTCAAGTCTCCTACCGGTGAAACAGATCAAGTTTGAACAAACACATATTAGAAATAAAACTCAAAGGTATCCAGGCTTTTGAATAAATCGCACAATTTTTTTTACTTATCTATTTAAAGGTATTTTTTTCTATTTACTTCACAATGCATAGATTATAAGGATTTTCCTATCATTACAAAACAGTATAAATCGCTTCTAATTTCATATAATGTTAAAAACCATCGGTATCTATGGTTAGATTAAAAGAACGTCCATTTCTTTGTAATTTTACAATGCATGTACTTTTATGGGATAAAACTTGAAGCACATTGAAAGATATAAAAATAAAATCGTTGCATGATTATCCTTCCTGGCTGAGGATCGGATTACCTTAATATAATAAATATTAAAAAAGAAAAGATTATTACATGTGTATTTGTAATCCCTGTGTTTCTATGTAAAACATCTCGTTTAAAAAATTATACACCGAAAAACTGGTCAAGAATCAAGAAAGAGAAATTGGGTTTGATACTATATAGCTATATATGTCAGGTAACATGTGTAACTTACGGTTTGGATGAAGATGAGCTATTCGGTTTTTCAAAAACTTGTTCTCTACAGAAGATTCAACCTCCACCAGTTTTCCTTGTAAAGCAGTGCATATTGACTGTTTGTAAAAAATCATTAGGTTTAAGGTTTCAGAACACCAACAGAAAACTATTAAGAGTGAAGTAATAGTGTGTGATTAAAATAGCAGTCACTTGTAAACAGAATACCTTTGTATTAATATTTTTGTGATTAATAAAGGTCTAATATAGAGACAAAGATGAACATAGTTGTCAGCAAAAAAAATGTGTTGTATGGAAATGTTATTGTATTGGGTAAGTACTAAGTAGATGTCAATATCAAAAAAGGTATACAAAAATTGGTTGTTAACAAAAATTTTTGTCGGAAATTTACTGACCCCTGCTGATGCCCAGTTCTCAGTCTCATCTTTAAATAGGTAACACGAGGCCTGAAAGTGGACCCATCCTGGATCACATCCGGTGGTATGGCCACCTTAACAAAGGATCACAATTCTATTTACGTATTATCGTATATATAGTGGGATAAAAATAATGCGGAAATGTACAAAATGTAAAAATAAACACTAACCGCTAAATGACGTAAGAACAACTCCAAAGAATAAAAGGTGTTGAATTACCATTTTGAGACTAAGATTATTTGTAGGGCACTGTGATAAGGAACGATTAAAGAATGATAAGGAGCAAAAGTGCAGAACGATACATGTATATATGAATAATTCAATGTACATGTATGTGCACTCATGTCAGAAAAGACGATCATCCCTTATCATCAAATATTAATGTAATAGACAATGTTTGAAATGGTGTCTCTAGTCTCTAACTTTAAAAAAATCATTATTCCTTTAGTAAGAAAATATGAACGTTCCACGTTATGAAAGTAAAAATTTTCAACATAAGAATATTTAAGAGAGATCAAATTTCAGTATTTTAAAAAGAAATGGTTGCATTTTTTCAGAGTGCGGTTGGTGATGGTCCAAACTTACAAATTGTTCATCTTTAAAACCCAACTGAAAATTAAGGGTGGGGCTCTGAATATATAATGCGAATTCGAACTGATATAAATTACACTGAATCACTAGTGATTGATCAATTACCGCAATTAGATACTGTATTTCAGTAAACAATATTCTTTCAACTTTCTATACTTACTTTGTATTCATTTCAATTTAGCTTTCAGTTCTTTTTGTATCTGTCACAACTGATTTTGAATAATTGTATTAATTTAACTTTTAAAACTGTAAATTAAAAGCATAATAGTTTATTCAGAGAGTTTAAAAAACATTCAATTTTAGCAAAAGAATATTACTGAGTAAAGCACCGTAACTATGCAGTTTTTTGTTTGTGGTACCTGACTACATGTATACATTTTGTACATGTAAATGATCTTGTGACTTCACGAGATGCACGGACTATTCTGATCTCTCTGTTAATTACCTGTGTATTGCGTGCGTTCAAGCGGACAGTGATTTCCTGCTACGTAGTTGATGTATGTTTCACAGTTGCACAATGGCTTCGTGTTTTTTAGAGTCTTATCAATGCAACAAGTTGAAAAAATGACACGTAAAAAATCATTGAGCAGGGAAGGGGTAGAGGGTTCCCGACCCCCCCCCCCCCCCCCCCCCCCCCCCCCCCCCCCCCCCCTCCCCTCTCCCGTGTATCCGCCAATGCCCTTGGTTGTTGACGTCGGTGTTCCAGGATACATGTAAAGTCTTTTGGAGCAGTTTTCTTTCGAAGTAGTATATCTATGCCCTACATTAATCAAAGATGCAAGGATGATGCTGCAAGTATAATTCTTTGTACCGATTAAGGTTTCACATGCTGCAATTTCAGCTAAGGAAGCTCTATGTTGACAAAACTTGCATGGATGATGCATTTAAGCATGCACACTTCCAGGATTACTTCAGATGCTGGATCTGACCATCCCCAGGTTCAGAAGAGGACACAGTTCACCAGCCTGAGAGCCTGATAGCTAAGCTTTTTGATTTATCCCTCTGTCTCTCTTTCTGTTCCCTCCTTACTCTAACAGACTAACCATCACCATTCCCAACCTCTACTCTCTCCTGTGTTATGCCCCTTTCCCAAGGTATGTGTCTCCTTTTGCTATCTTTTTTCTCGAGTAATTTCTCTCTGTTTTTTGGCTGAGGGTTTTGTAATTTTTCTGTTAATTTGTGCAATTGTTTGTATTTAATTTTGCATCTGTTTTGATTTTGAATTAATTTGTTTGTCAGTTGTGTATTTTCAGGGTTTCAGAGGAGGACAGAAGAGGAGCTCGGCCGGCCTACAGAAGAAGAGGACCCCATTGCCCAGCTATGAGTAGAAAGCAACATTGGCCAGAGTGGTAAGAACATACTGCATTTGTTGCAATTTTGATTCCCTGTTGTCTTTTCTGTAACTAGATCAGAGCATTTAGGATATTTGTTTACCATGTTGACTCTGTGTGTTAATAGGGAGATGCCTGGATCCCAATGTTAGGAACAACTTGCTTGTGTGTCCGGAGGAGGGTGGTGAGGAGGGTGGGGAATTGACTGTGGACAAGCAGAGAAGAAATGGTAAGATTCTTATGATAAATTCTATCCTGTGTGGATTTCTTTGTCTCTCTGAAAATTCCTTTGATATCTTAATGTTTTTCTATCAACAGAAGGCAGTTAGAATGATCTGCAGCCCCAGGTGTTGATGAGAGCTGCCTTCCATTACACTGCAAGCATGGCTGGAAGATGCGGTAAGAATTGAGATGTACTCTTTTCCCACTTTGATTATTTGTACTTGTTATATGATGTTTACTTGATTTGGCCTTGACATCTTGACTTATACTGACAGGATGCAGAAGAAAAGGAACCACTCCAAGATCTAGAAGAGGACCCAGTTCACCAGCCGGAAAGCCTGATAGCTAAGCTTTTTGATTTATCCCTCTGTCTCTCTTTCAGTCCCCTCCTTACTCTAACAGACTAACCATCACCATTCCCAACATCTTGACTTATACTGACAGGATGCAGAAGAAAAGGATCCACCCCAAGATCTAGAAGAGGACCCAGTTCACCAGCCGGAGAGCCTGATAGCTAAGCTTTTTGATTTATCCCTCTGTCTCTCTTTCTGTCCCCTCCTTACTCTAACAGACTTACCATCACCATTCCCAATCTCTACTCTTTCCTTTGTTATGCCCCTTTCCCAAAGTATGTGTCTCCTTTTGCTATCTTTTTTTTCGAGTAATTTCTCTATGTTTTTTGGCTGAGGGTTTTGTAATTTTTTCTGTTAATTTGTGCAATTGTTTGTATTTAATTTTGCATCTGTTTTGATTTTGAACTAATTTGTTTGTCAGTTGTGTATTTTCAGGGTTTCAGAGGAGGACAGAAGAGGAGCTCGGCCGGCCTACAGAAGAAGAGGACACCATTGCCCAGCTATGAGTAGAAAGCAACATTGGCCAGAGTGGTAAGAACATACTGCATATGTTGCAATTTTGATTCCCTGTTGTCTTTACTGTAACTAGATCAGAGCATTTAGGATATTTGTTTAACATGTTGACTCTGTGTGTTAATAGGGAGATTCCTGGATCCCAATGTTAGGAACAACTTGCTTGTGTGTCAGGAGGAGGGTGGTGAGGAGGGCGGGGAATTGACTGTGGACAAGCAGAGAAGAAAAGGTAAGATTCATATGATAAATTCTATCCTGTGTGGATTTCTTTGTCTCTTGTTCAGTTGAAATGAGGTCTGAAAATTCCTTTGATATCTTAATGTTTTTCTATCAACAGAAGGCAGTAAGAATGATCTGCAGGCCCAGGTGTTGATGAGAGCTGCCTTCCATTACACTGCAAGCATCGCTGGAAGATGCGGTAAGAATTGAGATGTACTCTTTTCCCTCTTTGATTATTTGTACTTGTTATATGATGTTTACTTGATTTGGCCTTGACATCTTGACTTATACTGACAGGATGCAGAAGAAAAGGAACCACTCCAAGATCTAGAAGAGGACCCAGTTCACCAGCCGGACAGCCTGCTAGCTAAGCTTTTTGATTTATCCCTCTGTCTCTCTTTCTGTCTCCTCCTTACTCTAACAGACTAACCATCACCATTCCCAACCTCTACTCTTTCCTTTGTTATACCCCTTTCCCAAAGTATGTGTCTCCTTTTGCTATCTTTTTTCTCGAGTAATTTCTCTATGTTTTTTGGCTGAGGGTTTTGTAATTTTTTCTGTTAATTTGTGCAATAGTTTGTAATAGTTTTTGCATCTGTTTTGATTTTGAACTAATTTGTTTGTCAGTTGTGTATTTTCAGGGTTTCAGAGGAGGACAGAAGAGGAGCTCGGCCGGCCTACAGAAGAAGAGGACACCATTGCCCAGCTATGAGTAGAAAGCAACATTGGCCAGAGTGGTTTTTTTCTTACAAAAGTATTAAAGCTCTGAGGTAAGATAACGTCATTTCGATGACAAATTGTTCTAAATCGTGAAGATTGAACTCCTCTACCGAATCGATAACAAGATAGGTTATGATTCACTTAAGTTTTTCTCATTTTCAGTTCGTTCTTTTTCTTAAATTCCTTCATTTTCTTTATGAAGCTGATTTTGAAAGAGAATTTACTGAAAGAAATACTATGTAGGTATAATTGAAACTCCAAAATCCTATAATGATGTATAATACGCATCGAAATAAATAAATCTTTATCCCCTTGATGTTCAATTTGTCTTTTCGTGTTAACAAATTATTCAATTAGATAGAAGATAAGATTGGTTACCATATGGTGTCAAAACCAGCGCGCATGTAAACAGTCGGCTCCAAAAACATATTCATCGCTTACCAAGATGTAGCCCAGAATTCCGCTTTTACAACGGGTGATATTTTGACAACTAATTCGATATCATTTGGAATCGTTTATTTCTCGTGCGTGTGGTCCGGTTTCTCCATTCCATTGTGTTCTGCTGAATTCCATTTGACCAATTTATTAATTTTTTTTTTTGTATTCTATATTTCGTAAAAGGAAGATTCTTAGAATTTTCAAGATGAGGATTCTGACTAGTTACATTAATAACAAGTTACATACATGTATGTAAGGTTACCAGGGAAAACCTTTTGTTTGTTGCTTACCCAACATAATTTATTTGAAGTGCAGCAATTTGTCAGTACAAATTATATTTTAATGGTACGGCCAATATCTGGAAGAGACCACGTGTTCGGTGCCTGGTTGTTTTGCAGCTACCGTCTATTAGTGCGCCCCGTTCACAGAGTCTCGTAAACAAGAGATCTGGAGGGATAAATCGGCAAAAAAAGCCATCTCCTAATGTTCATTTCATACTGTCTCGTCATCAATGATTCTGTTTGTTTAACTTTCAACTTGAACCTATCTAAGGATCGATGTGGTTTTCCCCCTTGATTTTAATCGGATGAAGCCAGAGAACAATAACCACATTGCCCAGTTTCTGAACTTCAAGAATTGCTTTTCAAGTATTTCTTTCATAGTGGAGACCATCAGCATTGCCGATGGTTTTCGTCTTGTAGCTGGGAGGTTTTTATTCTTTTTGCGAAAAAAAAAATGATTTGATTACGGTACGAAAGCCGCCATTAAGTTGTCATTTCTTTTGACAAATGTGGAGTCAAGAAAGGATATTCTTTTTCTTCTGGCAATAAAGATTCTGCATCGTGTAGCAGAAGTTTTTCTTTTGATAAGCGGCTGAAAATCGTAAATTTGATTAAACATGCAATTTGTCACTTCAAAAGTTGTACGTCATGCCTCTAGTTTTTGACCTGGGTGCGCTTGGAGTTCGTTTGGCTTCGAGTACAGTATGTTGTAGGGGGAAAACACGGGAAAAGATTCTTTACATATTGACATCATTTTAAAGAACTTGACATTTTGCACAAATATTGTTCAGTATCTCTTAACAAAATGACTATACTTTTAAAGATATGATACAAAATGTCTCGAAAATTCACTCTTGATTTGTTTCCTAACTTTCAACCCTTGGCCGTTTCCATACTAAATATTTTCCGAAAAATTGGAAACCTTGTTGCAACATAGGAACATGTCCTCTATTATCATAGAAAATTTCAGTGCTCCAGCTTTAACCGTTTTTGAGTTCTATCGCAGACAAAGAGGTCCTCAAAATTTTGATTTAAGGGCAATAACTCTCGACCGGAAGTGATTTTCAAAAAAATGAAAAAAACGTATAAGGTTTAGATAAAGATACACCTTTCCTGAAATTTTCAAGTAAATCGGTTGAGCCATCTCCGAGAAATCTACTGCACAAAAATTGTAAAGAAAAAAAAGGAAGAATAATAATAACTAGAGCAAAGCTCGTTGCAAAGCAACGAGTAGGTCTTCCGTCCTGTTTGACCGGAAGTAGCTTATATTTTTAACAAAAATGAGAAATAATGCTCAAAATTGGTTTGAGTCCTCCAAAGCTAAGTATGTTAATTAATGCAAAAAAGTCATTTTTTGCTACTTCCTGTTTAACCGGAAGTGACGATGATAGATGAAAATTCATGGGAATTCTCCAGCCGTCATTTGAAATTGCATCCTAAATTTCCCTTACCCACGTGGTTGTAGCAAAAACATTGCGGTAGTAGACCATCATGCGTTTCGGCTCATTCACGAGATTTGACCATTGTTTGCTGTGAGCATGCGAGACCATGTGATCATGAATATTTCAATAAGAGGCGGTTTAATATCCGACTCGGAGAGAAAATAATTTTTACCATACAATATTTCATAACTTTTTAAAGTGATGGAGGAGAATTGTCTTATTTTCAGAAAGTATATATATAACTTATATAGCTTGATGAGACACCACATATATTCATGTCTTTACAAATAAAACACTAATATGTCTTATATAGCTTTAACTATACTAGAAACATGTAAAAAAGTAACAAATCAAGATTTTGTTTCTGAATCAATGATATTATCATTAAAAGTCTAATTTCTTTTTCAAAACTACATTTTATACTTTCGAATTAACTATCGGATTTACAAAGTACCAGATACAAATGTTTGAGAATTCATGAGACAGATTGAGGCCCGCTAAGTCATAACATGTTCGTATATAGAATTGTATGAAGTTTATATCGTGAATAAAATATTTTTTTACACTTTGTTCGAGACAGGCATAATATTATAAAAATTTTAAGAAATATTTATAACTGCTGAAGCAATATTTCTATGTATACAGTCTTAAATAAAAAGTACTCGGTATTTAAGGAATCGGTTGCTTTATGAAAAGTACTTGAAGAAATTTGATACGAAAAAGTGAAAAGATCTTACTCTTTAAAACAAAGAAGGGTTATGATATAGACAATTTGGTGAATGGTGTTTTCGGAATGGAAAGGAAAATACTTATGTAAACTTTGATTTGAACTGAATCTCCAGAGAATTTACATTTGACGATTAAATTAATTAGATCATTGAATTTTACTTTTTGCACTAGCAGATGTCTTCGTTTCAATTTCCAAGAAGATTTAAGACAAACAATCAGTTTTCCTATAATTGATTATTTTGATGGAAACGTTACGACTTTTAAAATTTGTGAAGAATCTGGTTAATTAAGTGGGATACTTGTGGGTTTTTGATCATTGAGATATTTGATCTCCTCTAGAAATAGAGCAGCATTTAAATATATTCAGAACTAATGAATTTTTAAAACTAAACTGTATTGAATTTTTCTTTGCCAAATGATGATTGTCAGCAGGAGATATCATATTTATTGTACTCTTTTGTCTGTAAGGTTTGAGGTTTTGTGAGTATAATTTTCGGTATGCGTGTTGTTTTTCTTCTTTTAAATTTGTAATTCGGTTTTGAATGATAAGTTGATGTTCAACGAATCAGACGCTGAAAAATAAATTTTAAGGAGATTGTTTATGAAATAAATTATATATTCCAACAGGAAAACTTGTATTTGTTCAAAATGAGCTACCGAGGGTATTTACAGGAAGCTCCACTTTTAGTGGCAAATAACTTCCTGCTTATTCAGCCCAGATTAGGTAATTTAAGACCTTTAATTGAATGATTGATTTATTATATATATCTTTAGATCAATTCCGCTCTATTTCAGGGATATTTTGGCTGTTATCGTTATTTTTATAAATGAAAAACTTTTAAGTTTTCGTGTTTCCCTTGCAACTCCCATGAGCTTACTCTTTTTAGAAAATGAACAAATTTGTGCTTGTCAATTGGATTAGAACATTATTATGTTAAGAACTATTTCATTTTTGACCCATTTTTGCATGAATGGTCCGTAACATTTCCTTTTAGCTGCAGTATATTTGATTTGATTTGATTGATTGATTATTATTATTGCCCAATCGACAGTATTTCACTCATATTTTAGCGAGGTAACATGTATTGGGTAGTTTTTCCTTTATATTTCCTACTCTGTATGATAAATATTTTGTTTAAAAATCCTAATCAAATTGCTGTTTGCAAAAAAATCTCACTTTTATTTCTTTTTATTCTGCAACAGTTCATATTTGAAAGATATCTCCACTAAGACAGTCTCATTTTCCGATGAATATATAAATGCTTGCTAATTTTGACTGCCAAAGGTACATTTTTAGACATCAAGAACAGTAAAAAGCCATAACTGTAAAGTTAATTGCTCTATATCCTTTGTAGCTCCTTCTCTGTTTAGTATTTATGATATGTGCCATTATATTTTCTTAGCCAATCATTAACGGGTTATTTTATACATAGGTACAGCAATGCTTCTGATAAGTACAATAATGTTTGTTCAAAAATATTAAACTATTAACAACAGATATACTAAACCACGGAACATTTTTAGAAAGTCTAAAATCTAATAATAATGAAATCTAATATTTACAAATGTACAAGTCTGTGAAAGGAGAGTAAACAATTAACCCGGTCCCTTAATTCCATTGTTGGGATCTGATACCTGGAAGAGTAATTAAGCATCCCCTATAATGAATTATCATAGCCACCATAAGACCTTTTTGATAAGCCATGTTCAAATTTAGTATGAAATGAAAGACATATCATTTTGTATGAAAACATCTTTAAAATTTCACATCTCCAGTGGATCATGGTAAAATAACAAAATATGATTCTGAATTATTTGCTATGATAAAAAGGAAATTATCCATTTGTAATGAAGGTTATACTTAAAGCTTCGTGGTAACTGTAATACGTTGGCAGTCTCTCAACATTCACCTTGATGGGTCCGGACGCGTAAACGTGATCCAGTATGGTACATCTTTCAGTTGTGTAAAATTGAACAAGCTGTCGAAATCCTTCTTTATTCATAAAAGTCTGAATTGGGCCTGGGGTTCTTGCGTTCTCATTGAAATCCCCAACGAAGATGACATTTCTGCTTTGCAATCTAAAATATTCTATTATTTTTTGAAGTTGCTCTAAAAAGTAAGCCACACCAAGATTGCTGGGACGGTACACAGTAACGACAACTGTATCATTTTCAACAAATGTCACTGCCATTCCTTCCACATTCTTCACTGGCAGCCGACACACTATTTTCTGATTTTGATTTCGTTTAATGTAAAGTGCTACACCACCACCCTTAGAAACTTTGAATTTTTGTACTTGTTCATTGCATTCATCATATACATCTCCTCTTGGTGTTTGATAAAAGGAGAATCCTTCCATATCAAATTCTGTTGTGGTTTGATCAGGTCTTAACCAGGTTTCAGTCAAACAAATAACTTCTGCTCCATAAAATCGAACGTCATGCTTTTAATCAGAAAAATGACCAGTCAAACTTTGGACATTGTGTAGAATAATCGTATTTGAGCCCATTTCTTCTGTATTTGATGTTGAAAGCTTTGCTTTGGGCATTTCAGCGAGTGCTAGTTTCACTTCTGGATCAGCATAAACTTTCTTTTGCAATGCTTGGACATTATTGGTTTCGATGAACAGTCCATTTTTTGATGTTACTCTTGTCAGTGCAACATACGCTTGTCCTGGTGAAAACATTCGGTCTAAATTAACCACTACTTTTTCAACTGTCATTCCCTGTACTTTATGAGCGGTGCATGCCCAGGATAATCGCAAGGGAAATTGATGTCTTACAAATGTCTTTGACTTTCTTTCAACTATCTCTTCCTGAACTCTCTGTACTAAAACTACATTTCCCTTTTGCGTTTGTTTACCCGATTTTTTACCAACATTTTTGTTGTCAAAAACCACTCCTATAGCTGAAATGTTAGATGATTCTTTTTCAAATGATATGTGAGAAATATAGCCCATCACTCCATTTACCAGTCCGTCTTCCACATTACTATTTCTTGTAAGCATCACCCTTGCATTAATAGCCAGGAGTAACGTACTGCAAAGGGTATCTGTTTTTGAGCTTGTGAGTGGTTTTTCTCTCAAAATAAGTTTTCCAGTTGTTGGATTTTTTTGGTAATCTTTTGCATTGATTTCGATTAGATCCTCGCAGCTTTTCCTTAACATGGAGAGGTTGTAATTGTTAACTTCTTCGTTTGTTGGATATACATGAAGAACATCCTCTGGACCCTCTCTTATACAATCATGTATCATAGCTTGTGCTTCACTTGATAATGGTTGATCTGCTTCTCGAATGCGGAGAGAGTTCAAAGCTGCCGCAAATGGTATATCTTCACGCTGTCTCATAATTTCACTAAGTTCAACAACTTGGAAGAAGTCTCGCCAATAGTCCACAGGATACGAAGTATTTTCTTTAAAAAGTCTCTCATCCTTTCGCTGTTTAACTGGAGGGAGTTGGTAAAAGTCTCCTACAGCAATAACGCTTACACCACCAAACGGTTCTTTACACTTCTTTATTTGAACGAGCCTTTCGTGAATGTAATAAAGAAGTCTTTTGTAAACCATAGACACTTCATCTATCACAAGAATCTGCAAGTCTTTCAGGTGAACCCTTATCTCGCTTAGACTTTGTTCTTTCAACGGTTGGTATGGTAAAGGCAAATACTTTGTCAAGGAAAACAAATGATGAAGCGTATTCCCACCTATGTTGAATGCTGCAGTTCCCGTAAAAGCTGACAGTAGTACTGAAAAACTATCTGGTGACGACATGTTCCGAGAAAATAATCGTGTTGCCTCATACTCTATGGCCTTTATAACATGGCTCTTTCCTGTACCTGCTCCTCCAGTTAGGAAAATATGGAGTGGATCGGGTTTATCTCCAGCAATTTTCCTTAAACACCAGTCACGTACATGGTAGAATACCTCCTTTTGTGTTCCATTAAGACTTTGCAGAATGGATAATGCTTCATACTTTGAATGGTTATTCTGCTGAATTTGATAAAGCACATCAGAATTTGTCTGACTTTGAATATCAGGAATTGCTTCTTTAATTTGATCATCTAGACTGTGGAGTTCTTTTTTCTCTTTGATACATTCTTGCCTCATTGCTTCTGACTCCGGACAAAGGCTTGCCCAAGCATCTTCTGGTTCTCCAATGCTTTCAAATGTCTCCTGAGCTTCGGTAATCACATCTTCATTTTCTGCATATCTTGCATGGTTTACGTCAACTATTGATTTTACAGACTCGATACGTTTTTTACCTTTGATTCTTATGTGACCATTTTCATAAAAGGCCTCGTATAAATCAAATCCTGGCGGTTTTAGCTGTGAATCATTCCAATATGGAAGAAAAAGCTGCAATAAACACCGGTAATATTTTTCGGGCATCTTTTCTGCACTGAACCTTGGATACCTTATAACAGCTGGCTGTGTTCTTGTTCTCTTCTGTATATACCCCTTTGAATTTTGTAATTCGAATACATGTTCATTTTCAGTTTTTGGAATCTGGGATTTAGCCAAGACTCTGTATGCTGAGCAAAATTCTGCTAGACACATGTCATGAAACTGTGGTTTATTTGGTCGATTTTCATATCTCTCTATTACATTGGTCATCCAGATCTCGTTTTCATCATCATCTTGATCGCTTTCATTGTCATGCTGTTCCCCTTTCTGTCTTTTTAGCTGGGAAAGTGGTTTACTTAATCGGGTCGGATTTTCACCTACAGGCACAAACACAACTTTTCTAGAACATTCTTTCATCTTTAAATTGCATACTCTGTACACAGCTTCTTGTGAACTAACTTCTCTATGGTGTAAATACGCTGATCCTATTTTCTTCAAGGTATTACGTGCATCGAGATTTCCTTCTTCTGCCTCTAGCTTCGTTTGCTTCAATAACATCCCCATTTCCCTCTCTGACTTTGAAATGTACGAAATTATATAAACAATGCAGCTAAATGGATCAAGTACAAATTGAATATCCATATTCGCATCCCAACATTTCAAAAGGCAAGGATTGTACTGATTAATCCATAGTTCGCTGGGATTTCTTCGAAGGACAATAGATCTCTTTTTTGTCAGCATATTATGCACATGCTCGTACTGTTCTTGGGACAATGAAAGATTGCTAAAAATTTCTTCAGAGCTTTTAAGTTCATTTGACTCGTTTTGTACTTCATCCCAGACACGCATCAAAACTTGCTTTGCAGAGGTTTTTCCAGAGATAGTCTCTTCGCCACTTTCTGTGCTGTCATCTTCATAAGGTGAACTAATAAATGTACGTAGAGAGGGGGGTCTTGGAAAGTTAAATCTGCATTCTGTCCCTTTCTTCTTGCAAGATTTTGAATGTTTCTTACTGTGTTGTTGTACTGCTAAGACAATATTTCTTAATTCTGGATCCTCTGTCTCTGATGGCAATTCGCAAGAAACATATTTATCTATGAAATCGCAAACAGACTCTTCTCCATGTTCGTCTAGTTTAGGTGCATTTTCTACCCAATACAAGCAATGCATATGAGGTGATCCTCTCTGTTGAAATTCAACTCTTTGAAAGTAATCAACAACTTTTCCAATTGGCTGAGCTGGAGACGATATAACATCTCTCTGAAAGACGTGAAATCTGTGTTCAAACATCCTTGCAACAGTCACTGGATTCTTTCTTAATGTCTCATTTTTTTTCAGACCAATCTAAGTTTTCTGGATTTCTAACATCATTTTGCTGTCTCAATATTGTTCTAATTGCATCATTCCATCTGTGTTCAGCAGCAGAGAAAGAGCAAAACCAGGTTGGAATACCTAACTGGCGGAGCATTGCGAAAAGGTCTTTTTGAGCAGCTGACCAATATGCTGGTGTTCCTCGGATCGGCTGCATAAACCTCAATGCTTCATCGTTTTGTAACAACTTTGAGAGAATTTTTGGATCTTGCACCATGCTTGAAGTCACTAATTTCTCAGTTCCCATTTTTGATACGGATTTTCGAATTGAAATCTGCGTTTTTTCTATGACTTGATTCAATTCTGACATAAACTGGCTGAAAAATATATATAACTGCTATCTTTTGCAAACCTATCATCTGCATTCATAAGTCTGTTATTGAAATATCGGGAAAGTGTTATTCTTGTGCTTCTGTCTTCGTTCCAAGTAAATTTTCCACTTGGGAAATGGCAGGGAAACGCTTTAGCTTCATTTCCTGGTTCCTGCAACATCCGCACTGGATTTTTTCCTTCTCCTGGTGCAATGTTGTAAATGTCATCAAAATAATGATCCAGAACTTCTTGAGCAATATCAACAGGCTGTAGGCAAGTATCAACTGCAATTTGATGGTGTTCTTCATTTTCATTAATGACTCCTGTGTCATGCATTTCCTCAGTGTTTTCTTCTTCCTTAATGTTGTCTTCTGTCGAGTTTTCAGTCATGTTTTCATTGATTTTGATATTTTCATACCACTTATTGTTTTGCTTTAAGTAAGTAAGAGCAGTAATTACATGTCTTGGATTCACAAACTGGTACTCAAAGTACCCTTTATAGCTTAGTTTTCTTTTTAATTTAACTCGCAGTAATAAATCTTCACCATGCTTTAATGGTAAACTGCTGGCTTTTTTTAAGTCTGAAGGCACACATACTACAGGTCCATGTATATTTCTTTGACCACCTTGGGGAAGAGCCATCACTTTCATAAAGGGAATGTGCAAAGCAATTAAATGTTGCTCTAAATTATTCATATTCGTCAGTTCCTCGGGGATATCTTCAAGACACATTTCATTGATTACCGCCTCTGCTGGAATATTTCCACTAAGAATCTTTCTGTGGCATGAATAACATATCCACAAAGATGACCTGGTACAGCCTTTTGGACAAGATTCTGTACAATCATGAAAATACTTTTCTTGTATGCACAAATCTGAAACTTGTTTGGCTCGTTCATTTTTAGAATATTGCTGACGACCACATTTTTGTACTTGATTTACAAATAACTAGTGCTAATTGTAACGGGGACCGTTACAGATGTTCCCCAAACGCTCCTCAACTCCCTTTTGGTGCCATATTCCCTGTAAGCTTCATTAAAGAAGACAAATTCTGTGCATTTTTGACTTTAACAATGTTTTCCCAGAAGGATACCAATTATATTCAGATTTTAGCATTGCACTCGTGCGCATGTGAATGCATGTGCGTTATGACCATATCATCTTGTCTACACTATCTATATATTTTAATATACTATTTATTAAGCATTCAGTCAAAAAGTATTAAAAATCACTCATTCAAGTGTATTTTTAAATTCACTTGTTCCAAATGCACGCAAGTGCGTGCACGTGCATGATGACCAAACCTTCTTGTAGGAGTCCCTGATATTTATGTATGTTCTAAATCCCATCCTGTTTGGTTGAAAAACAAGGGAGTTATAGCCATTTTAAGTTTCAGCCAATCAGATTGCAGCACATGTGCATGCGCGTGATTTCATGAATAATTTTCTATATCATATTGTAGTAAATCATATTGTATGACTTTGTTTTAAATTTCAAAGCATTTCATCAAAAAACAAAGGAGATATAGTTATTTAAAGTTTCAACCAATCAGATTGCAGCACACGTCCATGCGCATGATTTCTTGAAATTTTTTGTTTATCATATTGCAGGGTATCCTAATGCATGACTATGTTTTAAATTTCAAAGCATTTCGTCAAAAAATAAAGGAGATAAAGTCATTTAAAGTTTCAGCCAATCAGATTGCAGCACATGCGCATGCTTTCATGAAAATTCTTATATATCGAGCGGTAGATCTTCATAATATAGGACTATGTTCAAATTTTCAAAGGATTATGATAAGAAACAAGAAAGATATTGAGACTTAAGTTTCAGCCAATCAGAGCGAAGCGCACATGCATGCGCGTGAGATCTTGCTATTTTGACCATGCTATCTTGTCTATACTACTAATGTATCCTTACATAATGAGTTTCAAAAAAATTCATCAAAAAATAGAAAAGTTACGGCAATATCCTTTATATTGCTCATTTCACGTGTTGCACGTGCGCGCTCTTGCAAGCACGTGCGTGCAAAATGACCTTTGTTTGGCAACTCTACATAACATGCCTACTGACCCTAAAAAGGTTTCACCTAAGTCGAATGTGTAGTTTACAAGATCACTCGTGGACAAAATTTTCCCAGGAAGAAGAAAAATAATAATAATAATAATAAGAAACAGAGTAAAACCAATATGTTCCCCAACTTCGTTTGGGGAACATAATAATCGATGACAGCAACAACACACATAATCGATACCTTCGAGAGAATTTTTCTTAAATAATCTCAATACACTGTCTTCACATTTTAACTTTTCTTGTTTTTCTTCCCTCTGCTGCTTAACAGACTTTTTCTTCAATATCTTAGCATCAGCACTAGAATTATACTGTTTCTTACTGCATGCCTTTATATTTGATCTGAAAAGATCATTTGTGCTGTATTTTCTCGCTTTGGAGGACAGAATTTTTTCTCTGAAGTTTTTATTATTAAGGTCTTTCGTTTCCAACGGAAGACCTTCTACTGATTCTGTTGGTAAAGATTATTATTCTTTTTTTTTCTTCTGCTTCCTAGACCGCAACTTTGAGGCCTCATATCTCACTCATTTTTCAACGGATTTCGCTCAAATTTTCAGAGGTTATAGCCATTTATAAACTCTATCAGAACGCTGACTAAAATTTCAAAAAGTCACTTCCGGTTTTGAGTTATTTCCCTTTAAACGAAAATTTACACATCGGTTTTTATTTTTCAATTTCTCTATTCAAAATGGCGCTATAAAGGGGTCAAAAATTAGAACGCTTAAAAGAACCAAAAATTACTCATATTTTGCTTCTTATCTTCTAAACTAAAAATATTTTGTTAAAATATATAGAACATAATTTGTGCAGAATTAGAAGATCTTTCAAATGATATGTCAGAAAAAGGGCTGACCCCTAAATTAAAAGGTCTAGAGGGGCCAAAAGTTTTTTCCAGATATCTCAAAAAGTATTGAGAATTTGTAATACATCAAAGAAGCAAAGTTGTTGAAAATGTCATGCTTAATCTAATGAAATCGTCAAAATACGTCCAGCGTCGTCACTTCCTGCCAAACCGGAAGTAGTCGGAAAATGCGTATTTCTACTGTTTTTGACAAGTTTGTGGGCAACATATGTCTCTGGGACCTTAAAAATTCACTTTTCGTGCGTCGTCGTCACTTCCGGTCAAACCGGAAGTAGCAAAAAATGGCTTTTTTTTGCATTAGTTAACATAGCTTTTGAGGATTCAAAGCATTTTTGGGCGTTATTTCTCATTTTTGTTTAAAATGAAAGCTACTTCCGGTCAAACAGGACGGAAGACCTACTCGTTGCTTTGCAACGAGCTTTGCTCTAGTTCTTGTATCTCTTTGTGAACTTAACTTGTTCTTTGTATTTCTCATCATTTCTGTACTTCTTCACATTTCTCTTTTTCATGTTTTCCCTATACAATTCATCGTTCCTATATTTTTCCATTCCTCTCTTTTTGACATCTTCTCTAAATATAGCATCAGTTTTGTACTTTTCTGTGCTTTTCAGTTTTACATTCTCTTTATGAACAGGGTTAGTCTTATATTTCGACACACTTCTGGCTTTAACATTCTCTTTATGTACTGCATTAGTCATATATTTTTTCACACTTGCTTCTATTGATTTTTTCCTGTTTTCTTCATTATCTGCATACTTTTTCTTTCGCCGTACTCTACTCTGAGACTTTGTTTTGCTCCTGTACAAAGTATCCTTTCTATACCTTTCTCGGTTCCTTTCTTTGACTGTAGACTGAAATTCTTCATCATCTCTGTACTTGGTGTAAGCTGCTCCTAATTTCTTTTCCCGAAATTCACTATTCTCTTGGTACTTTCTACGTAATGACTGCTTTCGCTTTTCAGCAGCATTTTGTTTTTCTATTATCTCTGTAAAAATTACTTCTCTATATGATTGTATTCTTTGAAGAGTTTTCGTTTTCCTTTGGTTGTACTTTGGAGCAAATGATTTGCGAGATTTGTTTTGACTCAGTGTTTCGTCGTTCACCTCAACATTCTTATCACATACCTTAGTAACTACGTTGTAATGATTCTGTGATTCATGACTTAGGTATATTGCACCCGTTCTTTCTCTTATGGGTGAACCCGCTTTCCTCATTGAAAACCTCAGCCACTGACTTCTTGTATATGTGAAAATGTCAATATTCATCAAATGAGTCACTGCTAAAATTTCCAACTCGGTTGCCCACTTCCCATTTTGTGACATTGATGAGACAGAAATGTGCTCTTTAACAGTACTTTCTCCATTTCTTAAAAATGGTTGGAAAACGTCCTCATTTTCAAGCAAATGCTTACAAACTTCACTGCGAATCATATAATGATAATCCTCTGAATTTGTCAAGCTAAAGGATATAGCTCTGAAAAAGCAATTGCCATCACCAAGAATTTCTTTTCGAGAACAAGGTTCCGTAAGTTCCTTTACTGGAAAATGGCTATCCACTTCACTGTTGTTACAAATATAAGGAAGATTTAAATTTTGACATAATTTCTGTTTCAAGTCAGAGACAAGAGGAACAAAAAAGAACCGTTCACACTCAACAGAAACAAAACACAACTCCTCATCTTCACTTTTTGAATCATTTTCATTTCTTTGAAATTTACTCGAACTTTCAGCAGAATGATCAACGTTATTGCCCATTTGTCTCACATTACATCTATCCCCCAAAATGTTTTTCACTTTACAGTTGACACCAGTAACATTGCATTCAACATTTCTGAAATACCCCATAGAAATAGCCAGAGATTGAATATGAAGACGCACTTGCGCTAAATCTTGAAAAAGAATCCTTGTACTCTTCCCGTTAATACTTAACAATCCTTCTGAAGACCTAGAATGGGAATCAAATGAAAAATACCCATCTCCTGAACTACCAATCAACAATGTATTTCCACCAAAGCATATAAAGCATCCATCAGTTTCAGAAAGAGCAAGATGTAATGCTTCATCTAGTGAATATGCACCAAACTCAAGAAAGTTGAAACCATCGTCAGATAAAATCACACTTGATAATGTCTCATTTGTTCCAAATTCATAAGAATGGTCAAAGCATTCATACAGTTGAGGTAGTTCCTCTACCAACAAGTACCTATTACTTATTGATGAGCTTCTTTGCAAGTAAGTGTACAATTCATCACCAGTTAGTAAAATTTTGTTCATATCCACTGTATTCCAGAACTTGCTGTTTTTCACTTTGTGGTATGATAACCCTGCCAAACAATTTGCAACACACTGAGTTCCTGCATTGTCTTGAAACAATGGATCTCCTTGATGAAATGAACCTTGAACATACATTGAACTGTCATTCGTGTGTACTGTTTCATTATGATTGAAGTTCTTGTTCTCTCGACTTTCATAACTACTCTCAGTCTCTTTGCTCTCCTGATTCTTACACATATTTGCTTGGTTCTTGTTCTGTTGTTCACCATACATATAATCTAAGTTCTTGTTTTGTTTCATCTCAACTTTCACATTTTTACTGTTCAGATTTACATTTGAGACACGTGAGAAAACTGTTTGAATACTGTCTTTAAAGCCCTCATCTTTTTTTAGTGTACTACTGGTCTCCTCCATCCCAGAGGTATCCAGCTGCATCTGACCTGCTGGGCTAGGCTTAAAGCCATAAACATGCCCAGGTACCCTCGCTGGAGTACAAACCCACGCTGGGGAGTCAGGGGTCGGTGCCAATGCCCCGTTTTGGGCCTCCAGACGACTTCCCCGAGGAGATGACAACCTCGGGGCATTTGAGTGCATTTTCACACTAGGTGAGGCCTGCACCCTGGCCAGGGGTTTTTCCTCAATAGGTGGCAACCCCATGGAGCCTTGCCCCGGAAGATTACCGGGAGGAGCTGAAACAGCTCCGTCCACTGTCCCGCAAGGAACAGCAGACTCTGACATCTGATCATCTGGTGGCTGGGAGGACAGAGATTGCTGAAGTCTTTTCTGTCTTTTCCGCTCCCTATCTTTCTCTCTTTGTTTTCGGCCTGAGAATCCCTTTCTTTTAGCCATCTAAAAAATACAAGTAATAGACCTTTTTTATATTTTCTTCACCCTGCATGATAAGTTAATGAAATTCAATTTATATTATCTAAGGATGGTTAAATATTAATACTGCTGATCAGGGCTTTACTGAACTTGAGAGGACAATTCAGATATCTACTTTGTACTTTAATGTTATACTTCAATTGCTTATTGTGGCCCACGTGGCGCAGTGGTTAAAAATCTGCTCTAGAGTCGCGAAGTAAGGAGTCAATCCTTAAGTCGCGGGTTCAAATCCCACTGTGGGACGTGAAGACCGGTCCTTCGGATGAGACCATGTAAACCAAGGTCCCGTGTCGAAGGAGGTGTTGGCACAAAAAAGATACCTCCATGCTCAATGGCCCTGAGTGCCGAGCATAGGACAAAATTTGCAGCTCTCCACTGGCAAGTGGTGGCGTCTCCATATGAGTGAAAAATTCTCGAGAGGGACATTAAACAATATACAATCAATCAATCGATGGCTTATTGTGGCCACCCTACTACCAGGTCATGATTTAAACAACTTGATTTTAACAGGAAGCACAGGGGCTACATTGCTCACTTGATCTCATCGCCTAGGAAAATGCACATATCAGATTAGAATTGAAAATTTTACTGTGTGGGAGGGAGAGGACTTGAATTCTAATACTACTTGAGATTGCCTCCATATCAATTCTAGATATAACTTCTTGAGAAAAAGATTTTTAAAGATTTTTTTTTGCATTTTGTTTGTATAAATTACATTGTAATAATTTGAATTTGACTCCCCTTCATTTCCCTCCCTACCCAAAGGGTACTCATGATTTGAACAAATTTAAAACTTCAATACATGATGATGCTTACATGTCAATATGACTTAATTTTTTATGTTACTGATCTCATATGTAAAACTCGGATCCACCATTGAAACCCTTCCCCACCCTTGGAGGTTATAATTTCAACAAATTTTATACTACACTACCTGATGAGGATGGTTCCATATAAAAATCATTAATCATAGCTTTGCCATTCTTTAGAAAAAGATGTTTTTTAAATCCATGTGTACATGTATATTTTAATGTAAAACTTGGATCCCCAATGTGGCCTCTCCCTATCCCTGGGGGTTATGATTTGAACAAACTTGATTCTACAGTATCTGAGGATGCTTCCATAAAGATATCACTAATCATGGCTTTTTAAAGAACTTGAAAAGAATTTTTTTAAAGATTTCCCTATATATTGTTATGTAAAACATCGATCAGCCATTGCAGCCCTTTCCCACCCCACGAGGTCAAGATTTAAAAAAAAAAAAAAACTTGAATGTACACTATTTGATTCAACATGAGTTTTATTGTATGAAACGTACGATGCACAGACAAGCAGAAAGTTGGCATCGGATTTAAACAAAAATGTATCCTACCCTATGGCATGCCTCAGAGAAGATTGTGGTAAAATTGCAAGCATTTGCAATATGTAGTTGCTGAGAAAACTGACAAAAATTTGTGTTTTGTATCAAATGGACAGACGCACAGATAAACAGGAAGTTGACGATGGATTTGATCATTAAAACAATGGATTTGATCATAAATGTATCCTATATAAGTATACTAAACATTTTACTTACTGCAAGCACCCGCAAGTGCATGCAGTTGTTGAGAAAACTGACGAAAATTTGACAGACACATGGACAGACGGATGACGGACAAAACATGATCAGAATAGCTCACTTAAGCCTTCGGCTCAAGTGAGGTAAAAATGAACTTCACAGAACATTTTTTTTTAACTTGTAACAATTATCACTACTCCAAGACATGTGTAAGTGTGAAAAAGTGTTCCCTGAAAAATGACAGTCTGAATAATTACTTTGCAATGAAATATTTTGTTTTGTTGTAGGAATTGACCGTCCAGTTCTGTAATGTAAATATCTTGGGTAATGAGACAGAATACTGTGGAAAAAATTAGTTCCCAATATATATGCACCAGATTATTGGCATCTGGATTACTTTAATACAATTGTGCTTAGATATAACATGTATGACTGTTTTAAATTCAAAATTTTGTGTAGAAAAACAGGCAGTCAGAGCAAAATACATTTTCATTGCCGCTAATTTGCATTAAATCATTATATATGTTACAAGTTTAATGCAATTCATACGAAAAATAATAAGACCAGAGATTCAGCTTTTTAAGTATACTAAACATTTTACTTACTGCAAGCACCCGCAAGTGCATGCAGTTGGACGCCAATGACATCATTTAACACGCCTACACGACATTAACCCAATAAGCTTTCCACTCACTTGGATGAATCAGAACACTCACAGAGAATAAAGTGCTACAGCACAGCATGATACATCCGTCCAATAATTTAAATTTTTATAATTTCATGTGCCAAAGGATTCTCATGAGTTAAAATAAATTAAAATCTTCAATACATGAGAATGCTTATATGTAAATATATCATAAGTCTTTTAACATAACTTTTCCGTTACTGAGATTTTTCTCTTTATTTTCCTTTGTAAAACTTTGATCCACCATTGAGAACCTTCCCTACCCTTGGATGTAATGATTTGTACAAATTTAATTCTACACTACCAAAGGATGCCTCCATATAAATATCGCGGCTTTGCTACTCTTTAGAAAAACACTTTAAAAATATATTTTAATATAAAAATTTGATCTCCCATTGTGGCCCCACCCTATCGGATCCCTGGGGGTTATGTTTTGAACAAACTAGAATATACAGTATCTGAGCATGCTTCCATAAAACTATCACTAATCATGGCTTTACAGTACTTAATGTATTTTTTTTTTAAAGATTTCCCTAGATATATTTTTAAGTTAAACTTTGATCAGCCATGGTGGCCCAACCTTACCCCCGAGGCTCATGGATTGAACAAACTTGAATCTACACTACCTGAGGATGCTTCCATGTAAATATGATTAATTATGGCTTTGTTATTCTTGAGAAGAAGATTTTTAAAGAATTTTCTTATATATTTTTAATTTTTTATGTAAAACTGGTCAGCAATTTTGGCCCCACCTTACCCCCGGGGGTCATGATTTGAACAAACTTGAATCTACACTACCTTAGGATGCTTCCATATTAATATGATCAATTATGGCTTTGTTATTATTAAGAAGAAGATTTTTAAAGAATTTTCCTATATATTTTTATGTAAAACTGTGATCGACCATTTTGGCCCCACCTTACCCCCTGGGGTCATGATTTGTACAAACTTGAATCTTCACTACCTAAGGATGCTTCCATATAAATATGATCAATTATGGCTTTGTTATTCTTGAGAAGAAGATTTTTATAGAATTTTTATATATATCTCTATGTAAAACTTTGGTCCACCATTGTGGCCCCACCGTATCCCCAGGGTCATGACTTGAACAAACTTGAATTTACACTACCTGAGGATGTTTCCCTATAAGTTTCATCTTTCCTGGTATAGCGGTTCTTGAGAAGAAGATTTTTAAAACATGCCACCAAATTTTCATAAATTCCCAATTATCTCCCTTTGAATGAGGGTGTTGCCCTTCATTTGTACAAAGTACAAGTGCACTTAAGCAATACTTAGTGGACCATTTTGATGTGCCATTTTACCTCAAAATATATTACCAAATCGTTCTCTATTGGTAATAGTTAGATACTATTGGATATTTCTAATTAAAAAGCATGTTAAGCGCCACTTAAATCAGCATGGATTTGAAACAATTGAATATTTTGAAAGGCCTATGGATACCCTATAATTATAAATCCGGAAAAGTCGTACCGAACCTTCTTTTAGTTTCATTTATGTAAATCAAGGGAATAGATATTTAAATCAATACTTTAACAATCTGATGGTGGATCATAGTCGGGCGCATTTGCGGAATGATATTTCTTGCGCCAAACCTGTTTTTAAAAATATGGAATGAAGTTATGTAGTTGCCTGTATCTAAAATGATTAAACTAAGAAATTGGTATTCTTGCATTTGAAAAATAACATTAATAGTTTCATTGAATTTGAAATTGAAAAGAAGTGTTATAGGTGGCTTTCAATACCTGTTTCATTGTCTTGCATGAAAGTTAAAAATGTTAGACACTTTATGAACGACACTTAGATCTCCTTACCCTCCCGTGTTCTTAAAAAGAAATACATATAAACATCTCTAAGCGGCACAGCTTTGACTTACTGAAACAAAACCTGCCTATGTTTTACAGTGAGCACCTTTGAGGAATGTTTACCTAGGTAGAACTTACGTGACTATCGGTATTTTAAATAATTTATTCCACACGTGGGTTCAACATGGGTCATACAGGTAAATAGCTCTCACTTGCTATAGGAAAAATATTGTACTTTTTATACATTTTTAATATTTTAAGTACGAGCTTAATCGTGTGCAAATTTCATACTCTCACACAAGTTTTATAAATGTAATATGCGTCTTTTGTCATTCGCACAAGTTTGCTCAATGTAAGGCTCATAGTAAACAAAGGCTTTGAAATGAATGACCGTTATCGATTTACTATAGAAAATCGCCAATGTCGGCTGACCTATACCACATTCTATAATTTTGTTCTTTGTATATTCGTGGATTTCAGCGGTAAAATTTGTTGAATCGTATGGTTTAGATATCACTTAATAATTTGAAATGAAAATTTTTGCTTCATTTGATTTTTTATTTTTTCACATTTTACCGGGGCCCATAAGTGCACTAGTTGAGTAGTTCTTTGAATCCCCATCACAAAGGATGCTTTGTGGCAAGTTTGGTTGAAATTGGCCCAGCGGTTCTTGAGAAGAAGTAAAAAATGTGAATAGTTTGCAAACAGACAGACGGACAGCTCGACAGACGGACGCCAGACAAAATGTGTTCAGAAAAGCTCACTTGAACCTTCCGCTCATGTGAGCTTAAAATTGAATACCGGATTTTGTTTTCATTGTTTTGAATTTTACAAAGCATAGACTATATGTGATCATGTATCCACAAGAAACAATGCTTAGTATAGCACTTAGTAGAAGTACACATATTTATAAATACTCTAGTGCATATGATACAAAGTTCTTATATTGTGAATTAGAAAAAGGATGTTAAAATTCTTTTTATTGCTAAATACTCTGACATATACATATGTAATAAAGAAAGTGAAGAAATAGTATTTTAAATTTCAAACAAGAAGGAATTAGACATCTTCTAAGTATTAAGGACATGTTCAATACACTTAAGTTTGATTTGAAATATACCCTCAGTATGTCGAATCCAAGTAAATCTAAAATTTTATTAACGGTTAATTTCGATAAAATGAAGTTTAACAGTATAACTCTTGTGGTACATATATTCTAGCAGTATAGATCTGCTAGAAGAAAGGGAATATTTCTCATTAACATGCACAAAAAATCAACAGCTTCTATATATGGCATAAAAGCATTTTCCTACAAATCATTCTAGTTTAAAAGTTCTTTCACTTAAGGGACTCTGACCCTCAGCCAGGAAGGACAACTCTTTAATTTATAATTTAAATCAAAAAGTCTTTAAATGAAGCTTAAAAAGTAAATATTTTCATGCAACAATTTTCATTATACCTCTCAATGTGCTTCAAGGTTCTTTGCAAAGCTGCATAAATCACTTCTAATTTCTTATGTTACATGTAATAAGGATTGGTATCTAAAGATGCTTTTACAGGATAAAACTTTCTACTTTTAATTAAACCTTTCTGAGAAAATAAACAGGCAGATAAATTAATGTCGAGATCCAAATGTCAACAGAGAAATTGACCTGTGAACATGGTGAATTCAAAGGGCAAAAAAGACTGACAGAAACTAGTTTTTCATAAATTTTTAAGGGGTATTTTTCTGGTTAAATAGGCATTGGCATACACAAGTAAAAAAAAACTTAGAATAATATCATGCTTCTGCACCCTCTTGTGGCTTTCATGTAATCTTTGAATCTTAATTAGTGCTTGTTTTGAAGTGTGCATCATTTTAACATCTTAACTACAAACTATCACAATTTTACCAGTGTTCTGATTTTTACATCAGATAAGGGGCCAGATAAGGTTGTTACCCTATCATGTCCTTTGGTCAATATATACTCAAACAAAAAAAAAAGAAATGCATATTGTTTTACTCGTCAAAGAAATTTTTAAAATGTACATGGAAAAACTACATATTATATCATTGGATACCTGTAACCTATTCAAAGGACAACATGAAATTTTAAAACCCAAGTGTTAAATTATCTCCCTTGATTAAACGTGTTTATGAAAGTATTGTTTTTCATGATTTCTCTTAAATTGGATGTCTATTTTCATTGTTATTTTGGATTTAGAGAAACTATTATCACTCCTATTAAACCGATATTTAAGATTTGATTGCAGTGTTCATGCTGCAATGCCATGAAGAAACAAAGATGAACACAACCAGGCTAACTATGATACTAAATAGAACTACGCAACAGAAAGTTGCAACTGCATATGGAACACATCAATGGGTTTTGCAGCCAAAAACTAACGTCAGAAGACCAATAAATATCCATCCGCAGGAAACCACACCCAGTCAGGACCGTCAGACCCCCCCCCTTTTTCAGCACCACACGCGATTCAAAACTGCTGTAAAACTGCTGCTACAATTGCTGGATGAAAAAAATCAGCATAAAAGTGCATAAATTGGTCACAAGAGACTGTGAGGAGCTGGTATTTGTGCACAACATCTGTACATTGGAAATCCAGTTGCACTTAGATGTCGCAAAGGACATATTGATGTTTTACAGGGTATGCCCCTAGAATTTGGAGGTGTCAACAATGACATAAACTTCACTTTTCTACTCAGGACGTGCTTGATCTTTTATCAAAACCCTCTAAAATCACTAATAACAAAATAAGGAGTAAACTGAAAACTTCATAGATTATCACGTTTAATCTTAATATGCCTTTCTTTTTTTGTTGAGTATATATTCAGAGTATCTCCTTATGCTTTCTTCCAAATTGTTTTAAAGTGGATTTGCTCCAATTTGCTGTGTTAACAATAAAGAAACAGTACTGGTGGTGAGAGCAAGTATCGAGTCACAATTAAAATTACTCTGTCATAGTTAAGATGAACATGTTTTAGTTTATTACACATTCATAACAAGAGTCAATCCCAAATGCCACAATAAACCAAGACATTTCAGGGACCACCATACATGCATAGTTTGCAAACGTGTGTGTAACAAAATGAAAGAGCTAGTCATACCTAGCAGCAGAACACCACAATATCAATACTCATTTTTTGTCAACGAGTGTGTATACAATGGAACCTAGCAGACTCGCTTTTATGCTAAAGCGATTTTAAAAAGTCCTACAAGAACACTGAGAACAGCAATGCCAGTATCATGTAACATATAGCACTCCCTTTAAGGTTGTTAAAAAAAACAAACATAATTGAGCCTTACAACAGGTCAGGGATTTATCAAGGCTGTTTTTACTACCGGTAAACGGTACCTTTCCCCTCTTGAAATAGGTGAAAAATTCCCCTTTTCAGATAGAAAATTCTCTGATTAAATGGAGAATTTTTAAAACATCGTACTGAAATTTTCCGTATTTTACCGTCTTCCTTGGAAGACGGTATTGTATAGTTGAAGTTTTTTACAGTCTTCGGACTATGCACTTCCTCTCTTTTGTGATTGGTAGAAATTGCATGATGAGAAAATTTTCAATTATTTCATTGGTTGAAATGCTGTTCAAGGCAAGGCAGATAACTTTCTGATGATCTAATTTTTGTACGACTTAACATTTGCAAGATTTTCAATCTTAAAAAAATGACAAAACGAATATCAAAATCAGCAGTAGTTAATTCTTAATAACATGATATTTATTTATTGCAATAAAATTAAAAGGTCTCTTTAAGTTCATTATGAATAAAATTTGATTTTTATTGCTTGCAGGCTTTACAATTTGTTATTATTCTTTTCCCCTTTCTTGTTTGAAGAAGGGAATGGAACCAGCCGAGGTTTGCCGAAAGCTCTCGGCCAGTCAAAGTTTATGGAGATGACCGAGCGACAACCGTGGTAGGGCTAATGCCATTAAAAGCTAACGTAGAAATACAAAATCAAGAAATTCAAAAGAATTATACGACCTGATAGGTGTAGATTAGTTTACTTTTTAAGTTTGTTGCTAAAGACGGTAAGCTTTTTTAAAAAGCTCTACTTGTTGTCCGATTGAAGTTTAACAGCATATCCTAACTCACCATCCTAGTTATTCAAAGGCTTTTGAAATATTAAGAGAGAGTAGATTATTCAAGCTTTCATTTGATATTGATCGGTAAACATGTGCCTCGTCCATGATGTCAAAATATACGTATGCGATTGCAGAGTTGAGAAAAGTGTAGATGAGTAAGACGGAGCTTAAATCACTATGAATCGGAAGAATGGAGTAAAAACAAAAACAATGTTAGTAGTGAAACATGAAAAACAAAATTGATTTGTGATAAATATTGAGAGAAAAAAATTAAATAAAGTACTGACCTGGTTTAAATTTTTTTTTGTTATTTAATATTTTGTCTCAAAAGTGAAGTTTTTGTGGCCTTTGTAAAGGTCTACAAATGACCCTCAGAAGCTCCAAGAATGCAGGATTTTGCTCCATTTATTTAAAAAGTTTCCGGGGGCATGCCCCCCGAACCCCCTAGAATACTCGCACCTCCAGCGCTCAGATCGAGCTTGCAGCTCTCATTTTTCCCCTTTATATATAAAACAGTAGTAAAACAAAATAGCTAGATAAATCCCTGCAGGTCAAGCCCTAAGACTATTTCTACTAACATAGCTATCAATAGCTACATAGATATTTATACCTAGCTATTTTACCTACTTTCTGCTTTACTTGCATTTTGTGGCCATACACAGAAAAGGTCAACATGGCGAGTTCCAAATTCCTTGATATGGACACACTGAAGATGGATATCACGCCGATATGACAAATAATTGGCAAAAGAATGATTACATTGTGTATTATTAATTTTGCATACAAACTAAAATATATGCTTTAGTGCCAATAAAGAAGAATTGAACTAATGTAAAATTGAAGATTCAAGAAGTAATCATTTGTTGTTGTTTACAAGTCAGTCAGAGTTATCGTTCTTGCTGTAGGTCGTCTGAGAGAAGAAATAGTTCCCCTTACCGAGCTTAATAAATACACTTTAAAAACTTCTTTTTCTAAAACTTTTTGTATATTTTATATATTTAGGACATGCTTAATCAGAATATCACACCAGTTTTCGTGTTTATATCCCACATTTTTGTAGGTCTTCAATTACCCGTAGGTCTTCAATTAGGCAGGCCATCATTTTTTGGTAAAAATTTTATTGCATTCATCATCAGTGTGACTTTATCTAAAAATAGGGAATTCACAATGTTGCGACATTTGGTCTGTTGGCCACAAAATGCAGACAATACAAAAAGTAGGTAAAAATAGCTACTTTGGGTAGGGTTAAATATGTACGTAGGTAATTATAACTATGTTAAAACCTGTAAAAAAGGTCTGGACTGGACCTGTTACAATGTAAAGCACAGATAGTCATACTGTTCAATCTCCCTCTCAATTTCCCTATCAGTGCATGGTCATTTAAAATGGAAAAAAATGCATACAAAACATCATTTTTCATTAGGATAAACTTGTGTTAAAGTCTCCTAGAACTCATTATATAGTTTTTACATTATGACCATCTTGGCCCCAAGAATTTTACCATAACGAAGAACTAAACAGCGACTAAGGGAAATAACTCGGAGTCGGACTGAAAACATGTTGAATGATCTTTCATAAATAATCCTGTGTGTAACGTTAGACCATTAAAATTTTCAATGTAAAGAAAGACAAAGCAAGACTAATAAGTACATAACTCTAATAGCTTTACTTTCTCGATATGCAACTGATATGATGCATTGTTGACATTCTGTGTAACATCCATTAAATGGCGCGAACACATACTGACAAAACTCCTTGACTTTAAAATGTAACTTACTCTCATGAAAGACCTTCCTCGACGCCCTCTATTTATCGTTATTTCAGCAACTTTTTTCTTTGAAACGACTTCTATTAATGTTGCACTGCACTTTAGCTCATAAATGATAACTGCGTACTTCGCCACCCTTAGCCTCTTCGTTTCCGAAAATAGAATCTGCTGTGACTAGTCAATTCGTACACAAACCGAGTCGTACACAAAAAAAGTCCACACAGAAGTCAACACTTAGTCACTACGTTTTATTTACAACCGTTAGGGATTATTTTTATATGAATAATGTATAATCTATATAAAAAGAAATTATCTGCGACAAATTCTTGCACGGATGTAGAGATTAACTTAAATATACAAAACCATGAAAGATGTGACCTTGGACCCCACTGGGCCCCCTCAAAAACTTCGTCGACGGACGGAAAATTAAGATTTGAGCTTCCAGTGAGATATGATATCCAAAAGCCTGTCAAGAACAGCAAAAATATGCAATTTTTGACTACTTCCGGTTTTGCAGGAAGTGACGTCGCCAGACAAATTTTAATGACATCAATAGATTGAGCTTGACATTTTGAACAACTTTGCTTCTTTGACGTATTACAAATTCTCAATACTTTTTGAGATATTAAGGAAAAACTTTCGGCCCCTCTCGACCCTTAATTATAGGGGCCAGCCCTTTTTTCGAGATATCATTTGAAAGATCATGCAATTCTACACTTCTTTTGTTTTATATGTTTTAACAAAATATTTTTAGGTAAAAATTTATCGAAGAAAAGGTGCCAGAAATTTTGAATTTTACGATAGGACTATTTTCGGACCATAGCGAGCGTCGGCGCTTCGTACTTACGGTAGTTATGATATACTTAGTACACTTCTCCAGAGGTTGCTCTAGCATCACTGAAAATTTCACACTTCTGTGTTAAGTACTTTTTGAGAAAACTGTCGGACAAAGTGGCCCTCTAAAAATCACTAAATCGCAGAAAACTCCGAACCGGAAGTGACGTCATCAAAATAAAAAAATATATATCTAGAATTTGTTATGCTCTATCAGACCTGAAAGTTTCATGTAAATTGATCCAGCCGTTTTTGAGAAATCGCGCGTACAAAATCGGTAAGAAAAAAAAACAATAATAATAAAAATAGTGGAAAAGAAACCTAAGAAAAACAATAAGGTCTCAACTGACAAACAAATTAGTTCAAAATCAAAACAGATGCAAAATTAAATACAAATAATTGCACAAATTAACAGAAAAATTACAAAACCCTCAGCCAAAAAAAAAGATAGACAAATTACTCGAGAAAAAAGACAGCAAAAGGAGACACATACTTTGGGAAAGGGGTCATAACACAGGAGAGAGTAGAGGTTGGGAATGGAGATGGTTAGTCTGTTAGAGTAAGGAGGGGACAGAAAGAGAGACAGAGGGATAAATCAAAAAGCTTAGCTATCAGGCTCTCCGGCTGGTGAACTGGGTCCTCTTCTGAACCTGGGGATGGTCATATCCAGCATCTGAAGCAATCCTTGAAGTATGCATGCTTAGATGCATCATCCATGCAAGTTTTGTCAACATAGAGGTTCCTTTTCTGAAATTGCAGCATGTGAAACCTTAATCAGTACAAAGAATTATACTTGCAGCATCATCCTTGCTTCTTTGATTAATGTAGGACATAGATATACTTTACATGTAACCTGGAACACCGACGTCAACAACCAAGGGCAGTGGCGGATACACGGGAAGGGGGGGGGGTCGGGAACCCTCTACCCCTACTCTGCTCAATGATTTTTTACGTGTCATTTTTTCAACTTGTTGCATTGATAAGACTCTAAAAAACACGAAGCCATTGTGCAACTGTGAAACATACATCAACTACGTACCAGGAAATCACTGTCCGCTTGAACGCACGCAATACACAGGTAATCAACAGAGAGATCAGAATAGTCCGTGCATCTCGTGAAGTCACAGGATCATCTACATGTACAAAATGTATACATGTAGTCAGGTACCACCAACAAAAACTGCATAGTTACGGTGCTTTACTCAGTAATATTCTTTTGCTAAAATTGAATGTTTTTTAAACTCTCTGAATAAACTATTATGGTTTTAATTTACAGTTTTAAAAATTAAATTCATACATTTATTCAAAATCAGTTGTGACAGATACAAAAAGAACTGAAAGCTATTAAAATTGAAATGAATACAAAGTAAGTATAGAAAGTTGAAAGAATATTGTTTACTGAAATACAGTATCTAATTGCGGTAATTGATCAATCACTAGTGATTCAGTGTAATTTATATCAGTTCGAATTCGCATTATATATTCAGAGCCCCACCCTTACATTAGAACATGACCATGAAATTTTCATATTTTTCTCCTACTAATGCCCTAGATACGATATCCCAAATATTGATGAAAATGGTTCAGCAATTTCAAATAAGAACTTTGTTTTATTGAAAGTTGAAGAAAACTGCATAGGCGTCGGGACCGTGGGGGGGGGTGAAAATTGGGGTATACCTTTTTTGTTGGTTCAGCCCCCCTCCCCCACTTTCAATTAGCTCCTCCCCCAACTTTCAATTTGCTTCCGACGCCTATGAAACTGTGGAGAAAAGTTTTTAAACGAATGTCGGGTTTATTTTTAGAAACTTTTAGAAGTCCTTTCATCAAAACCTAAAACTAATTAAAAAAAAGAGTACCTTTATGTGTCTACATGTTGACTAAGATTTTATTTACATCAGAAAAGAATTGTAGTATAAGTGCATGTAGCATTATAGAAAGTTCAATCCCTGTCTTAGTGAACTTCTGAATCCTTGTATAGGCCTAGTGTATTAATGTACAAAGTATAATTGAAAAGTTACAAATCACTTTTTTTTTAGATTATTTTGATGAACCAATACAGAATTATTTATCTTGCTGAAATACTTGTATAAGAATTATGTAAACGGAACCCACAGAAATTGAAAAATTTCAGGGAGACCTAACAAAACCTCTTATGACCCCCCCCCCCCCCCCCCCCCCCCCCCCC